>CM056835.1:2419428-2971916 GCA_029853015.1 Chelidonichthys spinosus
GTCAGTGTTTGTTGTAACCGTGATGCCTTCCAAGAACGTCTCCAGTGTGGAAAGAAGCCAATTGCTGTTGTGGCATAAAAAGACCACTGACAGAGGAGCCCACCTTGTTACACTACAGACGCTGCTACGAACACAAAGAGGAATACCTCTGACCCCTCCATCCCCTCCATCTGTCACGTTGCATGTCGAGGGACGGCAGAGCGCTCATTACTCCGGCGAGCGGCACGTGGAGGCCCCTGGGTGTCTGTCACGTCGGAGTTTCTTGGGAGGGGAGAGCGCCGCAGGAGGGCCACTAATCATATTCAATACAGCCGTGCCTGAGAGACTTAAAACTAAATCCCAGTTACATAAGGAGCTTTGGGGCTGAAGCAAGGCCCCCCGTGCAGCAATGCAGGATGGGAGCACTTTAGATTCAGATTTCATCTGTGACCTCAGTCCGCTAAATCTCCATCCTGTCTCTCGCTGTGTCTCTAGGGCGAACACGTACCCACGTCATCTCTATTCCCCTCCCTCGCTTTCATTATGCCTCTCATACGTCCTTTACGTCTCCTCCTTTTCTACTTCCTCAGTCTGACTCTTCACCTTTAACACCACAGGTGTGAGTCATAGCAGAGCAGCAGATTGGTTATTAATATGAATCCTTATCAGTAATGACGTCAGTGCTTACTTTGTGATCAGTGTACATTTTTAAAAAAGGGTCTGACAAGAAGGAATTGAAGCATATAAAGAAATGATTCAGCATGGTATCAGAGATGGATGATATGCCTACAACCAATTAAAAATATTCCCCAAATACAAAAGACAGCTTTACATTTGCATTTAACTTGAGTAAATCTCACTTAATTGAAAATAATTTAAAATCTGTATAATGAATTAGAAGATAAATTATAATAGAGAAAAACAGCAGATCCTTGTATCATTATTATTGTTATTCATGCAATTATTATAAACAATTTATTTAAAGTCACATTAGGCTGAGAACAATTAAGTAACACAACCGTTCTCTTATTTTATGAAGTTTTATGTAGCAAAAAAATTGTTGACAAATTCATCTGCAGATAAGTCGATAATTAAAATACATGTTAGTTAATTTAGTTCATTAACACAACATAAACATTAAAATTGGTAAAACTATGACTGAAAAGCTTCCCCATGGTACTGTAAATATAGGGCAATAATAAATTGAATATGCTGCATATTTTTAGTATTTTTAAAAATTAGGATTTTAAAGAAGTATATAATCATAGTCAAGTGTAAAAGGGATGTTGTTTGGAAAAGCTCTCCTCTCGGAGAATAAAAATATGATATTCGTTGAGCAAATCATGTGTTTTCAAGTAAATGTAGTGTTTATTCTATCAGAAACTACTGTGCTTCACTAGAGAAAGAGACTGTCCAGAACAGGAAGTTACATCATCGTTGGTTTATCTCATATCATTGTGTTCCTGCTGACCTGAATCACAAGGTATCACAGGTCTGAGGTCGTAGAGACACGTAGAGTCTTACAATCTCAATCAATCTGAAGCTTTCAGGCTTCAGAGTAGCCCGATCATCACAGCAGCAGTATCAGACACACACAAAACGAGTTTCTGAGACGAAGAGCAGAACTTCCATCAAGAGGAGACTGTAATCCTAAACAGGCTGTAAGATTAGGCCGGATGATATTTTGACCATTATCATCTCTGGTAGATTTGCTGTGAGGTCGGAAAAATGAGGCCAAAAGCATTTCCCCAATCAAATTTCACCTATTCCTGAAATCCTTTATTCCCAACTTTAAAGGTCCCATATTATGAAAAACAGGTTTTCTCTGCTCTCTTCACCTATAAACTGGTCCTCCCTGAGCCTGCCAACTGAGAATGAAGAAAACAAGCGACTCCTGCATGGTCTCTGCAGCCCCCCCACTGGTACAACGGTGCTCCTACAGGCTGTTCAGATTCAGCATCTGTTGTTACGTAACGAAGGGAATCATTGCATAGGCCAAACTCCTCTGATGATAGGAGATATCCGAGAGGGGGCATTCATCACCGAGATGAAGTTCGGTGTGTCCTGCGGTGAGACAGCAGTGAGATAGCGGTGTTTCACAATGTCGTCGTTCACAGCTAGACACGCAGATTGCTCCTCGTTAAAGGATCTGTCCCAACCATACGGGACCCAGCAACTTCCCCTGAGCCACATAGGCAAGCCATAGCAATACATCCATGTAAACATTGGTGCATACTGCCGTTAGCGTAAGTGGCGTCCTGTCTCTCTCTGGGTAGGCGATGACAGACGGAGCTCATTAGCATTTAAAGGTGCAGGCACAGAAACGGCCTGTTCTCGGCAGAGCTCATTTGAGCAACTACCAGACAGCTGAAATTCAGGACCATGGATGGGTTTGGGGCAATGCATATGGAAAACAGTGTTGTTGGACCTCTGACAGCTGTGTGGAATTGATGAAAAACAGTATAATATGGGACCTTTAACTGATAAACAGAATTCATGGATGAAAGTTGCAAAATACAGCTAAACACCATCACTACCAGTTGAAATCTTTCAATCTTTCATTTCCAAAATGGCTAAGCAATCTTATTTTTTAGTTTGACAACACCACATTTTTGGGGTTAATCCAGTGAATTTTGAAATGATTTGAAAGCTGAGGCAGCACCGAATGCACGAGAGAAACTCCATCCAACAGCATCCTGGACTCACTGAGGTGTCTGTGGGAAGACAGTGTGGGAAGCTTGGACTCACCAGCGCACAAAGTAAGTCCACAGCCTCCAGTATGAGCTCCTGGTGGCCAATTCTGGACACTCCCAGATCCTCCAGCTCCTGGTGGGTGATACGCAGCAGCTGGTCCCCCCCCACTTTCTCCCTCTCGAAGGTCTTGATGTACTGCTGCAGGCAGTCGTCCAGGCCTGGGGGATTCACACAGGATGACAGGAAAACTTCAGCACAGCTTGAGAACGTGAAATGTTTGTTTGCTGGCAGCATCAGACTGATTAATTATGAAACCTCCACTTGCATTATGAGTTCTAATAAGGCTCAATTTGGCTTTTCTTGCCAGAATATGTGCTGTACGTCTGTAAAGTGTGAGCACAGGTTGGATTTGGTTGTCTTAAGTGTGAAACAGTCAGTGTCATGCAAGAAATCTGACAGATTCCTCCTCCTCAACAGTCCAGAGGTGCTGTATCAGCTTGGGAAAAAAAAGAAAGAAGAAGCTTTCAACTAAGGAAGTGGGCTTGGTGTCTGTGCTCAGCTTGTGTTCCATCTCTCACTGCTGCAGCAGGTGTAAAGTCTTACCGTGACGCAGTATATGAGGTGTAGCAGACTAAACAAACTGATCCTGCATCTGCTGTCTCTATTTTTATGTTAAAACAATGTTTTCTATGGCCTTAATGATGTTGAAACCAAATAGATGGTGTGCTGGTGTCAATACATTTGGATTTGACATTTGAGGGTCTTGACTTTTTCCAGAATTCATCCATGTAATTATTTTCTCAAACAATCGTTTGGTCTATAAAACACCAAACAGTAGTGGGAGATGTCCATCATCACTTCCAAAGTAAAATCTTCAAATGACTTCTATTATCCATCTATCAGTTCAACAACATTCATTTCACTAGAAGATAAAGACAAAAAGCAAATATTGATATTTGAGAGGTTTTTTGGTTAAAAATAGTTTCTGAGTAATTTTCTGCCAATTGAAAAAATCAATGAAATGACTAATCACACGAACACCAATTCATTTATATACGTATATACAATATATCATAGCAGAATGTCACCAAAAGTGCTCTGAATGCTAACTGGCTATCCTTTTACCCTCTTCCATACAGAGAAAGTAGCCTTTGTGAGGCTTTTTCTATACACTCTGTTTTAATCTTCTCTGTGTGACACACACACACACACACACACACACACACACACTTTGCTCATCTCGTGTTCTCGTCGCTGTGGACCAATCACATACATGCATCTCTGGGCCTGAACCTGATCAAGCATTCTGATCAGGTTCAGCTGGCAGCTCAACGGCGGAGGGGAAACATAGGGAGTTTCATGGTTTTGCATGAAACTTAAAGGCTTAACTAATCGGCCTCTTTACCAAGTTAATTGAGACTCATTATGTCAATGAAGTATTCCCCACGTTGCCATAGAAACCACGAGGCAGGGATTTTGGTAGTGATTCTAGACTAAGTAAAGAAATACGTGGAGAGGAGATGGTGCTTTCCAGAACGTGATGGAAACAAGAGACATAGCAGTCTGCTCCCATGGGATTTTACACTTTTAATATAGTATTGTAAAGCCTCATATAGCACAATATTGATACTTGTGATTGAAATGGAAGAGTGAAGACACAGCGTAATGCTAAACTTTCAAACTGAAATGCCATATCTTGTCTCATACTTGTCCTCTTCAGACTGTTGCATCATGGGAAAGAAAAGCCCCTCTAGATATACTCTGATACTGATTGCAAGTCTGAGATTGTAATCTCCACTACGTCGATGCCATGTGCGGGTCAGATTATGAGGCACGCTGTGGAGAAATTAAAAAGCGCAGCGCTGACACATCGTGATCTCCATTCTAGATAATCCACTGGTAATGTGAGGTAAGAGAGATATCCATGTCTGCTCCACATTGTTCAGATGGGTTTCTGTTAATCTGACGTGTCATTGATCGCTGACAGCGGCGTCCAGCGTGAAAGAGAAAGAAATACATAAAACTGATATACTTCACAAAACATGAATTATGTTAATGCACGCTGCTAGGAAGAGCAGAAAGATTATACTAATCCGACATTAAATCTGTTTCTCAAAACACACACACGATTCATAAAAACAATACCGGCACTCTGCATGTGTTCACAGACACCACGCACTTGTTTTAGGAACTCGTTTTGAGGCAAAGCTGGAATTCTTTTCTCTTTTGTGACAGGAATCTCTTCTTCAAAGCGGCTTTGTCACAGCTGGGAATAGGGCGTCTTCCTCACACAAAACACTAGCGGGGGGCGGAGAGCGGGATTGTGGGAAGGTCACGGGGTGCCCCTATTTGGCCTCCAGTGACATCACGGAGCAGTATGCTAATAAAAGGAGCGGTAAGGACAAAACGCTGCCAATCCTCAGGAGCTGAGAATGAATGTGAGAGGAGAATTAACCCCCCCGCTTTCCGTTTGCTCTCCCTGAGTGTCTCTCTGTGTCCCTCACTTTAAATTACCATTACCGGGCTCTGGGCACAGAATCGTCTCTGCTCCACTTGTCAGATGTGGGACACCGAAGGGCCCTCCCTCATAGCCAATCTCCACTTCTCGCTCCCTCTATATCTCACTCGTGCTACCAGTTTATTTACAGATCACCTCGGATCTCATTTGAATTGTTGTGGCCTATCGGTCTTTGCTTTTGTCAACACCACGTCGCCGCCGTGTCTCCTTTGTTTGGTAGAAATCTCCCATGAAGCTTTACTGAGCCAGCACACTCACCAAAAAACACCCCGTTTAAAAAGGATTCAGGTATTTGTAATAATACACAACTTGTACTCATGAGAGGTCTCATCCTCACCATCGTAATATGTCTGACCCAGCACAAAAAGGCCCAGAGGCTAAGACTTATGACTAAGAGAGAGAGAGAGTGTGTGTGTGTGTTTCATGTGGAGCATCTCTGAAGGGCTCCGACACGTGAGCACGTGGCTCTGCAAAACAATACGCATTACTGAAACAAGTCGTGTATTACCAGATAAGTGCAGAGCTGGAGAGCATCCTCCCACTGAGGTATTGTTTGGACCAACAATGCTTTTGTAATTGGACAGTAACAGAGCACCATAGCGGCACTTTGTGATGCAAAAACAATCAGCAAGCAGCAAATCTGTGGCGTTCTCTGTGCCCTGACACTGTCCTGGTAGGCTCGCGAGGGCCGACAAACGGGCAGACAAATGTTCCTCCGGGGAGCCTCTCGTCCCATCACACACCTAATGTTAGCGATGAATGCATTTGAACATATTAATATAATGAACGTCAAGCCCAGGCATCCATTGATTTCAGTTCAGTCTTCAGAACATGACTTTCTCTCTTGGGCAGCAGTGAACTTCATACTGGATTACATACTGTATGTAAACATGAAGAGCTCAATAGAGACTTGAAAACATCTGTGGATCACACCTGGCACAGATGGCTGTATAAGGGCTGACATAGTGGAGCTGCTGTGGGTGTTATTCCACACATATATAGGCTAAACCTTGGCCAATAACTTTAAATACAGATTCTGACCCCAGATCCGTAGAAGGGCTATAACTCGTGTAATGACTGGATCTCCGTTATGTCCCCCAGGCTCCAGGCGAGGCAATACAAACGCTGCAGGACACAATAGAGCTTTTAATCCGTTTTGTGCCGTTTGAATGTGTTGGGCTCTGGAGAACATGCTGCTCTGAAAGGACGAGTCGTCTCCACATTGTAACAGCCTGGAAAATCGATCAAATGGCTGTAATTAAACGCCTTTAGCTGGAGGACGAGGCACAAACCCTCCCCCCGAGGATCAGCAGGTGTTTTGTTCTCTTCTGGAATCTGAGTGTCTGTGATGAAATGCGTCTACATCAACATTATCGGACATAGGACTTTATATGTGAAGCCTTCCTTACCTTTCATCCAGTCAACCACTTGGCCGGAGCTCCACTTGCTCACAGGCTCCATAATCAGTGCCATGCTAGAAGTTTGTCTTCTTCACGCTTGACAAAAGAAAAAAAAACACCCCCAACAAACCCAACCCTCCCCCTACAAAAATGGAAATAAAGGAATCAAATGGGAAATTAAAAAGATGAAATTAAAGGGGTGGCTTAAGTCTTCTCTGTCGGGTTTGAGGTGTTGACAAACAAAACGAGATACGGTCCAGAAACGTCTCTTTGCAGCCCGGCGCACTTGCACATTCCCGAGCCGTGGGAGAGAGAGAGAGAGAGAGAGAGGAGAGAGAGAGAGAGAGAGAGAGAGAGAGAGAGAGAGAGAGAGAGAGAGAGAGAGAGAGAGAGAGAGAGAGAGAGAGAGAGAGAGAGAGAGAGAGAGAGAGAGAGAGAGAGAGAGAGAGAGAGAGAGAGAGAGAGAGAGAGAGAGAGAGAGCTCTTTTACTTGTCATGCATGTCAGGCTCGGCTGCTGGCCGACCTCCCCCCCGAACCAAACCCATCCCAGGAGCCTCCAGAGCCGCGGAGAACAACGCACAGACTGTCACTTCATAGCGGTGTCTGGGAAGGTTGGTCCGCTCCAGCATCCTCCCTCACACACGCAGACATGGAGGCGCAGCCGTCACCGTGCGACTCCGTATGACAGGTGATTAGTGCCACGGAGAGGCAGGAGGAGTCTGGACAGGAGATGGGAGTTATACAGGTCCAGATTATACAGGATTTTAATAAGAATAAGTGTATAACATGTTAAAATTATGTGATGACTTTGTTTAAAAGAAAATAATGGAATTGAGATGATTTAGATCAGTAGTTTTACTGTCAAACAGTAAACTGAAGTTGTGGTGCATAATAATGTTAATTGGTCAACTCTGATAACATGATCAAATTAACTTTCACTCCTGTTGATCTGAGTGTGGACAATCACATCCCTCATATCCAACATGTAGTCACCAGCCCATTGGTGGAATACAGGCAGCTACATGGACCTGTTTGACAGGCTGCTCACAGGCCCTTCATGGTTAGCATGCCCCCATGGCTCTTACATGGATGTTGCGTCACCACAAATCTATTTCTCCCACATATTCTGCTGCCGTGAGTCTTTAAAACGACACACCCTCAACACACAACTAACAGCATCAGCTGTCTGAGAATAACTCATTGTTGTAAATGCATAATGAGAAATGTGACATTGCTATTCCTTATTTAATGGGTTATTTTGGAATATAAAAAAAAAAAAAAAAAACGATGCACTTGCATAGAAACAGTTGAATTTTCCAAACATTCGGGCCAATTTTACGTTGCACAGCAGTTGATTTATGTATTTTAGTCTATTTGCAATCTGTGTGTGTGTGGATATAATGTAGGAGAGTAGACTCATTTGCCAGTTTTAGATTTGTTGCTGGAATTTAAATCAGTCTCAGAATCTTTTGCTTAAAAACCCTGATAGTCCAAATCTTGATCCCATCTATAAAACAACAAAATATCTCATGTCTTACAGCTGCAAATGGCTCATTTATGGTGTAACAAGAGTTTATACGTGTATATGAGTTGATGCCCTTTAGGAAACGGGCCCTTTACCATCCCCCTCCTTAAAGGAACGCTAGTAGGAGTAGCTAATGGTAGGCTATAATAAAAAAGACATGATCCCTCACCTATGGATAGAATAAACTGGAAACATTACAGCCATTGATTGGCTCAGGTCTGTGTTGGTGAATGTCATAAAATAAATTTTCAGTAGATTTCCTTTTGTTTTACTCTGCATTTGGACAAGTTCAACTTTGTTTCTACAAGCACGAAAAGCAGCGATGGAAGATAAAACGGTCGATTTATTCTCCATAATGCACAGTAATATGTATACATCTAGAGCCAAAATATATCCACCACACTGGCAAGCCTGCCGATTAGTCCGTCCCTTCTCCTCCAAGCCTTTGGGCACTAATCACCCCTCATACCTGCACTGTTCCCTGCTTTGTCGCTGCTCACGCCTCCATCACACAAAGCGCAGTGTAGCGGTCACTAACGAGACAAGGAGGCTGACATGCGCCTCGGAGCTCCTCGTGTGTTGGTAAACAGCCTCGGGCTCCGATGTTCACAGCAAACACACTGGTTGAGCAAATACGAGGCCAGCGTTTTAACTCAATCTCACAGTTCAAAAAGACATATTCCGACACTGAGCTGGCACACTTCCCGTTTAGATAGGCTTTTGTTTTCCTTTAGAGATGAATTTAGTATCTTTTTTTAAATTAGGTATATCCACTCCTTCATTCAGTAGAAAAAACAATTGTTAGTCTACAGCTCAAATAAATGATGAAAAGCAGCAAGTATTCACATCGAATCAATAGGCTGCATTGCAATTTTAGACTGAGAGCAACTAAACAGTATAAAGTGACAAAAACAAGAAAGTACATGCATGTAACCACTAACCAATCATTTACTGCCGGTATGAAATAAGCAGGAAGATGGACCAATATAGCAGCAGCACCAACACTGACATTCAACATGATCAATAATCATAAATAAACAGGACAGGGAGTTATGTGAGACTCCATAATGTCATTGGAGATCACTTTCAAATGGAAATTAAAATACATATATACGATTATGGAATGCAAGCAAAATAGACAGCTGTAATTCAACACCAGCTGTAATGCGTTTTTAACATTTATGAATCACATTTTGCAGTATACCAACCAGAAGGACATCCCAGCACACAAACCCTCACAGTATGGATTATCGGCCTTGTAGCAGCAGTGCCATAAATCAAGATGAAACGATTTGTGTTGTCGGGGATGCAATACATTTGCAATGAATTATATTCAAAAATGCTAAAACCTTCTCATTTAGCTCATTAAAAACTAACATAGGTGTGAATGTGAGTGTGAATGGTTGTCTGTCTCTACATGTCGGCCCTGTGATAGACTGGCGACCTGTCCAGGGTGTACCCTGCCTTCGCCCAATGACAGCTGGGATCGGCTCCAGCCCCCCGTGATCCTGAATACAGGATAAGCGGTAGACAATGGATGGATGGATGGATGGATGAATGGATAGATGTTTATTAGAATCACTACAATAAAATAAATACTCATTGTATTATTATAAATTATTAGCAAAAAAGCACAATAACTTCACTTCAAATTGATGCTCTGATTCTTTTTCACTGCTTTTACAATTATTATCGGAGATGAAACTGTGTTCATGGGATGACGAAGAGAGTGGAAAAATAAATGTACACACACACAATGTCCATAATGCATTGCATAGACAGAAGAATGTATGTTGTTTACACTCCCGGCCTGTAGATGGCGAGAAAGTACTGTAATTTATATTTTTTTAGATCAGTAGTTTTACTGTCAAACAGTAAACAGAAGTTGTGGTGCATAATAGTGTTAATTGGTCAACTCTTTAATACTATCTTACATGACAAAATTAACTTTCACTCCTGTTGATCTGAGTGTGGACAATCACATCCCTCATATCCAACATGTAGTCACCAGCCCATTGGTGGAATACAGGCAGCTACATGGACCTGTTTGACAGGCTGCTCACAGGCCCTTCATGGTTAGCATGCCCCCATGGCTCTTACATGGATGTTGCGTCACCACAAATCTATTTCTTTTTAAAACGACATACACACCCTCAACACACAACTGACAGCATCAACTGTCTGATAATAAGTCATTATTGTAAATGGGAGATTGCTATTACTTATTTTAAAAGTAAATTGTTTTAGTCATATAATCACTACGATAACTACTCATTGTATTATAAATTATTAGCAAAAAAGCACAATAAGTCAACTGCAAACTGATATTCTGATTTTTTAAATTGTTTTTACAGTTATTGTCGGAGATTAAACTATCTGGATGACGAAGAGAGTGGAAACAATAAATATACACACACACACACACACACACACACACACACACACACACACAATGTTGAGCTATGCATAGACAGAAGAATGCATGTTGTTCACCCTCCCGGCCTGTAGATGGCGAGAGCAGACTCAGACGTTGGCAGTTTGGCTACTGACGTGATAGGAGAAGAAACTCAGACGGAGGTAAGTTAACTTTTAGTCTTGTATACGCCGTAAAGTATCCACAATGTTTCATGTAATAATCAGAGTAATTGATAATGTCAGTATGAAAGTAATGTTATCATTGTGTGTAAAGCGTACTGGCCTTATTCCTGGTTTGAGCCCTCGCGAACAGAGTTTCACCCCCAAACTCAAAGTTAACGTTAGCTTAAATCATAAACGCAGCATAAAATCCAGTTGATCATAATAATAATAATATAATAATAATAATAATAATTGCCACCATCTATATTCTAGATGGTGTGAAGTTGCGTATATACATCCTGATAGAGAGTTTGAGAACTGCTGTATTGTGTTTGACGTGTTTGTTTCCTCCGCAGGTGCAGACAGGGTGCCGTCATGCTACTTGGTGGCTGACTCCGACATGATGGACGACCGGGAACTGGAGGCGGCGGCGGCCGCGTCAGGCAGCTCCTCCGTCGGGGAAGCGGTGTCTGGTCGAGGACAGAATGAGCCGAACGAAGACGACGACGATCTCTACTACATCCCAGAGAGAAGACCTTCCCTGGACCTGGGGCCAAGCCCGATGGATACAAGCCACTGGTACGGCCCTTTTTATCTCATTGAAGGGCCCTCTCTCGCGAAACAAATATGACTTATGTGTAACATCAACGTTTGATGATTGTATAAGCAAACAGAAGCAGGTTTATTGAGTTATCAAGATATCTCTTTACATATCTGGATACCTGTTTAACAGTGTATGTGCCTGCATCTGTTCCTATATGTTAACTGTTACCTCCCCTATTAGAAACAAGCGTTCATCACCACAAAACTCACAAACGATAAGTATTCAAAGTTTTAGCAGAATCAATGCAGAGCCAAGGAAAGAAAAAGGGATAAAATAAGTCCATGCTTGTCCATCGACCGAGATAAGTCTGTGTCCTCAATTCAAACACACTGGACTTTTAGAGCACTCAGTTTAAGATGTGGCCACTAAGAAATTAACAAACTGCCTCCCTTTTTTCTCCTTTTTTTCAAGGCATTATGTGGACAAGGCCTTTCCTCCGGCTCTGAGTTATGGGTCAATGACAAGTGAGGAGAACTTAAGCAACATGGATTGTGAAGATGGATCCTCTACGAGGTACAAACTAAACAAAGTATTTCAAGCTTGAAATCAGTCTGAAATGTCCATTCATGTTGGCAGTATGTGCCTTTCAATAGACCCCGTTGTAATGTTGAAAAACGACATCGGACATCGTTTTAAGCCCTCTTGTCATCCTGGTTTCAGGGTCCAGCTGAACAGAGCAGGTTCATACTCTAGCTGCTACTCCTTGGATAGTGACGACTGTGAAAAAATAATCCCCAAGTAAGAAATACACCCATGTCATGGCACTTACACGCTCACACATGCTAATACATACTAAAACCTAAAATCTGTTTATATCTCTCCCCTGTGGCCTCGCCAGGCATAAATGCAAAGATGAGACCGACTTAGAGGCTTCTGACACACCTGAGTTAATCCAAGACCCAAATGAGATGAGGCATCCTGCCTTGACGGTGAAATTCACTTTCATGGTGAGTTTGTGTTTCCCTTTTGTCTTGATGGATTAAAAAAAATAAACTTCATCAAGTTGAAATCTGCAGCATTGCATTGAATCCTTCCTTTGGAATTAGGCTATTTCTAAAACCCTTGGGAAGCTGTCTGAGGACGACGTTAAGAGATTCAAGATGATTCTGTGGAAGCGTCACCCGCAGTCATTCAACACTCCTCCCCAAGGCATGGACTTGGTGGATCTCGTGGACCGGTTGCTCGAGTGTTTCAACCTGGAGGTTTCTCTGCAGATCACCAAAACCGTTCTTGAGGAAATCCGGCAAAAGAAGATGATCGATTATCTCCAGGATTTGTGCATCAGAAGTACGTAGGCTCCTGTGTCTCTGAATGTCTTTTCATTGTTTACTTTGGTTTATTTAATCTTAAGAAAGGGTTTATGTATAATAGATTTTTCAAAAGGCAAAGGAAATAATAGTCAAAGTGCAATTCCCCCAGTTCACCTTCAGTTTGCAGGAAATGAGAGAATTTTACATATTGAGATGCTTTCTTTTTTCTTTTTTCAGATGAAGTACGTCATGATTTGTGTGAGACTCTGAAGAGGACATACAGCGAAGTATGTGAGGATTCGGCCATGCAGGGAGAGAAGAGGCCCTTTGAAGAAGTCTTTACTGATCTCCACATAACCTCAACATGTGATAACGGCCCAAATATTGAACACGAGGTCATGACCATAGAAAAGCTGGACAGCAACCGGGAAGCAGGGAGACCGCTTTCTACTAAGGACATTTTGAGCACTGAAAGGCTGGAGGGCTCAAACCTAAAGTTCATGCTGATCACAGGAGTGGCGGGGTCGGGGAAGTCCATGGCGGTCCGAAGGTTAATCCTCGATTGGATAGAAGGGCGGTCCCACCAACACGTGTCCTTCCTGTTCCCTTTGCCGTTCAGGGAACTCAAACAGTTTGAGGATTCTAAAGTCTCCCTGTTGGAAATATTACAAACGTTCTACCCAGAAACCAAAAAACTGAGGGATGAAGACTATAGAAGCGAGGACTGCAAAATAATGTTCATCTTTGACGGTCTTGATGAGTACAACGGGAACCTCGACTTTCAAAACACACCGCTTCTCAGCGACCACACGGATCCCAGCAGCCTGAACGTCATCGTGGTCAACCTCCTCAGAGCGCGGCTGCTCTACCGCGGCCTGTTCATGGTGTTGTCCCGGCCGCAGGTCAAGCGCTGTGTTCCTTGGGATATGCATTACAATGAGGTAGACGTGCGGGGTTTCAGCGACCCTCAGAAGAACGAGTACTTTCAGAAGAGATTCAAGGACCCGGATCAAGCAGCTCGAGCGATTGCATACATCAACTCCTGCAAAACCCTCCGCATCATGTGCCACCTGCCGTTGTTCTGCTCACTGGTGGCCGACGAGTACCAGCTGGCATTCAGGGAACAGGGGCCGCAGGCGGAGCTGCCCAGGAGCATCACCTACATGTACACAAAGCTGCTGCTCGCGCTCACACGGCAGCTCCGCGGATTTAGAGCTCCACAGCATAGCTTCGATACAGAGAGAGACTTCCTCATGAAACTTGGAAAGTTGGCCTTCAGCATGCAGGAACAAGGCCAGTTCAAGATCACCAAGTCCGACTGGAAAGAGGTTGGAATCGAAGCCGAGGAGGCGGTGATTAACAGCGGCCTGTGCACACAATACGTCACAAAGCCGTATGTCTTGTTTCAGGAGAAAGTCCTCAGCTTCATCCACCCCACCGTGCAGGAGTACCTGGCTGCCCTTTATGTGTTCCTCTCGTTTACAACCCAGGGGAAGAACATTTTTGAGCAGCATCTGAAAGTCAGGGTCATGGGGATATTCAAGGCGCACAAGGCGATCGATTTGTACAAGAGCGCCGTGAACAGAAGCCTGCAGTGCGACGACGGCAGACTGGATATTTTCCTGCGTTTCCTGCTTGGAATGGGTCTCAAGACCAACCTGGAACTTCTCCAGCCGTTCTTCACATCGTCCGATGACTGGCCAACAGTCATTGAAGATGCTGCCGCCTTCATCAGGAAGAAGATAAAAGAAAATCGGCATCCTGGCAGGAATAGCAACTTGCAGCGCTGCATGGAAGAACTGGGCGTTCGCCTGAAAGGCAGCATCCACTCGATGTGACTCTTTAAACGCAAATCGATGCGCAAAATTAATTATGATACAGAATAATTATCAATTGCAGTAGTAGGCAAAGCGTTTGAGACGTGCACCCGCCCTGCTGGAGAAGCATGCCTATGCACTAATATGCTTCTTTTGAGTTATGGAAATGCTTATTTAATGTGCATAAATGTCGATTTAAAGAAGCTGAAGATAAGGGTGCTTATTTTTGGAGTACATTTTTTATCAAGTATTTTTGATGGACATTATTAATTGTTGCTTGTGTTGCCAGCATGTTGACTTGGTCTTAAAATTCTTGTTTTTAACTGCACTAGTAACACTAACACAAGCAATATGATTTGCCGTGCACCTTAATGTGATAGTTTATATTCTTAAATATGTACACATACAAAGTTTTACATTTATTGTTTGTTAGCTGTTTGCATTTAAGTTTTGGTATCTAATGCAGTACTCACATGGAAGAGTTAATATCTCAGTATCTCATAACCATGGGGGCGTTGAAATAAGTGGTACAAGCAACAATAAATCTCGAAGGAAGCTGCCACAGGCTTCCATCAGCACACCTGAGTTTGTGAAAGAATGAATGATTCGACTCATTATTGTCTCATTATGAAGTATATTTTAATATTGTTCAAAAGTATAGACATTTAAAAGGGCGTATCAGCAACCAGACACTGAAATGATACAAACACATCAAGTAGCTTAGCATTTAACTGTTACATTATTCTATATCCTGCAGTCAGTAGGTGGAAGCGTTGTGTGGCAGAGACATCTGAATGACTCATTTAGTGTGCACTCCGGAAAATGTCTTTCCTTTCAACAATCATTCTCAAAATGCAGAAACACATTTATATCAGGAGAGGGTAATAACACACAGTTTCTGTTTGGTTTCATGTTAAGTTATTCCTTCCAGAGGATCAGACCTACCCAACAGCATAACACAGAATAGTACATTCACAGATACATTTGTTAAATATTAGTGTGGCTCAGAGTTGTCCTGCTTTATAAGTCTGTGACATTCAGGCATTTGTCCGTCTTTGTCTTGCTGTTAATTCTATAATCTTTTGGGTCCTTCCAGCTGCATTTGTCACGACACAGGTGAAGGTGGATTTGAAGTCCTCCGGCATGACTTTCTTCAACCGCAAACTCCTCTGTAGGATAATACCGCCGTCGAAAGTGGTTCTAAAACAAGTGGGTAGCTACGGTGTCATGCTTCATGTTGGTAGTTGCACTTAAATGGCTAAAACGGGATGCTCTGGTAAGGTGCATTAAACGTTAATACTCACTCGTCCCCCTCCACTATTCGGTCTCTGCTGTCCAGGTCTTCAGGGAAAGCGCCGTTGACCAGCCAGTAGATGAGAGTCATGTCTGTACAGTTTGCAGACGCTTCACAGTAGAGAAAGATTTGCTCACCTGTAGGACAGAATACATGCAGGCTCATCATACACAATAGCTGTAAAGCTTCAATATATGTACAGAACCCCTTAAAAATAGGATTCATAAAAACCCAATAACTGATTCACATGTCGGTCAAAGCGTTACCTAGATGAGCCTTTCTCATCTTGTGCTCTCGTCCGATGATCTTTGGAGACTCATCCTGAGAAACTGAAGCACAAATTGAGGTTAGCACCCAGACATACCTGCATAAGAGGAAAACATTGTCACTCACAAAATATACTCTACCTGGAAATCCATCTGCCATCAAGAGACACAGATATCCCAAAGCTGATGCAGAGATACAATATATTCACATCCCATGCCACAATAGAGTAAAAAATGACTGATGTTGGTATAATTAGGTGTTATTACCTTTGATAATGGATGCTGGCTTCATAGTGACTCCTCCAGTGAGCGCTATCGGCTGTTGACTGCTGTCTGGGGTTATATGCAGACAGACCTAACTCACTTCCCTACGCCCACTCACGCACAATGCGTGGACATACTGTACGTGGGGATTTCCTCAGAGATTAGCCCATACATGTTTGTTGACACACTGGTTACCTCAAACAAGCATGCTGACTAATTCACTGATCGGTCTTGTGATTTCAATAGTGTTAAAAAAAAATAAATAAATAAAAATATTTCCTAATTTTCATTGTCATTTCTTGAGAACAGAATGACGTCACGGTCAATGGAAACCAAAATAATCACTGAGGGAAAGTAAAATAAATCATCAGGAAAAGTCTGGGCATGCTTCTGATGAGTCAGGGGATGGTGTGCTGGGGGTTCTCCTCCCGGACCTGGATCAGGGCATCAATGAGGTTCTGGAGACTCCGTAGTGGTACTTAGCGGGGTCAGATCCACCGATACATAACATCCCATAGGTGCTCAGGTGGATTTAGGTCAGTTTAACAGTGACCCCAACCGACGGGAGGAACCCAGGGTCCACCGCACCAGGAGGAACCCAGGACCCACCGCACCAGGAGGAACCCTGGACCCACTGCACCAGGAGGAATCTAGGGCCCATAGCACCAGGAGGAACCCTGGACCCACCGCACCAGGAGGAACCCTGGAAACACCACACCAGGAGGAATCTAGGGCCCACCGCACCAGGAGGAACCCTGGACCCACCACACCAGGAGGAACCCAGGGAGGCCTGTGGGACCCTCGAAGGATTTGTCTCCCCAGACCATCACTGTCTCACCACCCAACTGGTCATGCTGGATTATGTCACAGGCAGCATACTGTCTCCACGCCTCTCACATGTGCTCAGTGTGAATCGGCTCTTATCTGTGAAGAGAACATGGCGGACGTGGCAATTCTGGTGTTCTCTGGTAATTGAACGGTCGTGCTGGGCTGTGAGACCAGGTCCCACGAGAGGACATCAGGCCATCGCCCCCTCATGGAGTCTTTTTCTGGTAGTTTGGTCAGAAACATGCACCAGTAACCTCTACGGTCCTGTCCAGCTCTCCTTGTGTACGGCCCGTCTCCTGGTATATCCTCTGAGACTGTGGTGGGAGACACAGCAAACCGTCTTGTGACCTCACGTATACATGTGCCAGGCTATACATGTGAACCTGATTGGTCTGCAGGTCCCGCTTCACGCTAAGTGACGACAAGGACACGAGCAGAAGCCAGAGCCTTGTTGGTGCTTGTCTTGCTTCTCCTCTCCATTCCAGCTGTTACCACTTTCATCTGCACCAAAGCAGCTCAAAGTGATTCACAATCACTTGCTACGACACATTGACACCATGTGACTTGGTGTTCAACTGTGACGGTTAAATTTTCCTTTCATTTTTATTAGCAGTGCATAATTTCATCCAGAAGACAATAACTTTAAATGTTGATATAAAAGATATCTACAGAGGATCCAAACCCGGCGACATTTATTGACTGATCTTGATCCGAACATCGAGGACAAAACAATAATCATGTTAGCTTTGTCGTACAGTCCCTTTACTGTGTGAGTTGGAAGGAAGATCAGAGAGCTGGTCTGCACTGTGACCAGTACCTGCAGAAACCAACCACCTTCCATCCCAGAGTAGAAAATACACAGATCACATGAAACTAAGACTCTTACTTAGTTAAAGGATCATCCTATAATATTTTGTTTACTTTTCACTTCTAATCATTTAGTTTGATCAGGGGGTGGTTTTTGTCGAGTTCATTACTGGTGGTATAGATTTCATCTGGGCTTCCTAGTTTCTCACTTACTTCCGGTGGTATTTAGCCAATGCAGATAGTTTGGGTTTTAGTCGACCTGGTTTGGGATATTCATCTCTGAGATTTCTGCTGCCACCAGAATACAGCAGAGCTGGAGTCAATTTAGTTTGAAAAATGTCACTTTTGCATAATCCACAGAACACACAGTCTTATAGTTTTACAGGTACTATTTCTTTAGTAGAAAGTAGTTCCAAAGAAAACAGCTGGTTCCTCCAAACAACAACTTTCAACATACAACCAAAGAGAGGAAGTGTCTTCTTCTAATTTAGGTGACCTTGTTTGGTAAAAAATGCTATTCCTCCCCTCCACATCCTCCAAATGTTAAATATTGGACAAGGGCTCAAAGTTCATATGTTTTTCCCGTTGGTATGGATGAGTGTCTGTATACACTGACATTTTGAAATCCTGTGTTTTCATTTGACTACTGTATGAGGATTCCTCCATTTAACACCGCCCCCCACCCACCCAAATGATGACAATGCTTCCTGTAACATGACGCATGACTGGCTGCACTTAAAACCAGTGGCGGCCATACGTACATAAATAACTTAATCTGTGTGACCAATCATCGTTTCCTTTCCATCTTTATTAATCATGTGTGCTAGCCATTAGAAACTCCAGCATGATCCTTTAACTAAGAATTCACAAACACTTAAGACATAAATTAGTAAAAAGCACCTCTCTAATGATTTTTAGAACCGCTTTACTAGGCCATAAACCAATGCACAGACCAATTATCAAGGTGTGACGCTGTGTGAAGCAGATCCAGGGGAAATTGACACAGACATCCAAATTCTGATTACCAATAAAATTCAAATAAACTGTAAATACAGATATGTGCCTATAAATATATACAAAAAGTATAGACACTTTTTATTGGTGTTTTAGTTCAATGTTAGGCCCTCAGTCTTTTGAGCCAGTGCATATCATCTCCATATGGTGTGTATGTCCATTTTGTGACAGTCACATGTCACTCCAGACCCAGGACGTAGTTGATGCCTTGCACAAATCCAATAATAACCGGCTGCCAGGCCACCAAGTACCGAAGCCAGTCTAAAAGTTGTCCATACATGACATGTGGCCTCTCCCAGCTAAAACAATATGGGTTAAGGAAAATCAAATAAATCCGTTGACAGCAATCGAAACTGATAAATAAATGAGTCACAATATGAAGCCTTAACATACACCACTGTCACCACACGACTGAGAGGAGATAGAAACCTCTTTCAGCCTCTGGGCGTTGCCTGAAGGTCATTATACTCTTGAAATAGTCACTTCTTTGTCTTTTTGTCACGCTCTTACAGCCAGAAACATGATAAATGTCATGTTTCCAGCTTGATTTATACATTTTGCCATACAACATTCAAATGAAATCAAAATTTCTGAAAATGTATCAAACAAAAAAACTAGAAAAGTGATCTTTAGAATAACAATTCTAAACAATCTCAGGTATAATCAATCATCTTCCAGGTCACACACCAAGTTAATTGACCTCCACCTTTTGAATTATTTTTCTTGAATGTTGTAAGGCAAAATGTGTAATTATGGATTTTATGCATTATCACTTCAGGCTGTAAATGTGACTATTTCAAAAGGGTATGATGACTTTCTATAGGCGCTGTACGGTACAGAGGTTACTGTTGTCTGAAGTGTAAACTCTGAACCAGAAAAGAGGAACAGGAACTTGGTATACAAGCCATAAACTTTTCATATCTCATTCCAAAAACCTGTCTGAAAATTTTACCTAAACTTTGCTGGCAGAACTTCCCTTGTGTTACAAGAAAGACATTTCTCCTCCAGTGACTCAGCATGACTAAGCGTTCTGAGCGTAATTATCCGTAATAATGTCCACTTTAGGTTTAGACCTACCTGATCTCTAAAATGACGATTAACTCAAGAATCACGATGATATTCAAAAACCTGAACATTGAAACAATGCAGCACAGAAATACAAACGTGTATATCTCACATGTAGGAAAGAAAAAAGGATACGGGTTACTGAACATCCTCTTCAGGTCCACCTTCTCTTTGCAGTACGGACACATCTGCTTCTTTCCAACGATGCACCATCCTCTTATGCAGAACTCATGGAACCTGGATGTGGAGTTAAGGCTCAACGTTGTTGTACAAGAGGCAAACATCGGCTCATAATGTCGTTACTTTGGAAAGCGAACCTCTGGCAGAAGTTGAAATCTGAAAACTTATTACATTTGTAGCCGTTGTGCATCAACTTGTTTGATCAACACTAATATGTTAACAGAAATATTAGTACTGTGTAATGTTTTTTGTATAGTATTTTACAGTATGAAGTAAACAGGATTTGATATGAAATTTACCTCATAATTACGATTGCCGGGCTATGTTCACATTTGAGGATGGAAAAAAAAAAGACATTAACAATATATTGGCCAAGATTTGTTTGTAACTCTATTACAGTGTTGTTGAAGATGCCCCAAAGAAGTTCTGCCATATGATGCAGATGCAATAATCATCAAATTTGACAGTAAGGGTTCGGGGTCAGATAACAGCAAAAACTGAACATGCTTGGGGTGATCAATTTGTATTATTAATTACTCAAATATCGCAAAGTTAATAAACCAATATAAGGCAATAATATCTACCTACTGATTTATGATTGGGGCTCTATAATTATTACTCAAAGCATGAAATTCTCTACCAATTTGTAAAAAGTAATGTTATTTACAGTGGACAAGCACGGCAGATAATCATGGGGAAGTAAAACAAATGCAGACGAACAGCCTGTCATAACATCAACAGTCTGACATAAATGTCAAGTTAGATAACTCTGCCAATTCCCCTTTGGGTAGCTAATTAAGTAAACAATACTGTTGTTACACAAACCTGCAACTATGATGGCTGCTGCGTCTTTTATAGACGTGACATATCCATCACTGAACTCCACTTCTCCATCACTGATAAAAAAAGATAGTAGCATGGAAATATGTCTATGTCACATGGAAGGATACACATGGTTGCAGGATAATCTGTAGGTGTTCTCAATAATGCCCTCTTCACTGACATCTACGAGGATGGGCTGACCGCACACAGCACAGATGTTGTCAGAGAGGTGCTTGGTCGGCATGCCAGATGCACTGTAATACTAACAAAAACAAAAAAACAGAGATATAACAACACGACATTTAAACCAACAGTAATTGCCTCCAAAAAAACAAAGTGTCTACTTACTCCAACAGTTGAAGCCATGAAGTCTGCACACATCTCTGCAAAGTCCCTCCCCAGGACGCCGTAGTACAGACCGTAGAACAGTAGTGACACGCCAAAGTCCATGGCATCCTCCGGCTTTATTCTGGACAGAGAAGGCACTGTATGGGAATCCTTGCTCGGGTACTTTTATTTAGGTGAAGGAACAGATGTGTCCCTTTTCCAATGTACAGCAAAAATGTATTCATTTGCTTCAAATGATTCTATGTTGACATTTTTAAATAAACCACAACACCATTTTACATATTTGTATGTGCAGACAGAAGCTGCAAAAAATCTGTTTTGATGATCAGTCTTTCCAGAAAACCAAGAGTATTTCAAGTGAGGCTGCAGTTCTCGGGAGGAAGTGGGAAGTTGTTGGACTGTCCGATAGCACACAAAAGTTCTTGAGGTAGACAATCCTGCAGCACACTGAAACATCGACTATGATGAGAAAAATGTCCCCGTTTTGAATTTACAACTGTGAAAAATTATGCCAATGTAACATTTGCAACTTTGCTAAACTAATGTAACCATAATAGATCTAGTTAGAGGTTCTTTGTCAAGAAATGTATGACCGCTCACTATTTTTTTAAGCTGTAAACAGACCCTTGTTCACTCAGAGGTTTTCACGAGTGAACTAGGAATATGCTAATTTTAAATTTGGCTTAATTTAGCAACTTCCCATTCCTGTTGATACACAGAAAATGTAAAAAGATTGTTCTCATTTTTTCTGACTAGGAACACTGAAAAAGAGACATTCGTCATTTTCCTCGTCTATGGGGAAGTGTCTTTGATAACTACGTATGGTTTTATGCCATAACCAACGATACGATCATACAGTGATGATGCGAGTATCAACTTATCACATGATGTTTGCTTTACTTCTCATACAACTTGAGTTTATCTTTAACACATACACCTGAGGTCAGTTATGGATTGAAAACACCACGGAGCAGCCATTTAAAGTGTTATTATTAGCTCTTTTTCTTGATTAAGGCAGTCACATTCTGGTATGTGCTGGATACAGCTAGTGCTTCAAAAGACAACCAACCACAGAGCCAGCTTATAAAAGATGTCAAATAAAGAACTGAATCCCATCAATTAGGAATTCAGATGACTGGTGGATGTAGAAGTGATGATCAAAAGGTAAAACCACACCATCTAGTGGCAGCTAAGTAATACACACGTGGGACAGAGACCAAGAGGAAACTGACCTTTACACATCCTCAAATGACATGCTGGAAAAGATGACTACTACTGACAACAGCAGCCAGCAGTTTGAATGGTCTCATTTTCAATAGTGACTGAAATTATATGGAACCGACAATACATACCTGAATATTAGGTTTATACCAAAAAGTGTAAACATGACGACACTATAGCCAATTATTCCCGTGGCATAGCTGATCTTGTAGAGGAGGAGGAACCACTTATACACCAACCTACAGTCATCAAAGAAGAGGAATGTGTTAGAGTATGTGAGGCAGACCTCCATTTTCAGGGTTTGATCCAGGTACATGACTGTTATACCTCGGTGTTGTGCAGGCCAGAGGCTTGCGGGTGGCACGGAAGGAGATGTACGCTGTGATGACAGAGAAGATAAACCATGTGGTCAGGAACCTCCACCAGTGAAGTTTGGTGGTAAAGTAGAGAGGAACTACCCACATCTGGAACAGAGTCACCAGCTACAAGACAGCAGAGTGTACATATTAGGAGAGCAGTCCTCAACCACCAGGCTGGGGCCCATTGGTGGACTCCACAGTGCCATCTTGTGGAGCACAGAGATACTGCCAAATGGTTAGATTCCTTCTTTTAATTGGGGAAATACAAAGATAGTTATATTTATTTAGAAACTGTGCTAAATAATTCACATGAATTACAAAACAAATGCCATTTATCCTTTATGAGGAAACATATTTATCTCTCTGAATCTCTCTGCACAGTGCTAATGCGCGTTCTCTAATTCTCCATCTCTGCAAATACACACACCCTTAGCTCAGAGGTAAATTGTGGCTGATTCCAAACCACACATTCTTTTAAGTGTTCCCTTCCAAACTTTGCATACAGAGCTTCAAACATGCGGCTTGTGTGTCTTACAT
Organism: Chelidonichthys spinosus; assembly: GCA_029853015.1. NCBI lineage: Eukaryota > Metazoa > Chordata > Actinopteri > Perciformes > Triglidae > Chelidonichthys > Chelidonichthys spinosus. The sequence goes on from CM056835.1 coordinate 2,442,799, forward strand.
TGTATGACTTTGCATGTCTCTGTTTCCACTGCACAAGGAACAGCTGGGCGACGACGAGGGTGACTATGAGGATCAGCACCATCTCTGCGTGCATGGCCTCGTGACCTTTGTGTTTGGCATGCATTCTTGCATGCTCCACTCTGTGGAGGAAAAAAAAGTTAACTAATGTAATGCAACTAATGTAATGCAGCTAGGAGCCCATACACAACAATGCATGCCAGGCACACCCTTAAAAATGGTCAGCTCTAGGGCAATAATGGTGATCTGTATACTGAGACTGGCCAACCCTCCAGTTCACAGTATTTTCTGATATTTTTTTCATTTGTCAGAAGTGGGTGGAAAGCAACTCCCTGTGTAATCTAAGAGTTCTTGATAAGGATATATCATACAATCAGCACTGCTCTCGCTCTCTCTCACACACACAGTTGTACATAGTCCATTATTTTTGTATTTGTTTTATTGTATTTTGTATTGCTTTGTTATTTGCACTATCATCTTTGCGGCTGTAACCCTGCAAATTTCCCCACTGTGGGACGGATAAAGGATTATCTTATCTCATCTTATATAGTTATTTTCTGTGCCTTTGAGTTATAAAACTGATTACATAATCATATTTTAATATGTTAAAATAAATAAATTATCCATTAAAAGTCTGGCAAATATACAAACCTCCACTTCTCTTCTGGTGAGAGTTTGGACGCATCAAACTAAAAAAAGGAAAAAGAGAAAATAATGACAGTATTAAATAAGCAGCTGAACAAACCGATAACAAAACCGGTTGTGGAAAATGACTGCTTCTGCAGTGTGCCTAAGAGCACCGTACAAACCAAATTTGGTTGTTGTCCCAGTTGTCTTAATCTCAGTACTAACATTGCATACCAGTTAGAGAGCAGATAAAACAACTACCTGAATTCAAACATTGAACTTCTGTACAGGGACACAAAATGCATGCCTGTTAAAGGTGGGTGAAAGACACCCGGCTCCTAAATGTCTTTACCAAGAGCTAAGTTATTCAAACTGTGTGTTTAGCAGTCACACTCCCTCACAAGCTGTTGGGCTAGTTTAGCTACTTTAACATGGCTGAAATTAACGGCTGAAGACACTAACTGATGCAACTTACTCTTATTACTACAGCTTCCTATCTGCCAAAGAAGGCTCATGCAGGCTGCCTAACAAGTATCCAACTATAGGTTCACAATCTCTTTTTTTGCTGAAATCACACAAACTATGCTGTATTGAGTCATCATTGGCCCTTTTTAACATTTACCAAAGAACCACAATAGGACTAGATACCAATGATATGCATGTATGTGGAATGCAAAAACATTTGCATGTTTGATTAAAACATGTTTCATTCGCAAAATGAATACATTTTACATGACATTGATTACTTGTATGCTCCTTAACCACTTTATATAATAAGAGGCAAAAACAAAACAAAAAAATCAGGCCACCAAGGCACATTAAGTGCCCTAATGATAGATTTCCAATCAAACCACAAACCCTATAATCACCAGTGAAACAAACACGAGGATCTAATGGGCATGTTGTCAGCCAGTTGGGATGCTAGTAGCCAACACAGCGAACTGTCAGCTTTTAACTCTGTCTAAGTCGCTCTGTGGTGTCATGCTGTGAGCTCCTGCTCCGATATCAGTTTGACATCCAGGTTTGGCGACCAGAAGATTGAAATCGCACAGGAAGTGGTTTGGTTGCTTCCCCTGTCTTGACACAAGTGAGACGCCTCTTGGCCCTTTGCACAGAAAAGGCAATACGTGACCTTTAACCCGGTCAGCCACATCAGCTTCATTTGTTGAGGTAATTGTTGAACGTAGCTCTGGAATCAAGGGTGCGAACGGAACCCTGTAATAAATGCTAGCTCTATTTTTAAACAGCGTCTGCGCTACCGTGACCAAAGGAAAGCAACTCGGTTTCATGATTTGGATGTTAGCCGGCTGGCTAGCTTAGCAAAGAGAAAGCAAGGCGTTTCTCGCTTACACAGCGGTTCTGTCGAACGATATTTTACGTATAAGGCGCATTTATCTAGACCCCATGCCTCTGCTTGGTAAGCAGATCGCTAAACAGCAGCTAGCTGCTTATGCTAGTTCAGACCGTGAGTAACATTATCAATGAGTTCCGAGCTGGCAGCGAGCTAGATCTCCAGTATGAATTCACCTCCATGTTATATCTGCCGCCTCGCTGTGAAACATGACTCTCACCTGGTGCGGTTCATCGTGATGCGGCAGCCCATGGTCGTGCTCTACACCATCAACCTCCACCTCAAACACCCCGGCCATCTTCGGAGTGCTGCTTTACCGTTCCGGTCCATTAGCATTAGCAACGAGCCTAAGAGGGTCACATCCGGTCTTTCTAGCTTTTTTCTCCTTCAGAATAAAATGCGGACAGAATGTAGGTCAAATAGCAACTGCAACTTCCTGAATATGTTGCTCAGTGTTTCGTCAGCCTGTTGCTTGTAAGGCATACAATAATATACTGAGGTTTCAAATACAGTTTATGATATTTAGAGTTGTGTAAAGAGATGTACTTATTTAACGTGATATGCTTGTGAGAGGGTTAGTATTTTTGATATTAATAACACTAAGACCTATATACTATTAATTGTAATATTTATGGTGTCCTTTCATTTCTATTACATTTCTTGAACGGTGCAGTGAGTTTTTCTGAAGTGCTACTAAAATTGATCATCATCACTCCAGCTGTCCTGCTTTAATACATTCATGGAATAGTACATTGTGTATAGTCTTGCCATTATGCATGAAGAATATTCAATATACTATAAACATGTATTCGTGTATTAAACATAAGGAGGGAAATGGACACGATTATGTGATTCATGCCTTCACATGTGGCTGTTGGAGATTTGTATAATGCAACACACAGCACACATAAAGCAATCCATATCCTAATATTACGTTATCGAATTATGAAAGGGGTTTAAAAATATCCCGCCAGGAAACTGTGCAACCGGAAAATGTAAACGCGGCCGATTGTGATGTGATTGGTTAAAAGGGCCAATGGAGTCTTCTCTGATTGGCTGAGCCGATAGCACAGTGCAGTGTTACTGGCTCGTGTGTCGTTGGCGCCCTCAGTTTGAGATTCAACCGTGTGGACCGATTGTTCTCGTTGTAATAACCTGCTAGAACAACTGTGTGTTTTATTCGTCCGGAAGCTGCAAATATATACAGTAGACAACTGCTGTCTGAAGGAACCAACATGCACGTCATCAAGCGAGGTAAAGTCGTTTAATAGTTCAGCTTTCTCCCAAATACTAACGGATAATTCAATGTTACAGTGCGGGGATGTGAAGGACTTGGGAAAATGTTAAAATATATGCAAACCGCGATAAATGTTAATACCTGTTAGAAACATCGCGTATTAGTCTTCGGCTTAGTTTCAGTTATGTTTACGGTGTTTTTGTGTTAGTGTTTCCGTCGAGAAACCAAACAAAGACTTGAGTTATGAAAGGACAAAAACTGAAAGTGTATGTTCTCAGTTTGCAGCTTTAGTGTTGAATAATGTTGTTTGAACAGAAGCGACACATCCGAGGCGTTACATTAATGCTTGGTTTCTGATGTTTAAGCGTGTTTTTCACAGTAAAGACGTTGACAACTCCCCTCTGATGAATGCTTTGAAGAGGGTTATTATGTTGTGTTTGGCATCCGTGTCATTGGCGCGAAACAGCGAGGTTTTGTTGTCATAACAACCGGTAAAACAGGTGTTTCAGAGCGGGCTTCCTGTGTATTGATCAGGAGAGGGAATCCAATAAACAGCGACGTGTTTAACCGCCACAGTTATCATCAACTATTCTCCTCAGAAACTGACCAAATATGTTTTAATATTGTGTGTGTGTGTGTGTGTGTATTTCAGATGGACGCCAGGAGGGAGTTACTTTTGACAAAATCACATCTCGCATCCAGAAGCTTTGCTATGGACTCAACTCTGACTTTGTGGACCCTGTAAGTTCAAACAAATATAAAGTAAAAAAAAACAACATAAAATGAGGTAAATGAGTCACACTGTTGACTCAGATTTAGTGATGTTGGACCATGTTTCTGCAGGCTCAAATTACAATGAAGGTGATCCAGGGTCTGTACAGCGGAGTCACCACTGTGGAGCTGGACACCCTGGCTGCAGAGACCGCTGCCACCCTCACCACCAAACACCCTGACTATGCCCTCCTGGCCGCGCGAATTGCAGTGTCTAATCTACACAAAGAGACCAAGAAAGTATTCAGCGGTAAGTGCTCAGTTTTAGGTCACCATTGGAAGGAAATACAGGACTGTGTAACAGGATGTATGATGAGTGTGTGTGCAATAAATGTGTTTAGAAATAGGAATTTGCATTGAAATAAATTACACCATTAATGCACTACATTCATTTTGCCATCTTGCGCTAATCAGTTGAATGGTTATTTGATGGCCTAAACAATACCCACACTCATTGAATATATGGCATTTGCAGTGAGAAATAGCACTGTTGATTTCTTTTCTCTCTCTAAAATGTTCATATTTACTTCAATCACACGTTCTTTCCTCTTTGCAATTTTAGATGTGATGGAAGACCTCTACAACTACGTGAACCCCTTAAATAAACGGCACTCTCCCATGATCTCCAAGGAGATGCTCGACACTGTACTTGGAAACAAGGGTGTAAGTTGCATTTTCTGATGTGTTTTGTTTATGTTTTCAAATATGAAGTCGCTGTAATCATGTTGAGCTTCTTTTTTTTCCTCTATCCTCTGCAGCGCCTCAACTCAGCCATCATTTATGACAGAGATTTCTCGTACAACTTCTTTGGCTTTAAGGTAATTTTTTTTATTTCATTTTACTTCTCTCAAGCAGATACTTTGATCATAAATCTAATTGGCCCTTTTTGCTCTAATAGACTCTTGAGCGGTCGTATTTGTTGAAGATTAACGGCAAAGGTGAGCCTTGGTTTTCCTATAGCGCATTGAGAAGCGTGTTATTTGGATATTTTTAATTGTTTATTTGCTAATTAATCCATTTTTATTCTGTAGTTGCTGAAAGGCCCCAGCACATGCTAATGAGAGTGTCCGTGGGGATTCACGAAGAAGACATTGATGCTGCCATTGAAACGTACAACCTGTTGTCAGAGAAGTGGTTCACCCATGCCTCGCCTACTCTGTTCAACGCCGGCACCAACAGACCTCAGCTGTCCAGGTAAAGATCCGGGTTGACCAAATCTCTGATGCTTCCTTCTAAACTTGCTCTCGCCGCCTAATCGGATTTGTTTATGTTGTTGCAGTTGTTTCTTGCTAACCATGAAGGAAGACAGCATCGATGGTATTTATGACACCCTGAAGCAGTGTGCACTCATCTCCAAGACAGCTGGAGGTATTGGATTGGCAGTTAGCTGCATCAGAGCAACGGGCAGTTATATCGCTGGGGTGAGTTACATGCACACCACAGGGGTTCAAATCCAGCAGATACAGAGGAGCTTTCGTCTTTGTCTTACTTAAAGTCATCCTTGTTTCTCAGACCAATGGCAACTCCAACGGGCTGGTTCCGATGCTTCGGGTCTACAACAACACGGCACGCTATGTCGACCAGGGTGGAAACAAGGTAACGACGTGCAATACACGCTGTCATGGAGCTGGACATTGTTAATCTAGATAGTAGGTCGGGTAGTAATGAATCACCATGTGTGTTCAGAGACCTGGGGCCTTCGCTGTGTACCTGGAGCCGTGGCACTTCGACGTGTTTGACTTCTTAGAGTTGAAGAAGAACACCGGGAAAGAAGAGCAGAGGGCCAGAGACCTGTTCTTCGCCATGTGGATCCCAGACCTGTTCATGAAACGGGTGGAAAACAATCAGGTGAATATCCGAAGGGAATCGCCTCCTGTTCCATATTCTTCTCTATGTTTTCTGATGGGTGTGATGGTTTGAGGCTCCTGCTGAAAATGTTCACTCTCCTGCTCCTGTAGGACTGGTCTCTACTGTGTCCCAGTGACTGTCCTGGATTAGAGGAGTGCTGGGGAGAGGAGTTTGAGCAGCTCTACACTCGGTAAGACCGGCAAAGCAAACCCTGTTTTTAACAAACGGCTCATTTTTCAATCGCTAACTAACCCGCCCCGTGTATCCGGTCTCTCCTAAGTTACGAGAAGGAGGGCAGGGCTAAGCGGGTGGTGAAGGCTCAGCAGGTGTGGCACGCCATCATTGAGTCTCAGACGGAAACCGGTACACCATACATGCTCTACAAGGATGCCTGCAACAGGAAGAGCAACCAGCAGAACCTGGGCACCATTAAATCAAGCAATCTGTGCACGGAGATCGTAGAGTACACGAGCAAAGACGAGGTGAGGGGCAGCAGGTGTCGTTTTTGCAATATCTAAATCCGCCATTACATTATTTTGTTAATGCTCATCTGGCTTGTTCCTCCTTCCACTCAGGTGGCTGTTTGTAACCTGGCATCTATTGCCCTCAACATGTACGTCACCCCGGAAAAGACCTTTGACTTCAAAAAGCTTGCATCTGTCACCAAAGTCATTGTCAAGAACCTGAACAAGATCATTGAAATCAACTACTACCCAGTGATTGAGGTATGCGTTCGTGTGGTGTCGCTTCTTTTTTGTGACAACCAGGTCTTATGTGCTCTGTGAACAAGTGGCTCCTCTGTCCCGTTTCACAGGCTGAAAGGTCTAACAAGCGTCACAGACCGATTGGAATCGGTGTGCAGGGTCTGGCTGATGCATTCATCCTCATGCGGTATCCATTTGAAAGTCCAGAGGCACAGTTGCTCAACATACAGATCTTTGAGACCATCTACTACGCCGCCCTGGAGGCCAGCTGTGAGCTGGCGGCGGAGCTCGGCCCTTATGAAACCTATGCTGGCTCTCCTGTCAGCAAGGGAGTGAGTAGTTTTCACAATGTCTCAAATCCATCCTGGGATGCAGTTTAGCAGTTTGGCTCAGATCCTAACTCATTTTTGATTCCCAGATCCTTCAGTATGACATGTGGGATAAAACCCCAACGGATCTCTGCGACTGGAAAACGTTGAAAGCCAAAATTGCCAAGTAAGTCTTCCTCGTTAGCATTTATCATTTCTACTGTACTTGATGAGGAGATTGTAGCTCATCCCTGCTTCTCCCCCGTGTGTCCTCAGGCATGGTGTAAGGAACAGTCTGCTCTTGGCCCCCATGCCCACAGCTTCCACTGCCCAGATACTGGGGAACAATGAGTCCATTGAGGCCTACACGAGCAACATCTACACCCGCAGGGTGCTCTCGGGAGAGTTTCAGGTCAGCACGGAATGCATTCGCTTCTCTGAGTCTCCAAGTGTTTCCATATGGGCAAAGGTGTCTTAGTGTCTTCTCTGTCGCTCCCCTAGATTGTGAATCCTCACCTGCTGAAGGACCTCACAGAGAGAGGACTTTGGACCGATGAAATGAAGAACCAGCTGATTGCTCAGAACGGGTCCATCCAGGTAAATGGTCGGACTTAGTTCCATTTTAACTGATTAAGGTGGAGTGAAGTATAACCAACGCTGAATAGAACAGTTTAGGTGAGCAAACTGTTCCAATTAACTTTCATGAACTGAAAACACACTGAAAAGGTTTAAAATGTGAGATGAAAAACACAGACAACTCGCAAGACACACTTATTGTCTGTTTCACTCAAAATTGAGCATAATTCACAAAGTGGATGTCATGCTGTATTGAAGAAGACTCAAAGTGTGATTGAGACCATGAACCATGTTTACCGAGGTAATAAAGTGAGAAGTAGAATCATTTTCTCATAGTCTTCTATACAATCTGACTTCTTTTTGCAACAAACATTTGCCCCCTGCTGGCTTTTAGAAAGAATTAAGGCTCTTTAATAATGGCTTCACTTTTCAGACGATTACAGTATTAAGTCACATTAGTGTATACATTTAAAGGACTTGCTTTTTGGTGATCACCAACATCTGGCTTGTCCACAGAATATTGAAGGGATCCCCGACGATCTGAAGCAGCTGTATAAAACCGTGTGGGAAATCTCCCAGAAGACTGTCGTCAAGATGGCGGCTGATCGCGGCGCCTACATCGACCAGAGCCAATCCCTGAACATCCACATTGCAGAGCCCAACTATGGCAAACTGACCAGCATGCACTTCTATGGCTGGAAGTTGGTAAGTCCGGAGGGAATACAGGCTTGATATTTGCTGCTTCATAGTGACAAACAACTTCTTAATACGGGTCTACTTTCCTCTGAAGGGTCTGAAAACTGGCATGTACTACCTGCGGACGAAGCCTGCTGCCAACCCCATTCAGTTCACCCTCAACAAGGAGAAGTTAAAGGAGGCCCAGTCGACCAAGACCGCGGAGGAGATCAGAGAGAGCAACATCGCTGCCATGGTGTGCTCCTTGGCGAACAAAGACGAATGCCTGATGTGTGGTTCCTAAGTGAAGCGTGGGTCGCTCACATCAACACACTCCCCCTTATCACCAGCTCCCACATTGAAAATGTATTTTTGGAAACGGGTTCTTTTTATTTCGAGGGTTTACATATGCCGCTGTCTTCAGGTCACAAATATTTTCTGTTTTTATTTAAGATTTTCATCATGAATTGTGTTGTATGCATGTTTGTACAGAATGAATACAAGGAATTCATATTCATTAATATTAGTGTTTTTTTTTATCAAGTTTTATAATATGCGTGTGATTAATGAACTTTACCCTGCCTGTTGTCATGGGAATTGGTTTTCTTGGGTCCAGAAAAATAAACGTGGACAATCTTAATTTAAGTCTCATTTATTTGTCTTGCTATTGTCAAGAATATTTTAAGCTTTTTATATATATATATATATATATATACACACACACACACACACACACACAGTATATGTAGTCCTGCATTTTTTGATGCAGGAACATTCTTAATATATCTTGTTTTTTAGGAAACGAGAGGCCGGGAGGAGGGTTTTCGGTCCCTGAGGACGGTCTAGATGACGATTATGATTGGCTGGTGATACGACATGCCTGTGTGTGTTTGATATGGATTTAATTTCCTGTTGAATGATGATGAGGTTTTTGTGTGAGATGGCAGATCAGTACAGACACAATAATGAAAATACTCAAAGGACTACACGTCAGGTTTTTCCATAGGAAGAGTCCGGTTGGGCTGTGCCTCGGGACAGGAGATGCTGCAGGTGATAAATTAATGAACTGCTGTGTTCATGCATTCGGCCTCATGGGAGCAGTTTGTGTAACGCAAGCTGACACCCAGACTGTCACACTGTAGCCGACTGAGAAAAAACACTAACTCATAACCTCAGCCAGTGTTGTTCCCCTGCACTACCTTCATGAAATACAGGCACAAAGACTTAAAGCAATTTCAAATGTTTTTATTTATTTGTGTTACAAAGTAACTATTGTGTTTTAATTGAACACAAAGCTAAGGATGCAAAGAGAAACCAGAATGACCAACAGGCTTTTTGCTATTGAAGAATGAAGTTTGAAATACGGCAGTGAGGAAAGACAGCAGTTCAACTAGTGACACACTAATCAGCTAACCATGAATATCAGCGGCCTACTTCATGTATGTTCTACTTGTTACTCTTCTACTGTCACTGACACTTAACAAGGTCAACTGGTTCAAGTTCTGCATTCTGAATTCAAAGCATACACCGACTTCGTTTAGATAAATCCTTTGGCCAATTAGATGATTGGGTAAAAAAGAAAACATTTGCCAAAAAGGAATTCTCTGAATCAGCTTTTCAGTAGAAAGATGAAGATCTCTCACAAGGGTAGCGAGGAGAATTGTTGCATACTTCCTTAATTAGCACATAATGTCTTGTTTGTTAAAGCTGTACAAAAATCAAAAATCTGAAAATGACAATTTGATGTGTTTACGGGCGGATATGTGCAAGACTATATATAAATATATATATCCAAAAAATTACGGTGCCACCAACACCCCATCGATGGACCCCGCTCCCTCTTGGGATCCGAAGCCCGTGTCCTGGGAGCTGCTGCTGCCCGTCGGCGAGGGAACCGTCTTCTTGCCTCCAGGTTTTGCATTGCTCTCCCTGACACTGCACTCTATATCTATGAACTTGTTACCTACTCTCTTTGTGTCTGCCTTCTCGCTGTTCACCTTGATGCTTTCAGCTTGTTCAGGGGTCTCTGCATGTCTTTCACCCAGCGTTGCCCCTGTGGCCATCTCGCCCTCCCATCTTTTTTCTGCCTCCTCCTCTGCGGCGGCCTCTGCTCTCAGCTTGTCTTCTACACAGTTTAAACTTCTCCCTGCCACCACTTCCTCCTCCGCTTCATTTACGTCTGCTTCCACCTGCTCTTTCTTCTCACTTTCCTTCTCGTCTCCCAGCTCGACTTGAGCTCTGCCTTCCTCCATGTTCACCACATCGCTATCTGTCGCCTGCTTTGATCCCTCCACTCCACATTCACACGGCTGGTTCTGTTGCGTGTCTGACTCCTGCTTTGGTTCCGAGTCGACCGAATCTTTATCCATTCCTTCCTCTCTGTGGTGCACTGTCACTTTAAGAGATGCATATTTGTCATCTTGTCTGCAGTTAAAACCTCTGAAATTGTTCTTGGCACCGGTGATGTATTTCCCTAGAAACGAGGAAGCATCCTTGGTCGGGCCGTCGCTTGCAGAGTGTCCATCATCCATTAAAACTGGCATGATGACTTTCATATCGTTGTGCATCCTGCAGATGGTTTTGTTCAGCAAAGTGATCCGATTACCGATATCTGAGAGAAGAGAATACTCCAGTGACAATACAGCATGCAGGCTCTTTAATGACAACTACTTGTTCATGCATTGAACACGTTGATGCGCCACAGTTGACTGTTTTTGTAACTTCGTCTGATGCGTTTCTTGTTTTTTTTGTATTACTTGTGAAGCACTTTGTTGCCCTATTTTTAAAGGGTGCTGTAATAATAAAGTTATTACTATGATTTAAGAAAGATGAAAGTGGGCGACATGCATCAGGCCAGTTTTGTGAGGCAACATTTCTTTTTTGAAGCATTACTGAGGGACAGATTATTATCGTAGTCATGGTTACCTTTCCTCTTGGTCTCCTCGAACTCCCTGCGTGCGGATTCAATGTAGCGCTGCACCAGAGCTCTGATCACCTGCTGCCGGTAAGGTAACTTGCCTTCTTCTGATCTTTTACCATTGGTCTTAAAACACAGAACATCATGCATTTCAGTACAGTGTTGAGCAAAGATTATGAAGATTTATTTATTTTACTTTGAACACACTTACCATAGAGGCTATAGGGGGGTAATCGTTCTCTGAACGACAAGGGCAGCAGCAGCAGATTCTTCTAAATGTTCCCCTGAAACAGAATTAAAGTAAATAAACAAAGACATGGATACACAATGTTGTGTCTTTGCAGGATAAATTTGCTTCAGCTCACCTTAAGACGTAATAAAAGGCTTTGGGTGAGGGTATGATGTTGAAGGGCACAGGCATGGTGAGGCCCAATCGGAAGTAACTGAGGTACAGCTTTGATCTGGCAAATTTCCACTCAACATCAGCATCATCCTGGAATACGAATGTTGAGGTATCTGTGCCGTTCTTGGGGTTTATGATTTTGTTTCAGTCGTAATGTAAAAAAAAGATCTCTGTACCTCAATTTTCTGAAAGGAGTTTGTGATCATAGCAATAAGCATGTTGAGCAGGACGATGACGATGACGAGCGTGAAGATGCCGTACAGAATCCTCCCGACAAACTCCGCCAACACGTACTGAGGCATGTCCACGTAGTCCTGGTTGGCCACGCCGAACATGGTCCAGAATAAGAAGTGGAACGTCTCGTTAAACCTGCAGCGATCAGACCGTTGTTAAACCTTCACCCCAACTAAGAAGAGTGATGCTTACTGTATATTCTTACCTGCCAAGATGTGGGGAGATGACATAAGGCACATAGACATTATTGATGCCACAGAGGAAGGCTGTTCCGATGATCATCAATATAAACATGAATCTTAAAAATGAAAAAAAAGAAACATTTGCTCCACTGGGTGCCCTGATGATCAACATGTAACACAGGAGGCCGGTGAGAAGAAGAAGCTCTTACCTCATCATATCATCGATCATCTTCCCGATGGAAATCTGCAGAGTCCCCAGAGACTCGTGAGCTGGCAGGATGGACGCCAGCCGTGTGAAGCTCAGCATGCTGGTGACTGCAAACAGCACCTCCGCAATCAGCTGGGGGTCCTCCTGATGCCAGTCCTCGCGCACTGCAAGAGACCAGTTCCGCGTCACGAAGGGTCGAGACCTCCAACAACGACTTTGGATGGATGGTGTACGCTTCCCTCACCAGTCTGAGTGAAGTAGACGCACTCCTCCGAGCCGTTATGATCGTGGCACACGAAGTGGCCTTTGACCTTGATGAGCACGCGCAACGCGAAGGAGGCCAGGTACATGCTGAGCACCATCACGTCCAAGCAGTTCCACCAGTCCAGGAAGTAGCTCCGCAGCCCCTCGATCCAGACCTCCTTACACTCGTACCAGAAGAAGCCTATGTGAGACGGCGCGGCGTTAAAGGTGCTATTGACAACATTGATAACGTCCAACCACTAGATGTCGCACTCGTACTCGCTTTCTATTGCATTCATGTCACAACACAGCTGTTGCTCGAAGCTCATGCGCCCTCAATGGGTTGCCAGTACTGAGCACTTGGGACTGGTACCAAAATGGGCCCGCTTATGTCAACTACATGACAGTAACTGGCAACCCCAAAGACTCTTGACCCCTGACTACGCAGAGATACCATGCGATACCAACGTTGTTATTCTATTGGCTCACAGCCACAGTCACACGTCTACACAGAGGTCAACAAAACATTAGTTTTGGACCCATCAACATTTAAAAAAATTATTAATTCACAATCAAATGTTTTTTTTCCCACGAGAAGTGAAACTTTGGTTCTGCACCTTTCTAAAGGGTCTGTGGTGGATCTGTTATGTAATTATTCGATTAAATAAAAATGTTATCAATATGACCTTAAACTTCAAGTCACCTCTTTATTATGGCAGAGATCTTCAACGTTTCCAGGCCAAAGACCCCCCCTGGCTGATAGTGACCTGGTGGAGGGACCCCCTATTACATATCGTATAAAATTGTATTCCTCATTATAACAGTACTTTGTAATGATGCATGTATACAATGCTAAGACATGAAACTCCCATTGGTCAATTTCTATGCAGGCCTATGGCTGATAGACTCAAGGGATTTTTTTTATTCAAAATCGTAGACTATAGCTTTAAGGTGTATTCTTCGACATATTAACATTTTTGGAAGAAAAAAAAGTTTGGGATCAAATCATTTCGGCGACCCCCAGCAGTAACTCTATGGACCCCCTTGGGTCCCGAACCCCCTGTTGAAGATCTCTGCATAACGGAAGGGGTCAGAAAAAGAGAAGGGGAACCCACCAACCACCCACACCATGTGGAAGGAGCTGTGCAGCATGTTCTGCTGCCGGGAAGCAAACTTGTCTCGATACAGCTCCATCGTGATCGACTCTCCGAGCAGCGTGATAAGGAACCACAGGTAGGAGGCCGAGTGGAGGAGGAACTTGATGACAGGAATCCTGAGCATTTTTCCTACCTGGTGAAAACACAAAAACACACGTTTCCAGTCTGTGACACTTTACTTTCAGAAAGTGCGTAATGAACCCCTGTCTACATTTAGAACACTTTGTGTGATGCGACCTTTGACTTGGGTGCGACCCAGTAGACGAGGCAGAGGAGGGGCATGGTGAGAAAGATCGCCACGGAGACGAGCAGCTTCCAGGCCGTCCTGCTGCCTCTCCAGCCAGCCAGGTTCCCACACCAGATAGACGACAGCACCTGCTGGCAGATTGGGTGGGCCACAAACTGCACAACAAACACACACACACACACACACACACACACACACACACACACAGAGGGAGAGACACAATGTGGATCAAGTAGACATCTTCTTTCCACTGGAAGTCGTTGCTGCATCCAGCTACCTGCTTCTGGTTGTAGTTGACAGCGAGCCGCAGGCGGGACAGGTTGGGGATTCCCTCCTCAAAGGCCTGCTCCTCTAAGGAGTCCTGGCTCTCGTCTCCACAGCTGTTCAGTATGGTGGTCACCTCGCTCTGGTTGCGACACATGCCCAGCAACTCCACGGCAAACTCCTGACACAGCTCCTCCAGGTCCAGGTACTGAGGCTGCAGGACGAGAGGCACCACAGCAGGAGTCAAGGCACAGCACAGACAGCCAACATGCACAGGAAGCACGGATCATCACCAGACCTTGAACTCTGGCTCTTTTTGCGAGAGCGTCCGGAGCTCTCTGCTGAGACTGAAAGCCCGGAGCATGGCGTCGTCGGAGGTGATGGACAGGTAGGCACGACTGGCGATGCCGCGGTAGGTGTTGATGCGAGACAAGGAGAACTTCAGCAGGTCGTACTGCCGGCCGTTACGACACTCCAGACAGGCACAGGATATCTTATGTGGCCACGGGATGATGTGACCTTTTTGGGTGAGCATAGTGACGATATCGTACAGGTCCTTCTGGCAGGCTAAGGTCAGAGGAGTCACGCCGGGAGCAAACTGGGAGTTGTCAATAGAGTGATCAAAGATGGCCTGAGAGAAGGAGCGCACATCCATCTTGTTGCCCTTCTCCTGGTCCAGGCGGTCCAGCAGGCGCTTCACCACTCTGGGTTGGTTGGTGTCGACGGCGACTAGCAGGGCCTCGTGGATCTGTCGGAAGTCAAACTTGACCCCCTGCAGGAGGGCGTCCATGCAATTCTCGTTGCCCATGCGGATGGAGAGGTTGAGGGCCTCCCTCCACTGGCGATCCTCAGACTCATCCAGCTGGCGGGTGATTCCATCCCCGGTCTTCAACAATCCACATATCAGCTCTACTTTCTCCTCCTGAATGGCACCGATGAGCTCCGGAGGGAACCGCATCTTCTTGTTCATAATCTCGCGCCATTGTTCTGGCTGAGGGACAGTCAACAGCAGTATTAGATGTCCATTCGCACATTTTTAGGAAACCGATGTTAGATATCAGAAGAAAAAGTTTGATTTCATAAAAGAAAATTAAAGCCTGGAAAAAATATTATGGTTTCGTACAAAAAAATTACAGGATGTACAAAAGTAAAAAGCCTGGCACATTCTACAACTGACTGGAGACACTTATGACATCAAGTAAAACAACCTATGAAAAAAGAATATATAACTGTGACAAAATGAAGCGGATGCCTGGAACACAGCATCTTCAGATGAAGACATTAAAACATTCTTTGAAATCTGAGATCTGCTGAAGGACAAATAATTAAAAACCAAATCATCTGAAGAAAACTCTGCTTACCGTAAGGTTTTCCATTCCTGATTTTTTTTTTCTAAAACAGGACAGTTTGGAGCAGCGATCCTAAAGCACAATCACATTCTCTGGAGACATAAATTTGAGTGTCAGAGATGAAGGTAAATTTGGTAGAATATTAGTCGATTGCACAAGGAACTGTAATAAGAGGAGAACTGAGGACTTTGGTGTCCTGCGATCATGTGCTACCGGCTGACTGCATGGAATCAGCACCCACAAACTCAATAACACACTTCCTTCCCCCATGGGGCAAGGCCAATTAAAACGTAGCCAGTTCAAAGTGTTTCATGCTCGACTGGGCCCCGAACCAAACTGTTTCACAGTGCCACGGTACAATTAAGGTAGCTGTAGCTGAACAGGCAGCAGCTGTCAATGTTTCCCCCAGAGGAGCTGGAGGGAAAAACAAGGAGCTGCAAATGAAGGATACGCCGATTAGTTCCACCACTCGCTTTTCAGGCACACACAGTTCTCTTTAAGGAAGTCCATCTACTAAAATTATACCAATTTATTTTTGTCTCCAATCTTCTATAAAGTTCTTCCACCTGGTTTGACGATTTAATTCTCACATTGGAGTATTTTTCTTTTTATAAGTGATGAGAAACTTCTCAGCTAATGTCAGATCAACTACTGTATAACTACAGTGGTGTCATGTCACAAATTCACATGTCACATATTCCGCTACAGTTCTGAGGGAAACCGTGGTCCTTTTTTTACTGCACGTTGTAACTATTTTTTTATTTTAAAAATAAAAATGTTGTACCACTCACTGGACAAAGCAAGCATTGTGAAGGTGTCACTTCAGGCTCTGGGTCGTGACGGCCGTTTGATTTTGTGTGCAAGTCCAAGCAAGCTGTTATATGAAATATTCAACAATAAAATATAGTAACACAAAGAGGGGACGGTGATGATCTAAACTGTTATTTATGTTAACCCAATAATGAATGAAGGTTTATTATTTAAGAGGTATACGTTCCTAAGATCATATTAGCTTGGAGTTGGGAAAAGAGAATCCTAGAAAACAGCTCGATAAAACAAATGTGGTCAAGCCTTCTGAGAAAAGAGAACCCTGTTTTGTCATGTTCCAGTTTCATAACAATCAGTCAAATGGTATTTTTTCTCCAAAGGGAGGAGTCTTCATAAAAACAACCCTCCACAAAGTGAGAGAAAACACAAATCAAAAGCAAAAATCTGACAGCATAACATCATGTATAAAACTGGAAGGAAACATGAGAGCAAAGCAGCCTAACTCAACATCACGATGCTCTTCAATCACTACGCAGCAGCATCGCCTTCTATCGGCCCCAAGTGGTCACAGCAACGAGGAGCACAAGACAAGCCTGCATGCTTCTACGCTTTACTATGCAAAGGAATACAAAGGCAGATTTTCAAAAGAAATATTTACTACATTTTCAAGGAACTACATCAATAGTACAATATAAACACATTCTCATTTAAAAGCAATATTTGACCTTGGTATCTTTTCCTTGAGTGAAGTCAACATATTATGCTCTATATTATGTGTATTCATTCCTTTTTCTCAAAACCCTCTTACTGCCGGATCAAAAAATAAAACAACTTTTATGTAGAAAAATGCGACTGAAACATGAAAAATGGTCTTCTGGCTGAAACATGTGGAGATGTTGTTGATATATATATATTTTTTAAAGCACCCAAACAAAACAAAATTCACTAAAAGTGATACACAAAGAGAAACCAAATCCTATTAAAAATAAATTTTGGTTGAGCGCAAATACTTGCTGTTCCTTGATGTTTTCTTTTTCTGTTATACTTGTGTTACACATACTTTATAGGACAAACAATAACTTTCCCCAAGATGTTCCAAGCAAGTTCCCAGAGTAAAATATCAAAAGGACAACTACGTAGAAAGGTTTTCCCGGTGAAGCTGACATGAAATCCTTTCAGAGAAGAGGGATCATGATTCACATCCAACATTAAACATTTGAAGACTATCAAAGAGAATAGAAAGGTTGTGATGGCGGTAAAACCAATTATTAAAAAAACAACAAAAAAAAACAGCTTCATACCTCAACTATGCTCTTGACAATTGAGAACATCCATGAGAGTGAAATCAATGATTTCTTTAACACCCAAAAATGAATATCACTCTTAAAACCAAACATACTAAATCTTCAACAAGTCAAAATTCACAAGATATTCAATGACATCAATCATTATTCAGTTAAAAGCCCAGTTAAACCATAAAAAAAAGAGGAGAAAGTCCTCTATATTCACATATTGCTCCTCGAAGTTAAATACAAACTAAAATCAATACTAAATATACAGAGAAACTCGTGTTTCACGTTGTGCGTGAACAATAAAAAGGAGTGTTCACGTTGTGACAAACAGTGCAGGTCAGTTCAGTAGGTTTAGAGTTACTCCTTCTTTGATTCTGCGTCCTCCTTCATCTTCTGCTCCTGCATGCGACTTCGAGTGGAGCCTACGTGAAACAGATCATCAACACATCAAGAAGATCATCCACAAGCTGTTTGATCGACAGTGCATGAAGAAGGAGAACTGGGAATATCAAAAGGCAAAACCTACTCATCTCTGCAAGCTTCTGGATCAGCGTAGAATCTCCTCCAGATTTGCTGTCAATTAAAATGTACAAATTGTAACCTGTGTGTATACCATGGTAAATAAATACTATGCTATACTAACACAGCTGATAAATCAGGGTGCTCGTATTCTGCGGCAAGTAAAACAGCATTTATGACCAACCTGCCATCAGCTTCATCTTGCCCGTCTACGTCGAACCGTAACCTCTTCAGAGGCTTTGGAGTGGAGCCCATGTCCAGAGTCCTCTTAAAGGAGCGATCGCTGCTGTTAACCATCTGGTTGATCTTCTGGAACCGATTGGAGAGCTGCAGATTAAACAAAACGGAAGAAACGGAGTGAAAAGAGGGTAAAAAGAATCATTGAACGTTGCAGAGTGTCCTTTAAACATGCAACAAAGCAAACAAAAGAGGCTCGTACCCCGAAAGATTCGCCAATTGATACCAGCATTCTGAAAGGCAAAAAAACACACGCATGAGAAAAACCATGTGCAACACTGTAAAGAAGTGTGCTACTTCACAGCTGCAGTTGAATAGCCTTTTTTAAAACAGTCAATATGCAGAAGTCACCTGGAGCGAGGAGTCATGATCCCGGGGACATGCGTGGGTTCTTCAGAGGGGAGATGTACACGTTGTTGCTCCCAGGCACGCGGAGAGGCGAATTGGGGAACTTGTAGGGGCTTCGTGGGATTTGTGGGATTGGAGAAAGGGTGGGTGGCTGCGGAAAACAAAACGGCAACAATGAGAGGGCTTGGTCGCACATTAATTGGATTGTGCACATGTTAAAGTCAAACTGAAGATCCTCTGTGTGGAGGCGTCTCACCCTGGTGGATGCATACTGCAGGATGTTGGTTTTCAGCTTCTGCATGAACACTTGGTTGTAGAAGACAATGATGGAGTCATAGTGGCCCTCAGTGATCAATACGTGCTTAAAGGTCTGAAACATACAGTGTGATGCAAAGGAAGGTTCAAAATAATTCAACATAAAGTGTGATTACAGTAAAAACCCAAAGGGACATATGAGTTTATTAAAAAGGCGTCACCTCCTGGTTGGTGTTGTGCATGTTCTTGTAGGCTGTGACTATGGTCTTGAAGCGCAGGTCAACACTCTTCACCTTACATATGGCATACATGGCCGACATCATTAACTACAAGGACAACAGAGCAAAACATGAGGAGAGAGATGCAAAGAGAACAAATGAGCATGAGACAAAGCGAGTCACGACGAAGAGAAGAAGAAAAACAGAAAACAGGGTATGGTCAGGTGACCTGGTCCAGGTGGCGGTCTCTCATCAGCTCGTGCTCATGCTGCAGGGTGTGCTGGAACAGGGTCCATACGATGGGCTCCAGTTCAGGGTGGGAGGACAGCAGGGAGAAGCAGAGTATCTTCAGCCTGGTGTAGGCCAGGCGGTACACTGCAGAGAGAAACACACACCGTTGGACGTGGAGAAAAAACCTGAAGGGCTTGTCTATCAAATACAATTGAATACATCATGTCATTTTAATTCATTAATTCAATTGATACTTTCTTTTTTTTTTTCAAGATTATTTTTTGGCTAGAGCGCCATTCAAGCCTTTTTATGACTTTTTAAGACAGTGTGGAAACGGGGAGAGAGAGAGGCAGACGACATGCGGGAAATAGGTCCCGGGCGGGAGTTGAACCAGGGACCACCGCATCAAGGACGTTAAGCCTCTGTACAAATGTAGTGACTCATTTCATTTCCAGTTTGTTATGCAGTCGAATTGGATTTTTTTCCATTTGTAATATTACCCATTCCATTTGCAGCATGGAGCTGCCAGTGTTTATCCACACATGTGTTATTATTCATAAGAGAAACCTAATGTTTTGGACGTCTTCATGAAAACATATGATATACATATAAACCAAAATGAACTGTGAAGCACATCTTACATTTTTTATAGAAGAGGCTGAGCGAGTTGGACCTCGGGGGTCGTGAGGTCGGGCCAGCAGGCTGGGTTGGAGGCTGAGAGGAAGCCTGAGAGTTTGGTGTGGCCGGGGACTCGGGAGGCAAGACACGATGGCCCGGACGCATGGGGGACAGGTACCTGTGAGGAGAATGGAGAAACCCATAGGGACCTGTCAGTTACACCTTCAACAATAACATTTCCACATCACAAATCACAGATCATTTGAGGGTTGAGAATAAGGTGGAAGAACAGGTTCGATGCTACAGAAAGGAAGGGGAGTATAACTCATGGAAATTAACAGATGTCGTTTTTTAAAGTATCATGACGCTGAACGGTGACTTTAAAGTGATGAGCTCTTTAGCTCATGACTCACAGCTTAGCTGCTGCATACCAGCGACTGATCCACAGACAAATAGATTATGGGATGTGGGGACTCACAGGTCGGCTGCGGTGTGGTCGTGCTGCAGTGGTTGGCCTAAACTGGCTGGGGTCTCCACATGCTCTGCTGCTCCGCCCTCATGCTCCTGTTTGAGCAGCTCAAACAGCGGGGAGTCCTGCAGAGATGCAAACAATTGTTTACATTGAACAAAACAGCCATTCACATCCAATGAAATCCTTACTGGTGCTAATTACACTTCGCCCTACACCTGAGCAGCAATCAATTCCTCAAAGCACAATGTAAATTAATTTAGAGTATATGCATGAAACATATCTTTCTTCTCTGAAATTCATTTAATGTAGTAAATAAATCACAATTCTAAATCCCTGGAGTAACTGCTGTCTGGTAATCAGATCATGTGACCTGTGCAGTCTTATTGACATGAAGGACCAGGAAGAATCAGGGATGTTATGAGGGAACAATTCACTCTGGAGAATAAAGTAGTTCCAAAGAGCAACTTGCATAGTTTATCTCAATAACGTCATAAAGAGGAGTTCTGTCCAGCAATCTATAAAATATTCATAATTCCACACCTAACTTCCTTTTCAAAACCCAACTGTCAAAGAATATGGACTATGGACTGATAATAAAGCTGTTCCTAATTTCATATTGACCCAAGGAAACTCCCTATATTATTTTATCTGATTTCAGTCCCTTAATCTGAAACCATTCACATTAATCCTTTTATTAAATAATTCCCTCTAAAATACCAACACAGGACACACTTACACACAAACACATACTTCCACATTATTATCCTTGATGCTTGTGAAACAACATTTAAGTCAAACTAAATGTTGTATGAGACAGAAATCAGCGATGAGATCATACATGAAGCGGGTGTGGTTTACTACTCAGCAATTTACACAGGGACTGCAGGTAGGGACTTGCCATTAGTACATTCCTCATGTTACACATGCCACGCCTGGCTGACTCCACTGACAAGTTTCAAAAGTCGACGTGACGCTTTAACAGCAGTCAGTGACGTGGAATGGACGCCAACACGGTAATGTTGTATAACAGTAAAAGGGAGGTTGATCCAAACACATCGATACGTCTCCGATAATAAATCAGAAATCACAATATCCTTTCTGATGAGAGTCTCATTATTCAAATTTCAAGTACGTGCAAAAACAGCAGCAGCGGTGGGAGGACTTTGGTGCCGGTGGAGGCCCCTCCCTCTGGGTTTCAACAGTCCAGCCTGACTTACAAGGTTTGTGATCCCCGGTCAGGCAGGGCCAGAGTAAAACCCTTAGAGCAGTAACAACATGCTCCCCCCACCACGGCTGCTGCACGAAGAGACAGGAAACAAGAGAAGGGAAGAACCACTCGACAGTTCACGGAGTTGAGGAGAGGCACATGACTCTTTCATGACATTTCAACTGTGAAAGACATCTGGAACGGACTGAAAACTTCACTTAAAAGAGGATTATTGGATGCATGGGACAGTTTTCACGTACAGAACAAAGGACTATGGATAATAACGCAGGTATTTTGTGAAGTTGCTGTATACTTTCCAGTACACAAAAACTGAGCAGTCTTCATTATTTCAGGACTGTTTTAAACCTGAATGTAAATATTCCACTGCCTGTCGCACATGACTGGATTAACAAGCCGCACTTGGATTTGTATGACTGACACATGTACGTGACTGAGGGGAACCATTTTACTCTGTGAATGTAACAAACCTATCAATTTGATTTCAAAATGGACAACATCACCAATTACTTGAAGTGCAACAAGAGCGATGACTTCAAGTACCCTCTGTATAGCACAGTTTTCAGCCTGGTGTTCTTGGTCGGACTTCTCTTCAACATGGTGGCTGTGTACATTTTTGGCTGCACACTGAAGCTGCGGAACGAGACCACGACATACATGATAAACCTTGTGGTTTCGGACTCCCTCTTTGTCCTGAGCCTGCCTTTTCGGATCGTGTACTTCATTAAACGGGACTGGGTATTTGGAAGTGTTCTCTGCAAGATCTCCGTGGCCCTGTTCTACACCAACATGTACGGCAGCATCCTCTTCCTCACCTGCATCAGTGTCGACCGTTTCCTGGCCATTGTGCACCCGTTCAGGTCTCAAACCATTCGCACGAAGAGGAATGCCAAACTTGGCCTGCTGCACAGTGTGGGTGATGGTTCTTTCCGGGAGCATACCCACTGGGTTCCTTCTGGACACCACCTCGCCCAAAAACGCCAACTCCTCCTCGCATTTCTGCTTTGAAAACTACTCCAAAAAACAGTGGAAGGCCGAGCTGTCCAAGGTGGTGGTGTTCATCGAGACGGTGGGCTTCATCATCCCATTGATGCTCAATGTCTTCTGCTCGATCATGGTGCTACGGACACTGAGGAAACCCCAAACCATCAGCCGCGGGGGGGGCCTAAATAAGTCAAAAATCTTGAGGATGATCATAGTGCATTTGTTCATCTTCTGCTTCTGCTTCATCCCCTACAATATTAATCTCATGTTCTATGCCATGGTGCGCTCCAACATCCTGAAGGGATGCGACGCAGAACATGTGGTCAGAACCATCTACCCCATTGCTCTGTGCATCGCAGTGACCAACTGCTGTTTCGACCCAGTCGTTTACTACTTCACTTCGGAGACCATTCAGAGTTCCATCAAACGCAAGTCCACGGTGTGGTACAACGGGGCCAAGCTATTTGACAGACTAACGGGGGACAGCACACAAAGCAGTCCAAATACGGCACCCAGAAGCCTGACCGTGCGCACTCTGACAACCAAAGTGTATAACAGTGAGTCTACAGTGTAATGGCATGACGGGACGGGGACGATAGTCCAGTGATTACTGGTGGTACTCGATATGGATCTGGAGATGTAGGTGGAAGCAGCGTGGCCTTGAAAACCATAACACATAAACACAATGGTTACTAAGGAGTCACTCTCTCATCTACGTGACACCTCACATGGGACCGGGAGTAAAGACACTTGATTCCTATTCAGTCAACAGAGGAGTGGAACAAGTCAAAGAAACGAGAATAATAGTGTGTTGCGGCACAAAGACCCTTTATCAGGCTGCTTATTCACAGCGCGTTTGAAAACTCTTCCTACTTTACGTTTCAAATGTGTATTAATGGCAGGTGTATAAGCCGTGCTCACGTACGTGGTGCTGCAATACAAGTCTCAGCCTTTGCACATAGGACATTATAATTGTAGTCAGAACAGATTCTCCTTTAGGAACATTTTGCTTTGGCAATGCTGGACCAGTATTACAACTTTTTATGTACTGTACTGTGCAGCTTCTGGCCTGCCTTTTATGGCAGCATGTGCATAACAGCTTTTACCAGTTATTCTAAAAGCAAATAAATGTTATTAACTTAAAAGTTTGTTGAGTTTAAAATGTTCTAGTTGCTTGACGGAGTTTGTTGTTGTGAATTATTTGACATTAGCAAGGTATCCATTGTTCATGCAACTCTCTCTGGGTGCTACCAGATCTTCTGTCCAGACTGATGAGTCCCACAGGTACCAACAACACAGCCACTGAGGCTGACCAGTGCCAAGAATGCACAATAAGTCAATACATTTCAAACTGTAGATTAAAGGTGTGGTCAGATGCATTGCTCTGGCCAACATTGCACCAACACTGCCTTATTGAAATCAGTGGTGCTTTTCTGCAGAAAATGGTGGGATGTTAATAAACATGAAGAATTTCAGACTAAATTCAGCAAGTCACTGAAGTTTGACACAAATACTTCTCTACATATCTGTCTCCTATGGCAAACGGTTGAGGTGAAAAAAACAGCTCAGAGTGTAAATATGCTGCAGCATGATTGTGTTCAAGCTCCATGCTGCAAGACCGAGCGCTACTGCATTCCTGTTGCGAGGCTCAGCCTGAGGGTCTGCACTGACATGGGTAGACTCATCACCGCGCGCTGCCCTGGATTGTGAAACCTAAGCAGGCGAGTGACAACATGCCTCTTGAGAAAGATGTACCTTATCAAAATTAAGCAGAGCGGTGTTGGCTGCAATCTCGAGACAATTGCTGAGAATCCTTCAGATCGTAACCTTAAAACTTGCAGCAGGCAAATAAAACAGTTAAACTGTTCCTGAAGTATTACTCTGCCATGTTTGGGCTCCTGACATTACGACATGCAACACAAAGAAATAGGCTGACGATCGAGATGCAGCTGGACTTTCCCAGCACAAATTAAATATTTGATAATCTCATTCAAATGTCTCACAAGGGCCAAGCGGTGTGTAGTAGTCCTAATATGTACACTGAATATGTAATTATTCAAACAGAGACTCAATGCTGCTTTATTTACATCCCAATAAGATGTGGTTAACTGATGCGGGTGAATTACGCCGTTTCTCAGGTGCAAAGACTGACATTGAGAACGCCAGGCTGAAGGCTGACACACAAGAAACCATGTTGTATGACTGCAGCACCTTCTTTCAGTGACCAATTGCCATTTCTCTATCTTTTTAGTAAATGATTACCTCCAATCACTTGTGTAGGTTTTTAACAAGCAGCCATAAACATCCTCTCCCACCGTGGTGGTTATGAAACAATCCATGCTCAACTGTAAAACTGATCACAAAATACAGTTGAATGAGAAAATGATTTGGTTAAAACAAGAGATTCGTCAATCAAGTCTGTCCTCAATCAAACTAGTGATCAGTACTTTAAGATGCCCATTCAGTATTTTGACTTAATGAGCTTACAAAAGAAAAGAAAAAGAAGTAAGAAAAAAAAAACACAAGTGTGGGTAGGAGTGGACAGGGAGAGAGAGAGAGAGGGAGAGAGAGAGGGACCCTGAGCTGTGTGCGAGTGTAGGCGTGAATGCCTCCAAATCAGTAGCATGTGCACCGTTACAGCATCCTAACAAGTTACCCTGCTGCTGAACACCGGCTTCATCGCATGGATGACATCCTGATACTGGTGAGTGATGCCGTTTCCTTCCAATATTCTCCTTGGTTGTACTGACTGAGGGTTTGAGCTTTAAATGCACAGTATATAAATATTTATTATTATTATTAGAAAATTAAGACAGCAATGAACTGTGTTGACTTATCAAGGTTTATCTGAAGACAGAAGATAAAGTGTATTGTTGTTTTGTATGTGATGAAAGTCAATTTCACTGGCTTTCACAGTTCAGAAAGAAAATGAATATGATGAATGAATGAATGTTCAGAATCATCATCATTTACTTTTTAAAATTAATCGGGAGCAAAAAAAGATCAGAGTTTCTAAAAAGTTTTGAATGCTTTGTTATGTAAGAGAAAAAACGTCTTTTTTTTTTTTTTTTTAAAGCAAGGGACTACCTAAACTTTTACTAGAGTAAAGTGAAGAACAATGTTCTTGTTATGAAAATAATCTTATTGTATTTTGTTTAATTTAATTTTTCATCATAATCAATTTTTCATCATAATCGTTTAATGACGGCTGTGTAGGGAGTAGTTTATAAGCTCTACCTCCTGGGGGAATTGGTTGCAAAAAAAAAAAAAAAAGAGACCTTACAATGAAACCCTCCCTAGTAAAACCTAGAAGATGCCGAAGTGGTTATTTGCTTACGCACAACAAACTGAAATTGAGTAATTTCATTTTAAATCAACCCCTCTGACAATGTCAACAAAACATTTTTTCTCTGCATGAAATGCGACTTCATGTTTGCTTGCTTTATGAGAGCAGGAAGTTGCAGTTAAAGCAGTATATTAAAATACAAATTCAGCCAAGTTAGCTGTAGACGAGTATTCATGTCACCTCAGCAAATTTACATTTCATAAAACAGAAGGCATTGTGAGTTTATTACGTTTTTTCCTTGCCACAGGTTCCACTCCAGCAGAAGCCACTGAACCTGTCCTTCCTCCCATCTTATGGTCACTTCTATCAAACTCATTTCCTCCAGAAATGAGAGCAACGCTGGTGATTTAAAGTGAAGCAGATTATTGTGGGACATGGAGCTGTGGAATATGACTGACGTGGCAGCCAAGTCATTCTCCCCTCTGTCTAACTGCACCGTGGACACCAGCTACCGCTTCACCTTCTATCAAGTGTCCTACGGGGTCATCTTCCTGCTGGGGCTGGCCACCAACAGCCTGGCTCTGCGCAGATTGTGTCTATCTGCCTGCACCATGAACAGCACGGCCATCTACATGGTGAGCCTGTCAGCTGCCGACTTGTTTTTTGTGATCTCCCTGCCCCTGAGAATCTACTACTACAACCAAAAGGCCAGAGCAGCGTCCTCCATGACAGCTGACCCGTCCAGCTGGACTCCTGGGGTGGCCTACTGCCATCTCACGTTCACCCTCAAATACATCAGCCTGTACGGGGGCATCTTCTTCCTGGTGTGCATTGCTGTGGACCGTTACTTTGCTGTAGTGCACCCGCTGGCCTCAGCACTCCGCAGGCTGCGTGTCGCACAGCTGTTGAGCGGGGGGATCTGGTGCCTGGTCCTGGGGCTCAGTGTGGGTCTGCCTTTGCTGCGCTCTGCAGCCGCTCGCAGACACGAGCCCTGTCTCTTGGACCCGTCCTCGAAACGCCACCGCACCATCATCCTGGTAGCTCTGGGCTTGGTCCTTGGCTCTTTTCTGCTGCCCACCGCCCTGCTCCTCTGCAGCTACTGCAGAGTGCTGAGTGTGCTTCGCCAGCCGAGACACCGCTCCCGCAGCCAACGCCGCGGCCGCCAGCACACGCTCACGCTTATTTACTGGGTGTTAGGCATCTTCCTGCTGTGCTTCGTTCCCTATCACATCAACCTCCTGGGATACACACTCACACATGTGGGGCTGCTGCCCCATTGTGGCCTGGCCAAGGTGACCAAGGCCGTGCACCCCGTGGTGCTATCGCTAGCAAGCTCCAACTGCTGCCTCAACCCACTCGTCTACTATTTCTCCAGCAGCCTGATGCACAGGGAGGCGTCCGGCGGTGGAGGCAGCGGCAGTCAGTGACACAGATCATCTCTTTATCGTCATCTTAAGATCACTAGACTACTTTGTAGAACGGACTCATACAGTTGACCGGGACTTTGTCTATACACATACAGTATCTTTTGCTGGCAGGAAGTGGAATGTTGAACCGGTTTTGTGTGCGTTTGCTTCGGGGCAGTCTGGGGTTCAGTGCCATGCCAAGAAACACTGCGTCAGCGTCGTCATTTTGTTTAGTATACTTTGTCGGTACGTCAATGGGCTTGTGAAATACTGACATGCAGTGACAGCTATCATATGTAGTGAATGTTGAGTAATGCCTCATTTTACAGCTAGAATTCCTGAATGTTGGTTGCATGCCTTTGCCTACCAGTCATTACAGTTGCAGTCTGACTGTTACCCTCCCGGATTCTAATCAGTTCATCCTAAGTCCAAATGGATGTTGGTGCCAAATTTGAAGACACTCCCAAGATGCCTTGGAATATGCCATTGTCAGACAATGCAACCTTGCCCTCAAAAATCAAATTAGTTCATCCTAGAATCCAGGTGCTCTCTGTGCCAAATCTGAAGAAATTCCCTAAAAAGGTGCTGAGAAAACCAAAAAACACAGTTGTCGCCTGCATGGAGGCATAACAAAAAAAGCTGATATGACATTATGAAGTAGTTTATATGGTGATGTTACATGTTGTTTATGTCTTTGAACAGTAATAAAAATGTATGCTTCTCATGGGCCAATAAAGGTTGTGTATGCATGAAGCTCATTAACACGCAGTGACATTATTAGTAGCATCGTCTTAGTGATGAGATACAACTGACCGTCCTCCATGCAAGCCTCTCCATGATGAGGTTCTCGCAGGTCTCCAGGTGTTTGACGATATCTTTGCTCAGGGTGGGCTCGGCCTTGATGAAACTCTCGATGACTTTGTAGAAGTCGAAGGCGGTGAGGTCGACCACATCCAGTATCCAGGGGAAACACACATTCGTTTCAACTGGGTCACGGTCACCATCATGGTTGTATCCTCCCGTCTTAAAGCTGCTCTCTAATCAGGAGGAGCAAACAACATTATTACAACTTGTCACACATCCACGGGAAGCGTTTACCTGAATGACTGATAACTGAGATTCAACACAATAATTACAGTTAGTATGTGGGTGCATCTCTGATTAACGTGTGAGAAAATGACAGGACACACCTCCATACGTTGCCATCACCACCTCCAAAGCGCAGGCTATTAATGATGTGTGGAATGTGGAATCATTGAGGAGTTTACTGGAATAGAAATGACATGACCTTGCTCAAGGCATATAATGCTTCACTACTCACCGCTTCAGTGAGGATTAACAAAAAGCATGCATGCACAGGTGAATACACAACACCGTTGATAATTGTGAGAAGGAAAAAAACAACCTACCTGAAATTTTGAACAGACAGTCGCTTTTCTTCCTACAAAATGTGAGGGAAACCATCATGAATATGAATTATGTCAGACAATTAGGTCGTTTACAGTTCATGTGAGTTGATTTATAGCTTCTCCCACTTAGTTCTATAAACAAAAGCTATAAAGCATTGAAAAACATCTATAAAATATGTTTGATAATAAGATGCAGGAGATTTAGCATTTGTGGATTTCTGAGATAAATTTTTTTTCTGGTACATAATCACTTAACAAAACAGTAGAAAAATAAATAAATAAATCTGTACCGATTTCAGCATTGCCTCCATGACTTTGTAATACAATCTGACACCGAGTTTAAATCTCTGAAAGACAAAAGAAATGTACAAGTCAGACATAAATTCGAGCAATGCGAGGACTGCCATTGTAGTCTTCTTCAATGAATTCATACCTGCCATCCAAGAACTACACAGCGCAGGCCGACGGCCTGACCAAACCTTTGGCTAAACGCCTGTCCGAGTGTCTCCAAACGCTTCAGCACATCCTGTGTCGGGTCCACAGTGCAATTCTGATCAGAGGAAAGAGGGAAATCAGGTCATCAAACATCAACATCAAATTACGTGTCAGTTTCATGGGACATTTTAAAATCAGCAGGAACACTTCGAGAGACCCACTTTGAAATATGTAGCCAGGTTAGTAGATGGCTGATCCCCACTGGAGGTGAGGTCACCCCTCAACTGCTGGATGGAAGTCATGGCAGCTCTGAGGAGACGAAACAAGACGAAACAAAAATCAGACGGTGTTTACGGGCAGAATGACTCATATCATGAAATACGCCCAACAACCAACATACAGTGCAAGTAATCCCAGAACAATCTCAAATGTTTGGTTTTCCATTTGTAGATAAATATACGGTATACAGACCATAAATATTAACTTTGCTTTGCTTTTTTAAAACATTTTCATAATTGCTGAATAAATGATATAGTATAATTGAATATTTCACAAACAATTATTAAAACTAATGCTTTATTTTTTCCCCACCAACTGCTACAAGTATGGTACACAAAGAAGAAAAAGCTTAAAGACCAGTATAAGAACTTAGTTAGTTTGTTGGTACATATTTTAGTTATAGTTTAGTAAAAGTATTTAAAGCAAATTCCAAAAAGCACCAGTTGACAACTGAGCAATGCATACAGACTCACAGATGAGTTTGAACCTGTAGAATTGCTTAAAAAAAAAACCTGCTCCTGAAAGCAAACATCAGTCCTCA
This sequence comes from Chelidonichthys spinosus, assembly GCA_029853015.1. Taxonomy (NCBI): domain Eukaryota; kingdom Metazoa; phylum Chordata; class Actinopteri; order Perciformes; family Triglidae; genus Chelidonichthys; species Chelidonichthys spinosus. The sequence continues at coordinate 2,472,641 of CM056835.1, forward strand.
TTCCTTCTCCTCTGTGATGACTTTAAGATTAAAACAATGAATAGGTCACTGCCAACTGCTCACCTGATTGGAGTCTGGGGCGGGATGAGTACGTCTTCATCTGGCAGGTTCTTCTTTGGCGTTCTTTCCACCTGGGATCTGAAAGCAGGAGCACATCATTTAACACTCGGAACTGTAAATTATTTTAACAGATTAATCAGACCAACGAAAAACATCGAACTGTGAAGAGAAGAAGGAATTACATTTCATTTTTAGGTGCAAGAACGGTCTCATCTCCGACAAAAAACAGCCGTCCGTCGATGTCTTTACTCTTGAGGTAGTGCTCTTCGTATTGTTGGTTGAGGTCATTCGCCTGGTGGGGAAATTAAAGGTTGCAGTTAGTCATCATTAAGTGGCTCCCTCATACTACTGTACATGCAAGCTTGTTGAAGGTTGTGTAGTTAATATCTTGTAGAGATCGAAAAGTTCTCCATAAATATTTACATATATTTTACTCAACTCTTATGAGTTTATTAATGTTCACAGCACTGTATTTGCCTTTATACTCGTTCATTGTGCACATCAGCCAACTCTCACTACAAAGAGCAGTCTGGAGTCCTCGGTGACCTTCTACAAGGCTTTGCAAAAGATTGATTGACTCCAACCCCATCAAAGTCTGTGTCTGATTAGACATCCAACAAGTCTGACATAAAGCAAGGCTTCAACTTGTCTGCAGACTGAGTCTCAAACACTAATTTGCTGTAAAATAATCTGGTCAGACTGGCATCCTGTCCAGGGTGGACCCTGCCTTCACCCAATGTCAGCTAGGCTCGGCTCCAGCCCCCCCGCAACCCTGAATACAGGATAAACGGTAGACGATGGATGGATGGATGGATAATCTGGCCTCCAAATTTTCCAATTTAGCCAGGCTCCTCATAGGTCAGATCAATAAAGGTGAGAAGGTTATTTACATTAGACACTTGTGTAAATAATGCCAACCACCTGTCCAGGGTTAATGTAACGGTAAAATAAATATGCCTGGTAGCCATTGGAGGAGTGTCTGTGTCGGCAAACAGTAGCATCCTGTCTCCTTTATTTTCATACACCTCTGCAATATACCACCCTGAGACGCCACAAAAGGATCCCCTGCTTGAGTACACATTTTCCTGACACGATATATGTGGAAGCCAAACACATTCGAGTAGGAAAGAGTACAACCAACAGCTGTCAGACACTCAAACGTTCAACAATGGCAACAGCACGCAGGAAGAGATAACAAATGGAAACCTTTAAGTGAAGAGAAGAGAGCAAAACCAAACAGAAGAGCAGGTGTCGAACCCCTACCTGAGGAAAATCCGGAGATCTCGAAAGATCCAGTGAGTCCAGGAAAGCCGAGAAACTGGTCTGGTATACATTCTTCACCTGCAAATACGGTTGGCACAACGGGACAAATGAAGCCAAATACACACACATAGCAGAGACAAGAGAGCTTTAAAACAGAGGGGGCTCAGACCTCTTCTGCGTTGCATTCGTTCTCTTTGCACAAGGCTTTGAGAAGCTGCAAATCCACCTCTGGCTCTGGTGGACGGGATTTGGCTTTGCTCTGGTTGCGGCGAGACGTTCGCGTCGGAGCGCTCTGGACTTTGCTGATAGCCGATTCTGAGAGAATGATATGTAAGGGCTTAGAAAATCTCTGGGAGCCACAATCAATAAATACTTTCATGACACAGAATGACTGTGTCAAGCTTACATTTTCCATAGCTGGAAAACATATAATACTATAGTATTCTACAGTAAACAACAACTTGAAATGCCATTAGGTCCTGAACAACAACAAAAGTGCAGTCAACGTTACATCCTGACTCATTTTCACAGTCTTTTTTTAATAAATAATTTGACGTTAAACTTGAAGGCCTGGATTTACAATGAGAATAAATAAAGACAGAGGTTGAGGTAAATGACTCTGGTGCTTACTGTAAAGAGGCTGCAGAAGCTCAGGAGGGCAGCGCTTGATGAATAACTCCAGTGTACAAAGAAGCAACTGGAATGATATGACCAGGTCATCCTCCATCTGCAAGGCCCTTCCTGCAAACAGCGGAGATGCAGCACATGAGATGCAGCACATGAGATGCAGCACATGAGATGCAGCACATGAGATGCAGCACATGAGATGCAGCACATGAGATGCAGCACATGAGATGCAGCACATGAGATGCAGCACATGAGATGCAGCGAGATCACAAAACTACTGCTGCCGAAACATTTTCCAATTCATTTGAGCTTCACGGCTGATCACGAACGAGGAAGGAAGCATTCCACTGAGTGTGTTCACAGCTTGATCATACTTGTTTTTGTTGTTGTTAATGTGTTAACCTACCTTTGGCCAAAAGAAACATAGTCCAGCAGCTCCGCATGGTCTCCCTCCCCCTTGGAAAAGAGACACTGAACCATAAATCATGAACCTGCATCTAACAATTATCAAACATAAGACCATGAAGATACTAAAAATAAAAGTGTGTGGCAAGTTAATTTCACACAATAAGTCTTCAACTTACTGGTCATCAGATGCCAAAGCAAAGATTTTCTTGCAGGTTCTGAAACAAAACAAATATTATCAATAACAATTATATGCTGAGGAGTTTGACATGACATGACTGAAGCATCTGTACTGTATTGATGGTGTTACTCACTTCTCAAACCGCTGGTAGAGAGCCAGCATGACATCGTACTTCTTCTCCACCCGTGTGAGTGCTGAATTCACCTTGGTGCTTATGGTATCCAGATTCACATCCAACTTCCTCACCAGAACCACAAACTGCTTTACACTACAAAAAAATACTTAATTTGTAAGTGAGAAAAAAACTGGAATTGCATGAACCTGAACATTAAAACCAAGCATTTAGATTTACTGCAAATCTGAAATAAGAGCATTGCATCTCAGTTCCATTGCAGCTTGTGTTTGGACCATGGTGCAAAAAGCAGCCATGCGTTATACTCTTACAGAATGTCTATTCAAATGACTTTTACTACATGCATTGACGAGTATGAGTACTAGTCAATAACATGCATTGCAAGTACTTACTTGAGATTGACTGCTTTCAGAACCTGAGTAAAGGTAAAACAGGAGACATCCATGTCCATCCCCGACACAAACAGACAAGCCCCCCACACCCTTTTCTGGCTGTCCTGAAATGAAATAGGAAAAAAAGTTTAAAACATATATAACAACATGTTAAATTATTTGAATTACTTATATCCTGGTGGGGAACGCTAACATTATCAGATGGGCTGAAACATAAATCCAATAGATTTGTTATAACAAAAATGTTATTTAAATCGTCATATACAAGATTTAACCTCTGAGGCATTTAGGAACAGATAGGGAGCAACTTGGGGATTCAGTGTCTCGCTTAAGACACTTCAACATGGGGACAGAAGGAGCCAGGAACAAAACCTCCAACCTTTTGGATAGAGAACCCACTACCCACTAAGCTACAGCTATTATACTACATTTGGACTGTGTGCTGAAGACCAGCTTGACTTTTCATTTAAAATCTGCAGAAAATCCATATTTACACTAAGTTGTCCAATCACAACACAAGGGCATCACACATACACACTGTACCACATCACCATAGATTGGAGTAAACAGACATGTCGTCTAAAGTTTTTGTGTTATGCCACAATTACAGTGGATAATGCATTTGTGTTTGACATCTTTTCCCTTGTAAGACAAATTTGAGTGTTTTAAAAGCATCATGACCTGGCGAGGGTTTGGTTGTGAAGGCACGTTCGTATTTAATCATTAGGGACAATTAATTCTGACAAGCACAAACTGTAAAACGTTACTTGTGTTGTCCTATTAGGTTGTTTTCAACCAGATGCGTCCTTCTTTTGAATGAATGGGACAGTCAACAGGGACACAACAATGCAGATCTGCTGTCACATAACTCAAATAAACACGTACTGCGATTTCATCCGTTGACTCTTGAACAGTTTTCCAGAGAGTCCAGGCCCGGTCACACACCAGGTCTGTCACGTGGAGGCTCTTACACAGGGTCGTGAACTCAGCATCCTTGTCCGTGTGTCTAGAGGAGGCCAAACATGAACATCATGGAGAAAACAGTGTGTGGACATCAACACACGCTGCCTCCCAGTGCAGGACCTGCCTTAATGTTAGCACAACGTCACGTGACATCTCGCTTTGAATTCGTGGCTGAATAGTTATAGTCTGCGTACAGCGTTTGAGAGACGTTAAACCGCCCAAGTATGAGCTCTGTTCGCCGTACAGGCCTGACTCTGTTTGAAAGAGCTAGCTTGGTAACCGGACGTTTAGTCACCAACAGTCAACTAGCACAAACTAGCTAAACGATAGCCTGCAGTGTCAGCAAAATTAACACAGTAAACGGCTATTTTCCGGACTGCTGATGTGCTGCTGAGACCCGAATCAAGCAAAAAATAACTCTTACTTCTTAAGGGATAACTGTGGACTCTGCTTCTTGTCTGGAGAGACATTTTCAGCACTCTTCGGCTCCCTGCTCTGTGCCGTCCCGGAGTTGCGCTTTTTAGGCGGCATCTTGCTGTGCGGTGGCCAAACAGGCAAATATATTAATCTAAAAATAAAACTAACTCCAAAGGTAACGAGCCAAACGTTATAAGTTTAAAGCCCACCGCACAAGTTCCGTGGCAACAATACAACACAACCAAACGGACTTCCTGTAACCGAGGAGACGGGGCCGTTCGTTTCGTGTCACCGCAGCGCGCGGCGGAGTGCCGGTGCCGCCGGCGTCTCCTCCCCGGTCAGCGTCAAACTCAGCCCGTGTACACCGACCGGCTCGCTGAGCTTTTACGACAGTTTGCGTTTAAACCCAGAGGTGTCTACACTATCACGAGATAACCGATTCGTCGCGTTATATTCACCGCGAGCGTGCGTTCACCGGGATCACGTGACACGCCGCAAACGAACTAACCCGAACCACGAGATGAAAACGCGGGAAAATAACTACGCAATATCCGCTCATTAGCATTTATCCCGCCAAACGGAAGACTCTTACAAAGGGTCATGTACTGTAAATAGAAAGGCGACTCATCATTTCAGCTAATCAAATGTTATTATATAGTAATTATACATTGATAAAGATCGTACATTCAGATGCACCCGCGCCCCCATTTGACTTTTTATTTCGCCCTGTGCATTATACACTGATGACTTAACTTCTTTCACTTGTCAAGGAAAAGTCTATTTCACAGATGTGCTCTAATCAGTTATCTTCGGTTGCTGTAAAATATTTCAGACAGCAAATGTGACGTTTTAGTAAATGACCATGTTTTAATGTAAATGTGCCTACCCTGCACCCCACTACGTGTATAACCACTGCCCTCCTGTGGAAATAATCGCATATTGTTATTTTAAATGTAAGGTTTGAGAGCATTTAATGTCTGCACACGCAGCAGTATATAAACTGCTCCAAAAAAATAAAAGGAAAACCTTAACACCACATGCTAGTTCTCAACGAATAACATATTCCAGTTGGAAATCTTTATTCATTACAAAGTGTAATGAATTGACAACAACATCAGGATGATTAATGAAATCAAAATCCTCATCTTATGGAGGTCTCGATTCAGAATCATACCGAAAATCGAAGTGGAAAATCAGATCGCAGGCTGATCAAACTTTTGTGGAGATTTTTCAAGACATGTCAAAATGATCCTCAGTGTTGTTGGATGTTGCAGCAGCAGAATGTTCTCCACGGCGTTGCCAGACCCTGTCACGTCGGTCACATGTGCTCAGGGTGAACCTGCTCTCATCCATGAAGAGCACAGGGCACCAATGGTGAATCTGCCATCTTTGTGATCTCTAGCAAATGCAAATCGCATTGCACGGTGTTGGGTTGTAAGCACAGGCCCTATTTGTGGACGTCGGGCCCTCAAACCACCCTCATGGGAGTCGATTTTGGACAGTTTGAGTTGAAACTTCAACATCAGTGGCCTGCTGGAGGTCATTTTGTAGGGCTCTGGCAGTGCTCCTTCTGTTCCTCCGTGCACAAAGGAGCAGATATCGGTCCTGCTGTTGGGTTGTTGTCCTTCTTTGGCCCCTTCCACGTCTCCTGGCCCCTTCCACGTCTCCTGGCCTCCTCCACGTCTCCTGGCCTCCCTCCTGGAATCTCCTTCATGCTCTTGACACTGTGCTGGGGGACACAGCATACTTTATTGCCACAGTGCACATTGATGTGCCATCCTGGATGAGTTGCACTAACTGGGCCACTTCTGTGGGTTGGAGAAACCGCCTCATGCTACCACTAGTGGTGCAAACACAAAAATTCAAAAGATAAAATAATCTGCCAGAAAGGCAGAGAACAGAGAAATGTTCTGTGGTCACCACCTGCAGAACCATTCCTTTATAGGGATGTCTTGCTAATTGCGACTCGTTTCCACCTGTGGTCTGTACCATTTGCACAACAGCAGGTGAAATTGATACCCAATCACTGCTGCTTCTTATAGGACAGGCTGATATCTCAGAAATATGATTGATTTCCACTTACATTATGTTGTTTTAGTGTTCCCTTTATTTTTTTTTGAGCAGTGTATATTATATAGGAGACTCAGTTAAGTAAAGGTGATCTTGTCTTTATACACTTCAGATCTTTTATAGAAGAATATCCAATCCGTTTTTTTTTAAAGGAACAAAACATATGGAGACAATACATAATCTAGTCATGCACAGTAATATACAAGATACTGCAACCAGATGTATGAAGGCAACCTTTTTGTATTTATTCCATATATACAGAGGGGGAGAGAGAGAGAGAGAGAGAGAGAGAGAGAGAGAGAGAGAGAGAGAGAGAGAGAGAGAGAGAGAGAGAGAGATGAACCTTATTATAAATAAACACAATTAAGTTTGAATGAAAGGGTTTTAAAATAGCTGACATTGAAGATCAGGCAGGCTTCTTTCATGTCATCATCTCCTTATTTACAACGGGACACAAAGCACTATGTCCTTTTGAAAGCAGTTTTACAGTAAACTGTCTGGAAACAGCAGGGAATTAAATCTTTAGACATTCAAGAAAATGTCAAGTCCTGGTAAGAGAATTGCAACTAATATGGTTACTAATATTTATTTAGTCACTTCAAAATATTAATTAAAAGATGTGTCCAAATCAGCCGTGTCATCTTGGTGAGGTCTTTTTGTGATTCTTCATCAGATTATTTTGTTTGTGTTTCAAGTTCATTATCAATTGGCTTATCTAGTAAATGGTTTAGTACAATATATATGTAAAATGTATGTGTCCAGTGACATTAAGAAAGGAAGTGGTATGACAAATTTACCAATAAATAACATTTAAGTTGATGTTGATTTCTATGCAAGGCCTCTGATTAGATAAACATTTGCATCCTCACAGTTTTGAGAAAGGTAAGCAAGATTGACACAATGACAATAATTGTGTCCTTAAAAGGAGGTAATACAGGTAACCTAGGAGTGCCTCTCCAGATAATACATGATGGAACCAACGATAAATGACTTAAGGAGGGCTTTCCACTAAAAGCAGAGGGCAAATCGACAAAGAAGTACTGTCAACGTCAGTAAACATAATGAACTAAAAACCAGCATGTAGATACCCACTGGCTCCAAACAACTCTTTTTTTGTAAAGATAACAAAGGATAGTTAGTCCCACCTAAAAGCCTGCACTGCTAATACAGAATAGTTGTAACTGTGATCACATCATCATATACATACTGGAGGAACTGGCAATTTGAAAAGCCGATGATCGGACAAGGCATGTGGACACATGGACCGTATTTAATAGTTCTTGGCAAGTTCTTAAAAAAAAGAATAAAAAATCTATTTATTCGAGCAGTAATTCTAGCAAGTAGCTGTTTATAAAACGTAAAATGGATTAAAGGTATTCCCGACTCAGTCCAGTATTTATCCTGGCAGGCCAATGGTTTTTGGTCACCTCTCCAGGTCCATTAGTGGTTGCTTAAGATAGGAGTGCAGAGTCTCCTTGTACACGGTGAAGTCTGGTCCCTCAGCTGCTTTTGACTGCTGCCAGTGACATTTCATTGTACTACACTACTATGATAATAAATAAGATCAGCAGTCACCCTGCTAGATCATCATCATCATCCAGAAATCCTGGCCTGAGTCCTATCATGCCATCTAAGATCAAGATGATCCAAACTTTACAGCTGTAACCTTACATTCTTCACAATACAAATTCAAAGTTTTAAAATAAAAACATATGTAAGAGCATAAATAAATGGATCATCCACTGCCCTGCAGGACACACAGTCTGTTCAGACACAGCCACCAGATCCTAGCTGGCGCAAATAGCATACATGACAAAAAAATAAGATCTTCTGACTCTTGACAGTGTAGTTTGCTCATCACTGCGCGTTCATCACAGCTCTCCGGGCTGTCACGTCTGGCTTCCAATCTCCCAGGTCATCGCCGTGAAGTCCATGTCTGTGAGAGTGACAGTGAAGGGACCCTCCACCCTCTCGGGCTCCATGTCCTCCGCCCTTCTCTCGGTGCTGTTCAGGTTATTTACCCTCCAGGAATTCAGAGGTCGAATCGATTTCTGGAAACGCTGCGAAAAGAGAAGCAAGAGGTGGTCAAAAAGAGATTCCTGCACAGGCCAGGTGTTGAACTGCATATTTAAATATATACAGACAGAGGTGCAAACAGTGACAGAGTGACATCGCTTTTATACTGACGTCTTTCAGTGTTCCTGTTTCCTTGGCCATGGCCACAATGGCCCAGATGAGGATCTGTAGACAGCAGGTCGTGCCCATGCACACGCCCAACGCTTTACCCCACCGCGGATACACATAGGACCCGTAGTGGAGGGATGTGTTGTACATCTCAATGAAGATGTAGGTCAGGATGAACTACAGCCGCAAGGGGAATGGCACAGAGTGAGCAGAGGAATGTGTGACCCCAAACAAATGAGCCACAATGGCAACAGAAGAGTGAATGAGAAGGTGAGCAGAGAAATGCTGGAGGGGAGGGTTGGCTCAGATTGAATGTCTCCTAATGAATTATTAACAACTGCCGATGTGAAGTGATATTATTTGAGTTTCCTCATTGGAATTTTTTTTTAGCAGTAGGTAATCGAGTCATCATTCATTGCTCTCCCTCAGTTTTTCAATAAACTCTTGAGTGGGACGTTTATGGGAGGTTTTTAACAGCACAGCGTCTCAACTCATCAAATTACACTTTGACTGTGAGTGCAACAAAACATTACATAAATGTTTATTACATTTAATAGGTATTTCTACATCAAGTAGCTTGCTGTGAATGGTTTCAAGGCTTCAGGTGACAAAAGCAGCAATCAAGTACTGTAAAGCTTGAATATGAGCTTTAGCAATTAACGATTTCAGCTGGAGCTCATTGCTTTGACATCGTCATAATTCTTAATTTGGCAAAATCCCCTTGACTTGGAAAAATATACTACCAATCATTTTTGCATTCGGATTTTAGAAAATAAATCTCCGATAAGCCGGCCGCATTTATGGAGGTTTGATAGATAGATTCTGAAGAGCATTTGTCATGCTAATTATGGATAACCAATGAGGATATCACATTGTTCCTGCATTTTCTAACAAATGTGAATATTAATACTGATATGCTCACTCACCAGCAGAAGGAACGGAGTGCAGAAAACCCAGCATGCCTTGAAGTAAACCAGCACTTTGGTGCACCAGGGAGGGCAGGGGCAGATCATATCAATAATGTCCTGGCAAAACTGGTTGACACCTAAAAGAAAAGTTTAATTAAGAGTTTCAACGGTGGAACAACCAAGATATCATCGGCACAAAAGATAATGTGTTGACAAAATGTTGAAAACTACTAATATATATAAAATGTTTACTAAAAAGGGGCACAATTGGCTATGGAGCATTGTAACTGGCTAAACATCTGGAATGACGCATATAGCCCAACCCATATGAAGGAATGATATGGTGTTTGATGTGGAAAGGTGTTTAATGGGCTACCGTAGAAGAAGGAGATGCCAATGCACATGAAGAGGGTGATGATGATGAGGCCGAAACTAGTGCTGAAGGAGTCAATGAGAGTGAACCAGTAAATCCCTCCCTATGAAGGCAGAGACAGCGTGGGAAATGTGAGACGGGTCACAGAGGAGACATATCTGCATGCTCATTTATTGCCTACGACAGTTAAACGCACTCACGTTAGTCACTAGCAGGAGACCCATCAGGTAGAAGCAAAAACACAGGGCGCCCAAGAACAAGGACTTGTGCAGCGTGTTTGCTCTGAGGTGTGGAAACTCATCCAACACGGCCGTTGTGATGCCCTCCATGTTGCCAAACTGTGAAGCAGCAGAGCAGAAGACATCGAACATACGGATACAGACTCATGTCTTTTTGTCCTGCTCGTATCTTTGTGTGGTGTGCGGCCTTACCAGTGTATCAATCCCCAGCATGAAGAGCATGAGGAAGAACATGATGGACCAGAACACCGAGCCTGGTAGCAGAGCAAGGGCCTCTGGGTAGGCGACGAAGGCCAACCCAGGACCTGAAAGCAAATAGGAATACATCAAGTACGAGAAGACAGTATATGAGTAGAATACAAAATGCAGTATACATTTATGTAATTAAAGTTAAAATTTGCTCTGTAATAGATGCCAGTTTACACAACACTTTTAAAGCCTCATTTTCAGATTCTTTTTTTTTTTTTTTTTAATTTCACATAGATTTAAATTTGCTCAAAATGCTATATTCGGAACATCTGGATTAAAGAAGATCAAAATAACCACAATGACTCACCTGAATCTGCCACCTGTGCGACATGCACCCCTTTCTTCCATGCCATGTGGCCCAGGATTGAGAATATAGCAAATCCTGCAAAGAAGCTCGTGCAGCAGTTTCCTGTGGTGATAATCAAAGTGTCCCTGAAATCAAAAGAACCACAATTTAGAGACTGAAAGCGTCAAGACTGCAAACAACAGAGAAAACGGTGCAGCCGAGCCCAAACTCACCTGATGACATTGTTGTCAAACTTGTTGTAGGAGGCCATAGAAAGCAGCCCTCCAACGCCAATACCCAGGGAGTAGAATATCTGTGAGGCTGCGTCATTCCACACCTGCAATAGATCAACAGAGATAAGCCTAAAATAGTGAACATATCAAGTTATTTATAGAGCAGCAGCAGATCATTGTGTTGGCAGACTGCTCATATGTGTCCGTACCTGTGCATTCGCTAATCGGCTCCAGTCTGGTGTGAGGTAGAAAGCAATGCCCTGAAGAGAGCCCTCCAGTGTAGCGCCTCTGATGATCAAAACAATGAGCACAAAGTATGGGAAGGTAGCCGTTACATAAACCACCTGAAAACACACACACACACACACACACACGTTAGACAAGATATGGCAGCCAAGGGCAGGATTGTGTGCGTTTTGAAGGAGCTGACAATAATAACATTGCGTTGATTCACCTTGCCAGAGCTGCGGATGCCCTTGAGCATACACAAGAAGATGATGACCCAGGCAGCCAGGAGGCACAGGGCCAGGGGCCACCGGACAGGGCCCGGGTCATGAAGGCCCTCGCTGTGTACTACACCCAGAACACGCTCGCTGCAGGACACACGAGTCAAACATATAAAACACGCCTGAACACACCCATTAGCACACATGGAACGATCAACTGATGCACAAAACAAAGCTGTGACGGATTTATTAATTGCTGTCGAAAGCATCTGTCTGAAGAAAAAGCCTTATTCATACTGGAGTATGAAATATATAATATATATAAAAATATATAAATGGCCAGTATTTTAGTCTATGGCAAACACATATGATCATCATACTTCAATATCAAGTTTTAGCAATGCTGATAATACTTTATCCATTCTGTTACAGAGTGGGTGTCGTGACACTGTCATGACATCTCAATGTCTTCTTAAAGGTAATGTTTAAGTGATATTTCCAGTGTGTTGTTTTCCCCCACATATATATTAATGCATATTGTCATGTATTACAGCGGAGGAGGGGAAGCCAGGTAGTTCTGTCATTAGAAGCATTCTGTTTGGACGACCCAAGCAATTCATTAAAGATACTCTTTTAACAAGGTCTCTGCTCTCTTTGTGCTGCCACTCTGCTTCTCAACTATGAATCCCCAGTGGGGCAATTAAAAAGCATATGCAGCAGAGCACACAAACAAGCTGTATTACTGGAGAAATGTCCTCTCTCTTTTTGAGAGTAAGCTCTGGTGGTGGGGTCAACAAACTGACATAGATATTGTATCTTGCCTGAGTCTGAACCCGTTGGTTTGTTTGCCAAATATCAATAAACTCTTCTTCGCTGTCACTGTACAACACTGCATAACCTTTCATGCAAAATGTATTCAGGGAAATGAGGAATAACTGTGATACCTGTAAAGTACCGTCATAAGGAAGTTAGAAGGATTAAACATAATAAGGATTAATATTGTCAAAGTCATATTAGCTATAGCAGTTTAACCTGTGTGAAGAATCCATTCACTACAAAGAAGTTTGTTTGTTGAAGAAACACAATGTATTTGAACAAGGTTTATGTGCATAATAAATTAAATATATGATAATAAAACAAAAAGAGGTGAATCAATATAAAACATGAAAAAACAAAGTGGTTAAAAAACACTTCAAAACAGCCTGTTGACATTGATTTTCTTTTTTAACAAATAAGCCAAACCTACTTCCAGAATTTTTCTGTGGGGCTGAGGCTACGACCAGTGGAGCCGTTCCCAGTGGTGTTTCCACAGAGACCAACATTGGCTAAAGCATCACAGGACCAGGGCAGCGGGCTCTGGAACGAGCTGCCCAGGTAGTAGAACGTCCAGGCGATAATAATGTTGTAGTAGAGACACACCAGCGTGGACACACAGAGCATCCCAATGCCAATACCTACAGGAAGAGCAAATGCATTACGTATCTCAGAAAACTATTTAAAAAACAGGACATACGCTATTATGCAAAGATGCCATATGGATCTTGGTTGGCTCGCTCAACATACAGCTATGAACCAGCCGTTGTGTAAAGTGGTAGTTGGACTTTCAGTGTAACACCGATTCCAATTTAAAATGAAAAGTACTACTCATGATAAAACCTTTCCTGGCTCTATTTTTGTTCTAAGAGAGTCCTGCCTGATTCTCTATCAGATGTTTATTTTTAGCGAGTGAGCTGCTCTGAGGACTTCATGGGGTTAGCCACGCCATGTATTTTAGTGAGGTGGCAAAATGATGCGAGTCATTCCTGGATCATTCATTTACGAGTGTGAGCCATTACTTCTATGCTATTTAACACAACTAATTACATGAAGTCACCACACTGACGTAACCATCTCCAAAATATTTCAAGGTTGCGTCACAGAATTAAAGTGGATGCAATTATGTAAATAATGGGCTCAAAAAGCATGCTGATACAGGAGGCCGTTACCTTTGAGCAGAGGACAGCATTTCCACACAGTGATGGGGCCGGCCGCTCCGTACTGGCCCAAACTCAGCTCCATGAGGAACAGTGGAACGCCCGCAACAAAGAGCATAATGAAGTAGGGGATGAGAAACACGCCTGTGAAGAAGAGAAAGAGTCTGAGGAGAGGTGGTACTGGGGGAGACATCCACTGCAATGACATGTGTGCAGCTACATGTAGACGGCCTGTAGAGGCAGGTTCATTTATACAATCTGTGTCCTTGCGCTTTACTGGAAGTCAAGCTCCGACGTGTTTGATTTCAGATGGAGATGCGTGGAGCATTAGGTGGTTAGACAGGCAGGCCTTGTGTCGTCAGGAAAATGTACAGGATTAGTAAGCGTTTTGTGTTTGCGGCTGCCATGGAGAGCTCTAGACTCAGTGTGGAAAGTATGCCAGCGTGATTAGGAGGCCAGTGCACACCCAATGGCAGGGGAAGAGGGCCTCTTGCCCAAATGGGTGTAACAAATCATTGTAGACACACGGAGCACCCAGGCATTTAAAGCATTTGAGACTTCAGAGGGCAGTGAACTTGCTTGTAGACTGCTCACCTCCTCCATTGCGATAACAAAGGTACGGGAACCGCCACACGTTGCCCAGTCCCACGCAGTATCCGATACAGGAGAGCAGGAACTCGTGCTTCCCTGCCCACTGCTCCCTTGGGATGACCACAGTTGAGGAGGTACTCACGGAGTCACACTGTGGCTGTGGCTGTGGCGCAGGCGTGTGCCCGTTCAAGTGGACTGAATTCTAGACAACATCAAATCACATGTCAAAGAGTCAGAGAGGAGATGAACAATAATACAAATGTCAATGACAACCTGGAATTCACCGCGTCCATTTGCTTTTTCATGACAAGTTAGTCAGGCTATTTATACGTGCATAACACAGAATAGTGCAAAAAATATTAAATTAATCAAAAAGCAAAAGGTTACTTCATGAAAATTCTCATGTTTATTGTTTTGTACGTTGCCAAATGGAAGCAACAAACATTTGATGGTTAAAATGTAAATCTGACATTACTGGGATCCACAAGAAATATGTTTTATTTCAACTGGAAAACTATCTTTGTGTGAGGTTTGCCCCATCCGTTTATTGAACTCATGAGGTGTTAAAAGCAAAACTGGACTACTTCTTCCTCTTCTGTCTCGCAGGCCATCCATCACTAAACTAGAGAGGAACTATTTTCTCACGTCTGGTCAGAGAGGAAGTCTGACTATGATAGCAGTTTAAGATTAGGTGGTTCTAGTGTCATTGTTGTCTTTTAAGTTGAATAGTTAATCAATTATTCAAATTTGACAAATACAAATACGTTTTCATTAAAATGATGGTCAATTTTTCAGTCATCCAAAAATATAATGCCTTAATGAGATTTCTTGTATCCCCAAGTTTCACACAGAGAACATATGTTAATATATAACATGTGGAGGCAAAGAGACTCAAATTAGGACTCAGGAAGATGAGCTTCTGCATATCGTTGTGATGATTTAACAGAGGAATGTGTCAAACCATTATCAGTGTCTCCAGTAAACCTAGAGGACTGTGTTTTACCTTTCCTAGGTTCCTACGAATTTAATTTAAATAACGATTCATCTGACGATTATATTCTCAATTATTTTCTATACATATTGTTATATTTATTAAATATAGCACAGAAGTCTGCTCGGCATACTAAATGGACCCACTTGAAACTCAAGATCAATTGTATACTGTTGAATAAGTGAATGAATAACCAGCAACCATGAGTGTGTCGGTAAACCGTGAGAAGGTCTGGGTTAACACATCTGCTGTGATGACTGACTGACTTTGAGGAGGTGAGAGCGATGTTGCCCGACAGGTTAGACCGCTTCATCTACATACATGTTACCGGTCCAGCTACCTCCGGAAACTACTAGTAAGACGCTCGTAAAGGTTTCTCAAGTTGCGCTTCGAGTTACGAGCCGCGTTTTGCGAACCACACCGGTGTGTTTGACCCGCCGGCGGCGGCGAGGAGTCCGAAAAACAAAACCTCCGCTCCTACCTGCGCCGTCGCTCCACCTGCACCACCGGGGCTCCCGGGTGCCGCTTTACCGCTTGAGTCCTGCATTCCAGCCCCCCGGCAGGCGGAGGAGGTGCCTAGCTGGTTGTATGTGCTCGTTAATCCATATTCGACGCGGGAGAGTCCTGTTAGAAGGTCGCTGTGGCTCGGCGGTTGAAGAAGCACGGCAGTTTAACGCAGTGTGACGCGGCAGGGAGACTTCAGCGATGACGCGGGGAGGAAGCGCGCCGATGATGGGCGGTGAAGGGCAGGAAGGTAGGGCGCAAGTGCAGCACAGCCACCTAGGAAGGAGACACCTCCTCCCCCTCCTTCCTCCTCCTCCTCCTCCTCCTCCTCCTCCTCACCTGGTCGACTTTTACACGACGAGGGCAGGACTGAAACATGTCACGGGAAGCTGCAATGGCTGGGCCGGGCAACTTCATAGTTCACTGGGCTTTTTCAAAATAACGTAGCCACATTATTAATTGCATTGTGAAAAGAATATTAAGAGAAATTCAAACTGTTGGACCATAAAAACTGAATTAAAGACGGATGGAAATCTGTCGGACCCTGGCTCACACCACCAACAGACAACAGCGTTGGTTGACTATGGGGTCTAAAATATACTTTAAATATACTTTGAAGTAGTATTTGTATATACTACAAGTAGGACTTTAGTCTAAAAGTGAATTCTGGACCTTGTAAATAGACCGTTATTTATTCACAATAGGTGCACACTCCCTTTTTTGTTTTAGAAATCCCTTTAAAGATAGAAACTTTGTAAAGAAGTGACTTTTGGCAGGGTTGCCAGGTTACTGCTCATTGGCTAGCTATGCTAGCAGCTAGCCATGATATGCAGTCACCCTCTGCCCAGAGGCATTGCTTTATAATTTGCTGCTTTAAATGGTTCCATCAGTCTATTCATGTATTTTTTTTAATAATATCAAGATAAGACAAATCATGACAAATTAAAGTGATCATTTTATTGATCTTGTTGGCTACTGAATCCATGCATCCATCCATCCATTTTCTACCGCTTATCCTGTATTCAGGGTCACGGGGGGGCTGGAGCCGATCCCAGCTGTCATTGGGCGGAGGCAGGGTACACCCTGGACAGGTAACCAGTCTATCGCAGGGCCAACATGTAGAGACAGACAACCATTCACGCTCACATTCACACCTACGGGCAATTTAGAGTCACCAATTTACCTATCCCCATCCTGCATGTCTTTGGACTGTGGGAGGAAGCCGGAGAACCCGGAGAGAACCCACGCTTACACGGGGAGAACATGCAAACTCCACACAGAAGGAACCCGGGGCTGACCCGGGGATCGAACCCGGGACCCTCTTGCTGTGAGGCGAGAGTGCTAACCACTACACCACCGTGCAGCCCTGGCTACTGAATATCTGAAATAATTCACAAGACAGACACAGTTCACAAGATTCTGCCAATTATAAAAATATGACATGCTACAGTTAATGCGGCTGTTACTGTTAAAACAAAGCAAAGAAACTCTTCATGGGGTTGTGATGAGAAAGGGGGTGAATTTGAGGTTTCATGTGGCTGTGAGGGAAGCTCAAAATCTTGTGCTAATCTGCTTGTGTGTGTGTGTGTGTGTGTGTGTGTGAGAGAGAGAGAGAGAGAGAGGAGAGAGAGAGAGAGAGAGAGAGAGAGACATCTGACCACACTTGTCACACTCAGTACGACTTCCTTGGGTGTGATGAGTAAGACGGGTAGGCCTGCATGAAAACAACCACAAACAATCAGCAACATTAATATCCAAAGACTGCTTCACAGGAAATCATATCTCCTAACACCAAATGAGCATTCAATTATATAGAAATGGGAGAAATTCCCACTGAATGTAAAGAGTCTAAATGTCTAAATGATGCACATCAACAAGGCTGTTGCTGTGACTAGCCCATTGCCACTATTAGTTTAGATGGTGTGATGTTGAGTGGCTCTTTTTCTTTCTTAGTAGCAACTCATGGACTCTTTAATCCACGTAAGCTCATGATGCTTCTGTAAATCCATCCAATCTGTTGGGTGTCTATACTTAACAGCCCTACTCAACAAATGTGGGTCAATAGATGGCATGGTGAAGCTACGCGGTTGCTGCTTGTGCACAGCAAATTTACCATACTTGAAACTATAAAGAATCACGTTGTTGACGACGAAGATGGAGATTTAGCCCGGTCAGATTCCGTTTTGGCAACAGCTTACATCCTCACTGGACAAGAGTTTGAGGAAATGAGAAGATTTGAGGATTTCATTGAAAAAATGGAACTCCAAAATCAATTTGCGAGCGACTGGAGCCGTTATTTTTGCAATCGGCTGCCAGTGGGGTTTGATACCAGTGCAAACCATCATCTTTTCTGCCGTGAGTTGAGAAGCAGCTCAGTAAGGCTGGAGGGAAATTCAGATCCATACTGCAGCCTGTGGATGAATGCCCAGCAAGCAGGAGTCAAGAGTTGTAACAATCGGTCATTCGCCACAGACGCTAGAATAAGACTGGATAATTTGAAATCAGGGTGTAATTCACCTTTGCCTTGCCGTGCCACGAATGGGATGTTGTACAACTACAACTGTCAGAAAGACCTCTGGGACAGGGAGGAGACACAGCAAGAAGAGTCTGCTTTGGACTCGGTAGAGCTCCTTGATGTAGAGGACGATGTGCAAGATGAAGAGAGCTGGTAGGTGCCATCAGATCTACAGAAACATTCTCTGAGAGGGGGACTTCAGGCTTTGTGTCAGTTTCAAATGTAAAAACCAGGTTTGATTGTCCATGTCACCATACACTTTCAATAACACGTCGACGTGCTAGTTACTAGTGAAGCGGATGCTCATCAGGAGAGCTAACTTCTCAATCTGACTGGTGTTTGACATGAAAACTCTGAACAGGTCTGTTTTTGACATATAGCAGGAGTGAAAAGTGCTCACAGTGAATGAAGTGTCCCCCACAGGTTATATGAGTCCCCAAAGAAGCAGGTGGAAAGAAGTGAGTCTGCTCTCAGATGGTGTCGACATGTCCTGGATAACCCCAATCCTGAGATGGAGGCGGCATGCCGCTCGCTGATAAATAAGCTGGATCAAAGTAAGCAAGCGATGCAGGCTCACTTATTGTCACGTGCATAGTTTTGCTGGGAAAAAATTCTTCTTGGCGTGAACAGTTTGGTCCCAGGTTTACCTTGTGCCCACTCTTTTTTTGTCAGGCTCAAACTGTCATTTCTACAGAGGTCCTTCAGGTTTCCATAGCAACGTGGGCTCGTCTACAGACGAAACATCTATCAGCACAGCACACAATATCTCTGACACTTCAGGTAATATAATAAAGTGAACTTTAGGATCCTTAGCTTCATGTAGAATTGTATATTCATTTCTACACATAGACAAACTTCATGTTCATTCTAAGAAAATCTGATTTATATTTATTTATTTGCACAGATAATGAGCAGAGCATCGCCTACGACTCCATAACCACAAGTTACAGACTGCAAGACATCACAGATGTCCACATTATGGCTCGTATACAGGAAGCCAGTGAGTACAGTGGAGTGTTTTTAATGATCCGGTAGCTGCAGTTTACTCAGCGGAGGTTGGATTGCAATAACATGAGTGCATATCTTTCAGGTTTAAGACAGCACTATATTTCCACGCCTGCCAGGAGAAGCCCCGCGCCCTCAGTGATGTTTCCGTCTTATTTTAACACCACGGTTGAAAATATTGATGACTTCACCCCAGGAAATAAAACTGAAGCCTCATCTTCCTCTTGTTGGCAGCCTGGTCTATCGTCAGTGAGCCCCTCCCCTCATCAGTCACCATCAGTAGATGGACAGGGCTGCCAAAGTCCAAACCTGGCCAGACTTCACCAGCAAGTCACTCAGTTCAAGTTGCTGAAACTCGCTCAGAGTCGAGGTACACGGCACATTTATTCTACTTCATCTGTATTTTTGGTCTGACGGCTCCAGATTATTCCTTTCTCACGTGGTTATGTCTGGAATCTTGAACTTTTTGTTCTTTAGTAAAAAATAAAGACACTAAATAATTTTTTTATTAAATGAAGTGTCTGTAGTGAAATTGTGTGTGAACTAGATATAACCCTGATGTCTTTTGCAGCCACATCACCAGGTAGGACCAGGTCTCCTCTGCGGACGAGCCTCCGCTCCCTCCAGGCTGTTAGGAACAGCCGAAGTCTAGACATCGACGACTGCCAATCTGCTGACCCAATCATTGACCAACCATCAGGTCTGGATCTACTTCCCCCTCATTTCCAAAAAAGGAGAATACCAAGAAAGTGCAGTTTTTTTTTTATACCTATGTGTCTTGTCTAAGAAGTTCAAATTGGTCCTAAATTGTTTTCTCAGGTGCATGTTCTGTCAGGTCGAGTTTCTGGTGTCCATCACTGTCAGCACCCACAAACCACAACAGCTTGCTGCACACAGGGAGGGACTCCTCTGACCGGACGACAGCCGTGAAGAGGCTGCTGAGGACTCAGTCTCTCAGCCCCTGCAGGATCCCTCATCCTGCTAAGGGATACCTGCCTCTTCACGGACGTGTTTTTGCCTCACCTGACAGGTCAACCAGCGTGGCTTGGGGCAGAAATGTACCATCCGCACAAAGGTGAAAGGTCAATGGTGAATTCACCATAGTTACATAATGATCAGGTCAAATGAATAAACATTAAGACATTTATGTCATGTTTACCTCACTGCATACTCATACAAATAGCTTTAGATTATGGACAGATGCCAGCTGGCAATGTGAGGAATACCTGACAGGTTTTAGTTCCCCAATCTAAGATACTCTTGAAAAAATGAAAGTGAAAATAATGCTCTGTGCTGCAGCAATCAGGATGCACCATGTCACCAGCGGCTTTGCAGGCGAGGTATTGGCCCAATGCCAAGAAGTTTATTAACTTGAGACATAGAATCGTCTCTTGTAGGTGTCAATGCCGATTTCAGTGTCAAACTCCAGTGTGGTTGACTGCAAAAAAGGTTGTCGTCACGACAGGAAGTCTGCAATGCGAGAAAAACAAAGCAGGTGACCATTGCACAATAGGAAGCGTCTGCACGTTACCGAGAAATAGTGGTTTAGATGCAGCTTCTTTCCTAAAACATTTATGCTCACGTGTTGACGTTAAATGTGGTTAGGTTGCTGTAGTTTTGCACCTCTCTTTGATGCATAGCTAATCCATCTCCCTGAATGAGATATTCACATGCAGCACAGATTAAATGTGTCGAACTAAGTCATTGTACGGATGTTTTTCATGGTGAACTGGTGACTCAGTGTGGGTTCTACTAATTCAGATACAACTTTTTGAACAAAACTAATGTAGTCAGTCCAGAATACTTTCAGACAGAAAAGAATATAGTTTGGTGTTTGAGTGCCCTCTGCTGTTCATGTGTTTGAACAACTTTTATTCAGTTTTGATTATTAATCTTGTGATGCAGCTGAAGTTGTTCTCACTGAGCTCTAGTCAGTATATTGTACAAAGCATCCGTTACAATTTCCTTTTATGTATAAATAAAGTGAGCTTGCCCCCAGGTCTGTGTCTTTTTTTATTTAAACATGTCCGTATGGAAAATGAACCGTTTCAATGAGTGATTAGTTAAACCTCTTTCAGAACAGCAAATACACACTCTGTTCCTGTAATAATGTCTAGTGTAAAGTTCAATAGAGGAAGAGGAACATGTTTTATGTTCTCTAACTTCAGCTCAACGCCCGTTCGTAATGTATAATTTGATTACCGGTATTATTCTTTTTTTTAAAGACAGAGCAGCTTGTTAACCTTCAGCGTGTTTATTCTGTTGTTCATCAGGTGTGGGATAGAAAAAGCAGACTTTCTGAATTATTCGTGAGCGCAGGATGAGTTAAAACAGTACAAAACAACTGTACACACAATTCAGGGTCAAGAAAACATGATACATGCTATTCTTTCAACATATAAAACTGAAATGTACAATGTGCTGTGTGTCCCTATTGTATAGGTACAACAGAGCTTTAAACATTAACCGTCATTTACAAAATAAGTATGTACACAGTATACATTCTCCTTCTCCATTTCAAACTCTAGTTATAAACAATGTTTTTCCAAATACTGCAGAAGGAAAATGAACTAGTTGTCGGAGTCCAGGTCGCTGTCTCCCCCTATAGACCTGAATTCTTCGCTCTCCTCATCTTCACTGAGTTGGACCTTGGAGAGCACAGCTGGTCCTCTCCTCCGTGCTTCATCTTCCTCATCTTCCTCCTCCTCTTCGCTGATGCCATACTCTTCTTCGTTTCCCATGCTAGAGGGGTGCATGAGACTCCGGCTCTCCGTCTCCTCGTAGCTGCCGTAGCTGAGACCGAAGAGAGGGAAGTCAAACAGGACACCAAGAGGTGTTTTAAGTTAGAATCCTTCAGATCTTTGTGAAATCAAACCCTGTTTTTGAAACTCTTTGTTTTTGGTATTTTTAACTAATAATCATTAAATGTTTTAACATTCTGTAACACTTTATGTAGTAAAGGAGAGCATATATAGTTATTTTTGTTATGTAAGAAATTATATTACTCATCCAAATCCATGATTTCATTAATTATGTATTCAATTGACAGTGAAGATTAGCATGTCGTGCTACGTTTCATGATTCCATCACTGCGATCAGAGCGGGCCCATAAATACCCGCTTGTATTGTAACCTTTCCCACTAAAGACAAAAGCTCGATGTTAGGGTGTATTGTTCTGTTCGGAGGATTATTGGCCCCGGGGCCAGTTGTACCTGACATTGCTGTCTTCCATGTGAGGCTCATCGGGCCCTTCCCCTTCATATGACATCATGCTCTCGTCTTGCTCCATGCCCATGCGGGCCGTCTCCTGAGCTCTCCGTGGAGGTGCAGGTCGTACATCCAGCTCTCGGTCAGAGTCGCTACCACTCTCCGACAGCTGAATGGCTGGAGGGGACGCACAAGGATCAGGACAAATGTTACACACACACGATGTTCAGAGACGACTGGTTAATGCTTAGTGTTTGATCACTGTTGGTTCATATTCTGTTTATAGAGTATTTCTGTCATATATGTTGCTCCATTTTTTAGTACAGTTGACAATTTTCTGTTGACCTACAGGAGAAAGGGTTGTCGCCCTCCTCTTCGCTGGCATCGTCCTCTCCGTCAGACATGAGCAGGTCCTGGTACAGAACGCTGGCTTGGGCTGGGCGGTTGGATATTCCATCATCTTCTTCCTCCTCTTCCTCCTGGTCATGCATCCGTCTGCGAGGTGGCAGCAACATGTCCTCTTCATCATCGTCGTCCTCTAGATCTCCGTCTGCATCCTCTGCCTAAAAAGACAGGACAGACACATTTGTCATAGATAAATAAAGAAGAAGTAAGCAAGCTGAAAAGTAATAAATCATTCAATTAAATTGTAAATCAAGGAGAGTACATCGTTTATAAATTCTACATTTAAATAGTACAAGAGAATGTTCAGGGATTTTCTGTTTGACACAAATAACAAAAAGATGAAGGTGCGGAAAGGAGTAGATTGTACAACAGTATCTCCTAAAACGGTGAGAATTTAATAAATACACCATTGATTTGTTGATAAAAGAATACCCCATTTAGCATCTAACTACAACGATGAAAACAGGAGAATCATATCCATAAAGTTTGTACAATGAGGATTTGAGGACGCAACAATGGCATTACCTAAAATTAAAGTGATTCTAATAGTTACTTCCATAAAAATGTACTTTGTGGTATGTTTTAAATTGTGTATAAATGTACAGCAGCTGTGATAACGCTTCAATAAATCTGTCTTTCTTACAGGAGCAGGCGTTTTGGGTTTGCCATCATCTTCCTCCTCAAAGCCTTCAATGTCCACATCTGACTCTTCCTCCCCAGGTCGTCTGCCATGGCGACCCTGAGGGGCGGGACGATAAAAGTCTGAGCTCTCTTGCCAAAAGACATAGCCAAGACACTAAATAACTACACTCATGTTATGCTGTGGTGTTATCTGTGATATTCTGGTGTGAAGAACAACTTTAAAATCATCAAGCTGCTCTGAGGGTAGTTTGAGGAGAGGTGGCATGTGGTGGCGGGCCTCATTTCTGTCTCTCTCCATACCTGCCCCCCTCTCTTCTCTGGAGCAACCACTAGAGGTCCCTCAGAGAAAAGGCTGCTGGTCTCTCTGGGCAGACTCCCTGAAGCCCCGCTGTCAAACAGATCAGCAGGCTGGCCAACGCCACACAGAGGGGCACACACAAAGGGGGAGGCGGGACAAGACGGCGGAAGCGAAGGAGAAACACAGGATGGGAGAAAAGAGACACTACAGTGAAGAAACTAGATTGTAAAGGTGAAACAGAAAAGTCTGGAAAGGAGAGTTAGTGCAGAGAACAAGTGAAGAAATACAAGGGCTAGGAGAACTACAAGGAGTGGAAAGGAGGACTGCTGTACATAGAAAAGTTTAAACTACCTGTTCATTAT
Source organism: Chelidonichthys spinosus (assembly GCA_029853015.1). NCBI lineage: Eukaryota > Metazoa > Chordata > Actinopteri > Perciformes > Triglidae > Chelidonichthys > Chelidonichthys spinosus. Next base: position 2,496,563 of record CM056835.1, read on the forward strand.
AATTACCTGAAGGCCGCAAGTCTATTGTCAATGTAGAAAGATACCCAGGAAACAACCATTTACCAAGCTTGTAAATAAAAACTGCTCTCTTACCTGTGGTGTGTATGGCCCAGGAGTCATCGGATCCAGACACTCCAAGTCTGCTGCATCTAGAGCGGCCTCTTTAGCAGTAGAGATGTCCTTCTCCAACTGGGTCAAGTGCTCATCATACTGGAGGCAGAAACACAGGCGAGTGTTAGTCTGAAGCACATCAAAGCACGTTGGCCAATTATGCACTTAATAGGACAATTAATCTTACATATTACATGAACCTCTAACTTTGTTTGTTTACGTTTTGTCCATATTCATTAAACGTTTTAGAATGGACCTGAAAAAGGTCGGCAAGATTAGTTCAAACTCACCTCATCATTAAAATCCCCCCTTTTAGCTTAAATATGAGTTGGATTTTCAGTTCTTGTCAAACTATTTTTCCAGGCGTATTAACATTCAACCCAACCACCATCTTGGCTCTATTGTGATTGACAGCGCAGTATAAAGGAGGTCAACGATTGGCTGAAACATTAATAACAAGTGAACACCAAAACTGCTACTAGTTTCGAACGCAGATGTGATTTGATATAAATGCACTTATTTTAATGAAATTATACAGTAAGATAAAATAAACAACGCAAGGTTGAATTACCTAAACCCAGAATTAGACTGGTATGGTCCTTTAACTGCTTTCTACTATAACAGTCTAGAAAAACCAAAGGGATCACACATTGTTCCCTGAATTGCTTTGCAGCTATTCTGATAATAAGGGAAAAGCTTGCTGAATGTAACTTACTGCATAAAAACTCAGTGACATGGCCCTTCCCCCGACCACTAAAAGGGCAAGATAAACAGCAAACACTCAACATACCTCTGCCAAGGTTTGCTTGCACACATTGACAATATCCAGGGCCGTCTTGGTGTAAGGACTTTCTGGGCCTATGGAAGACACAGAGGTGTGTGACGGTGCTTCAAACAACATCTTCACTCAACCAGTGACTGACCTCCGAGGTCCTGATAACACACTCACCATTGTACTTGATACTGTTGGCGTGGATGAGACTGACATCTGAAAGGAACGCATCTCGGTTCTGGTATTTGTGTTTGGAGATGTTCTGTTGAACCATGAAATACAACAGTAGCACTGTTAATTCCTGATATTAAATATATCAAAAAGGTTGTTTCAAGGCTGACAGCTCGTATGACTCACCTTGCGGATGCTCTCAAGGTCCATGGGGCATACAATCACCTTATAATAATCAGGCACAAACTTCTTGTTGACCGGATGGTGAAAAGGCCAAGACTGCAGCGGAGGGAGGAGTTCAGGGATGAGATCATTAAGTAATTCTGCATGTGAACAGATTCGTCAGATTGATTGAGGAAAGAAAATGAAGTGAAGGAAGGCTGACTCACATCGGGAACGACCATCATCTTCTGGGTCACAATGTTGTCCAGGATGAAGGAGAAGGCCACCTGATCGTCATCATCCAGCAAGGGGTTGATGGCTTTCTCCAGCCTCACCAGCCTGTCCTCCTTCTGCACACAAACACACAGGTTTAATGGTTAACGTGAGGAGTGACAAAAGGCCAAGAAGATGTGAAATAAGAGAAACAATCGACACTCACTTCTTTCAGTTTAGCATCACACAGGTCCAGCATGGACTGTGCCACCTGTGTTATCGGATGTTTTGCGCCTGGTGCAACAAAAAACACACAGCCTCGTCACTTTGGTGTGAGTTTAAAGTGAAAGTCTAACCAAAAGCAGACAAACAGTTGAGTCTGTTTTCCTGAGAGGAGTTTAAACAGGTTCTTATCACTTTACCATTGTAGGTGGCGCTGTTTTTGACGACGACTTCCACAGCTTCACGGAACTCATCCCTTGACGGGTACATCCGCTTGCGTACGTTCTCCCTCAGCGTCTGCAGGTCCATGGGCCGCGTGATGATCTTATAGTAGTCCTTCACAACCTTGGCATTCACCGGTGTGTGGAATGGATATGTCTACATAGAAGAAGCAGGCCACGTAAAGAGGAGGTGACTGAAAACAATCAAAGGCTGTTGAATTGGACGTCTGCAGATCTTACATTGGGATGATCCCGCATGTCATTGATGATGCTCTCCAGCACGGAAGACAAGGTCACCATGGGGTCAGTGCGCCTGCGGTGGATGGCCTTGTGTGGTTTCTGTGAGTGTTGGGGGGGAAAAGGCATTGTTAAAGATCAGCTAACAGGATTCTCACTTCAAAACGCTTTAGAGCAAGTTGTGTAAACATCGCTTACGTTGAGGTAGTCGCAGTGCACGGCATTGCCGACGCGTCTCTTCTTCTTCGGTGGGAGCTGTTGTTTGGGGAACTTGAGCACCAAAGATTTTCTGCGCACCTCATCAGCACTGCAGGAGAAAAACATGTTAGGAACTGCAGGGGTAGAGGCCGCAGACCATTCATTTATCAACATTGTATCAGAGTGACTCTTAGTACCCATGGACACAAATTTAGAAAATATTGTGGTCATTTAAAACTGGGAGAATTCTGCAACACATGCAAAAATGTGCCGCAACCGGGACAATCCATTACCTCTCTATGAGCTGTTTGCCCAGCACGATCTTAGTGCCCTCCACTTTGATCAGCTCCTCGTTGTCATTGTGGATGACGGTCTTCTCCAGCTCCTCCTCCTGCTCCTCTGTCATGGCAACAGGGTTGGAAGGCGGGGCGTTGGTCTGATAGTACAGCGGGCAGAACTTGTTGGTCCTCATGTGTCCAATGGCTCCACATGCGCCGCACTTTAACTAGGAAAAAGAGGCAAACATTAAGGAACACGCCAAGCAATCTGCCGGTTCTATATGATGATAATAGTGAAAAAACACAATTTACACGATATCTAGACCAATGGAAAAGCCATGGGTTTGCATTTAGCTGGGTACCAAATATCTTGTGAGGAAAAGGAAAGTGAAAGAGAGGAGTATAGTAGTGAATGGGCAAGCTTACTTTTACCTTGAGGTCTGGTCTCTCTTTCACCTTCTTGGCCTTCTTCTCCGGAGGTCCCTTGATCTTATCTTTCTCTTGGTTTCTCTTCAGCCTCCTCAGCTGCTCCTGAATACGCCGGCGCTCCTTCCTCATCTCTTCTCTGTGCTGCTCATCGAAGAGGGCAAACTTTCGTCTGCAACCACAAACAAACTCAGTACTGGCTGTTTTCCATTTCCTGGTTCAGCTTTGATGATGGCTTGGGCCAAATTAAGTGGCTTTTCTACAATATAATCTCTTGGGCTTTCCCTTAATGAGCTCCATTAATCTCCATTATGGAGAATACAGCAACATTAGGCTGACTAGCTGGTTGACTGTATGATTTGTTATAAGACATAATGCAAATGTATATTGTGTGTGGCTGCATCAAAGCTAATTTGCAGAGCTATAATGTGTGAACATTATCATCGTTTCCTTTTTATTACTTTTCAAAAATAGTTTCAGTTCAATGGATTAATCATCACAGGACCAAGGTGTACAGATGTGAATAATCTTGGCCTGACATGTTGCCGTGGTTACCAAACAGACAGACTCACATGAATTCATCATCCTTGGTGGTTCTGATCCTGGTGTAGGCGTCGATGACAGAAGCCTTGCGTACCGTCTCGCAGCGGACGTATTCCTTGCCGTCCTCATCCCTGAAGGTGCGATAGATCTTGAGTCGCCGTCCTGTGGCTGAGGAGTTGAGGCTGGTGACTGAGGACGTGTCGTCGTCTTTGTGGGAGCTTGTGGATAAGGAGCTGGCTGTAGAGTGCGGGAAAGTGAAGCTTACAGTTAAAGACGCGGACCATTTAACCTTAAACAGGTAAAACAGATATGAAAGAGCTCTGATTTTTCAGAAACAGACTCACACAAGCCTTTGCGCCCCTTGCGTCCCTTATGGTCACGGTCACTCTCCTCGCCCATCAGCATCCTCTGCAACTCCTTCCTCTCCTGCTCCTCCCTCTCGCGGGAAAGCTGAGAGCTGGTCTTTTTATTCTGCAGCATGTTCTCAATGTTCTTCCCCATCTCCTCAAAGTCACTGTCCTCCGCTGAACTGCTGTCTGTGTCTGTGGAGAGCACCTCTGTCGACTCCAACACTCTGTGCAACGACAAACAGGACTCAAGGCGCGTTCAGACATAATCCCGAATAACACATCCAAGCCTAAATCAGGGTCTCACTTGTTCTGCAGGTCAAAGATCCTCTGGCACTCTTCCTTGTAGCGCTCCTGGTGTTCCGCAACAGAGAAACGAGAGCCTCTGGCAAACTTGCTCATGGGGCCCTCGCCTGAACGCGCCTGCTCTGTGGACATGGTTCTCACCACGTCAATCACCTCCCAGCGTGAGAGCTTCTTGATCTAAAACACATACAAACACACAGTCACTTTAACAAGCCTGAAAGAAAAACAAAACCTTAAAATAATCCCACATGCCCATTCCTGCATTGCTCACCACTAACAAATATCAACCCCGACCTGCACGCAGAGAATTTGCAGGTGTAACAGTGAGAGTGAATAAAAGATGAGAGAATAAACAACTTAAGCTTTCCATTAGAGCAGCGACCCTCACTAGTTTTTCCAGTAGAGCCACAGTTACAAGACAAAGTCCACAGGAGAGCCACTGCAAAATAACGCCATCTCCAACTCAGCATATCTGCTTACTTATTTGTCATCCCACTCAACCTACAGTATATGTAATTAGGGCCCTATGAACTCCAATTTTACTTTTTCCAGATTACGTTTTATTACGAAGAATTCCTTTTATTTTTCCTAAATTCTGTGTTTTACAATTTTAGAGCATTTTTCTATCGAATCGTGTCTAATCATGTGGATGATGAATAAAAATTAAGAACTGAAGAAACATTGTAGTAGTTGTAATTCCTTGTCATTCAGAGACCATACATATGTGCATAAATATGCAAGTGTATGTGCAATCATTTATGGGGGAGTTACAATATACCTCCCACTTTTTCAAAAAAAAGGGGAAAGAAAGTGACCCAGACTTTCAGGTGTCTAAAGTCAGCCCATCTGTGGATCCGCTCGCTGCTATTTAAGTTTGACTTTGAGTTGTGAATCAGTTTATTTCTGATGTTTCTGATGTGAGATTCTGTTTGTAGCTGATGTTTGTAGAGACGTTGGATGAAGCTCGTTAATTACTCTAAAACACAGTACAGACTCTCGACAACGTGCATCCAGATTTTGACAAATTCCGCGAAATTCCACGTTTTACAGTTGACCCATTTTCATTGTCAAATTCCGCGATTCTGTCCACGTTATCCGCATCGCGGGAATCATAGAGCCCTCCTATTATTTAACCACTGATACGAGCCACAAATTGAGGCTTGGCGAGCCGCAAGAGGCAACACTGCATTAGAGTGATACAGCAAATGGTTATTTGAGAGATCATCTGATTAGGGGCTGGTCTCTTTAACCTCTAGCCTGTCCTACATCACTTCCATGTGCTTGCATATCATTGTGGTCTTGCCTCTTCCTCTGGAACGCCAAACTTGCGCAGCAGCTGCTTTGCATTCTTCAGCGAGAGTCTCCTCAGGTCAGCGTCTGTCCCCGTCACTGTCTTCTTGGCAGGCTGCGGCTCTTTGTCATCCTGAAAAAACCCAGAGGATCAATGCTCTCCCTCCTCCATATTTACACAATGCAGAAGATGTGGTGGTAGATTTCTGCAGTCAGACCTTGGTTTGAGTTGGCTTGTTGGGCACTTTGACGTAAGAGAAACCCTCTCCACAGCCTGTAGGATCAGCCACGCCTGTAACTTCCAACAGGCATTTCCCCTTCATGGCAGAAATGAAGGCTCTTGATGTGTTCCAAGGGGCTGTCCGCACCTAAGATGTGTTACATAGGATAAGCAAGGTGTAAATGTTTAATGTTTTTTGTTACCTCAATAACGCACACTAAACTCTGTTATGAGGAAGCACATACCTCATCATCAATCTTCATTTGGAAGTCCTCTTCGTTCTCCTCCTCTGGAGCAAAGAAGGACTTCTCACCATATCCAGCATCCTAAGTTGTAAAGTAACACAACACAGAGTTGAATGTGTTTCTATGAAGTAGGCATGTATGCATGATTTGTATTTCACACAAACAAATGAAGAAAAACAAACAAAGTAACACAGTGGAAATATTCTAAATAGAGCATACACTTGAACTGGTATGACTCTTTTTTCAGTCGCTCCGTTTTGCTACTGATCTACAGCAGTACATTGCTTTGCTTCAAAGCTTGTATTTCTCTCTGATATGGATAATTACTCCATAGCACCCACTTCAAACCAGCCACACTTTCCCTCTAACCACCTGAAGTTACTTTGAGGGAGATGCTGTTACCTTGAGTCTCTGCTCTGCCACCAGCATGCTGTAGTAAGCACAGCACTGCTCTGGAGACACCATGGCCCTGATCTCCTCCTCTGTCGGCAATCTGAAGTCGGGCTTTAGCACCCACCAGTTAGAGTCCATACCTGGCATGAAGTCAAGACGCTGTTAAGACATTTTCTTGTATCTGCAACCTTGCTCTTCATCTGTCTGTCCATCATAGCTACATGTATGCTAGACATGGTGACCTGCTGATATAAATATTTATAGTATTTGTACCCTGTGTTCATATACTGTTCTACATCTTACCTTCAACCTCATATCCATAGTAGCTGTAACATCATAACATAGTAACATCTTTTCCTGCTCTGTTTACTGTCTATCAAACTCAAGGCACAAACACTGGTAACATGTTTATATGTATGCAGTTTATCTCTATAACCTCCACATACTGAGTTATTCCATACGTGATGATGATGATCACTGAATGGTGGGAGGGCAGGGTTAATGAATGATGGTGGTCTACCTGTACGCTTGAAGTCAGCGCAGAGTTTTAGTCGTTTCCTGATGCTGCTCTCGGAGTGCGAGGGAAAAGCTTTCTTTATATCCTCCATGCGGATTCTCCGGGGCCGGTCCTTGCTCTTCCAGAACAGGCGGTAAATGAACACCTACAGCACACAGGTGTGACAGTTGAGCATTCGTAACAGCAGCAGCTCGGGTTTCTGGGAGAGTTCAGGCAAATAAATGAACGGACCTGTAGGAAGTCTCTGATGTGAGTATTTGCTCGTTTGGAGTTGGGCCCCGGGACCTCAAATAAGGGGCACTGCTGACCAACGACAAACATGTCCACAAGCTCTCTAATGTAGTAGCCGTGTCGAGTTCGCAGAACCAAGAAATCCGTCTCGGGCATCTTGTGAAGGTAGATTGGAGCACGGAAGAGGTTGTTTTCAAATGCCTGAAAGAAAAAGACATACCATCTGAATGTTTGCCATGATAACCGACCAGTGATGCTTCATAGTGAACGTGTGACGGGGGCGGTGCTGACCTGGAGCAGCTGTCCAGGATGAAGAGAACCAAGGAACGGGGATGTGTGGCAGTACACAGTCTCTCCATATTTACAGTCAGGTGCTCCAGGATCCTTTCCAGGTTTCTGCACAACAGGGCGACAACGCCATAATGTATTTAAACAACTCTACCCAGCAAAGTGGAAAAAACAGACGGTGTCATTCGAATACAAAACTGTCATATTTATTTCAATACACACAACCATACACCTACTTGAATAAAAGTCTGCACGTCCTGGATAACAACATGCAAAGTCATGAGAGGAAGACAAAGACTGGACTCACCCTTTTGTAGTAGTTTTTGATCTTAGTGGCCAAGCCAACTTGCATGATGAGAGGGGCGTATTCTTCGCTGTACTCCGCAAGGATCAGATCTCCATCTTTACCCGTCAAGTCCTGTGGGGTTCGCATGAAGAACATGTCTCCTCCTCCTGATGCCTGCCGCTCCTGCTCTCGCATCTATACAAAAAAAAAGATATATGTAACATATACACTCAATTATGGAAAAACACAACAAGCGTATTTGAATGCTCATAAATCAACAGTGCTCGTGTTGAGCAAGGCTCCACCTTGGCCTTCTTCTTAATGTGTTTGAGCAGCGGCTGGACGGCGTGGGGACCTGGCTGAGCCAACGCTCCGAAGGAGTACTTCTTCAGAGTCGGTCGATGAAACTGGCGCAACTTCATGGGCCCCATGTGAGTGGGGAAGAAGGGCTGCCTCAACTCCAGTGCTGGGATGGAGTGCTGTTAAAGACACAGACGACGTCAAATTATAAGACTTTTACAATTCAGCTGTTTTGAGCTCATTTCACAGGCTATGTGTCTACTCTATATGATTTGTCAGGATTCTGTCATATTCACAGAATAAATTCAATTCAAAGCCTCTACTTTACTTTTATTTTTACCGCTGCTTACCTGAATGATGTTCCCACCGAACGTCCCCCTCAGGCCTTGCTGTTTAGGATAGTAAAACTCATCATTGGAGAGGTTCCAGGGGTCCTTCACTTCAGGCTGGGACATGTTCTGAGGGAAGAGAAACCAGAATTCAAACCCTTTCTATTTTTAATTGAAATGTGAGAATACCATTATTACTGCTCACAAATGATGGCACTTTACAAAAAATGTTGTAGCCTCAGGAGCAAGTATTCTGTCATTTTCATCACATCCGCTCCTTCAATATGTTGCCTTGATCTTCCTTATTACATTCCATATTTGACCATTTTCTGAATCAAATGACTAGCATCTCCACTGAAGAAGCAGACCGTGTAATTTGCCATTTCATAGAATCAAACATGTGCCTTCGCCTGCCCTGAAGAGACAGCATACCTGCTGTGGCTCATCTTTTATCACCCCAGTCTTCCCCAGCAGGATGCGGCTCTTTTTGATTGCGGTTTCCTTCTTATTCTCTTTTGATGGCGAGTGGGAAGTCATCTCCTCCTTTTCATTGGGCATTTCTACGAGAGACAACAGTTTATCAAAATGAGCAGAATGTCTCCCTCAGAGCACTAACAGCGTTGTAGTTTTAGGCTGCAGCCACCATATAATGTGGATCCCTGTATTCTTGGTACATATATTACTTACAAACTAATCTTAGATGCCCTGTTAAAATGATATTCATGAAACACGTATGCATATAACACGTGTTGATTTTTCCTTCTATTATTTATTGTAATTATTCAGCTTTCAAAAACATGACCCCCCCCCATAAAAACTTCTGAAAAGGTCATACGGTATTTTACATCAAATGTACATTTTGAAAAAAGCAAAATAGGTGTATATGTAGCCTAATTAGATGAAGGTTCTGAATATACCTAGGATGATATTTTCATCATTGGGATCCAGTGTAAGAACAGGAGGTGCGAGCAGGTGATCCATCTCCTGGTCATCCCAGATAATGTTGTCTTCCCAGCGTCCGTACACTAACTCCTCGCTGTCAATGGGGAAAATGGAGAACCAGGGAGAGTCTTCTTCATGAGAGGCTGCGGAGAAACCAAATGAAATGAAGACAATGCAGAGAATGAGAGGTTAACCTGGAATAAAGACGTCTGGTGAAACTTCTAATCTATTTGTATTGTGACCTAAAGATGAACTCACCGTGGATATCATGGCTGTTTTTCTCCCGCTTAGAGCCAGTGATTGAAGACATTTTGGGCATGGGTGGAGGCGTAGGTGGCACCAACAAGGAATTACTTCTCGACAGACCTGCAAAATTAAATATATTATTGTATTTCTTTTACACACATGAAATATTACAGTCTGTGTTTCGCACCTACAGTGTCTTTCAAGTTTTGTAAACACCTAATGCAAGACTTCCTTCTGTATTTGTTTGTCTTACCCTGCTGTGCATTATAAGCATTGGCATTGCGGGTCATGCTGGAGGGAAGCCATCCTGCCAGACTGGCTCGCTGAGTCTTTGTGCCCTTGTGTTTTACGTCCTCCCCATTCCAGATAATATCATCCTCCCATTTCAGCTGAGTGACCATCAGGAAGAGCTCGTTCTCAAGGGCTGATTTCTCCTCATCTCCATCAACATTATCCTCATTGTCGTCGTTTTCCCCCCGCTTCAGAAACTAGTGATATATTATACACAATATTAGTGACAAAATCAGTATAATAATTGTTGTATGGCTACAGCTATACACGTCTGCATACCTCATGTGCAGTATCTATCATTTCTGCAGGCGTGTCCTGCTGCTGAGGCTCACTGTCCCCCTGTTCTTTTAGCTTGAAGCCATAGGTGAAGTTGCTTCCATCCTCGGAGATGCCCAGCATGTCGTACCAGAGCTGGGCTGGACCATACCTCCATTCTGCTACTTTAGGTCGAGACTCTGCCTCCTTATCCCCATCACCACAAGTTTGTGAGAACTTAGATTCTACTGGAGCCATCATGGTGATCTGGAGAGTGGCACAGAAAAGCAAGTTAAGTGCTGGACATAATGGCCTCTTGACAAAGTACTAGGGTACAATAGCCTGCATCGCTAGAAGATTTACCTCATCATCAGAGAGACACTGCTCTGGAGGAGGAGCGGGTGCATACTCATAAAGCCATCCAGACTTCTTCTCCTGGCTTTGTTCTGTGGGCTCTCCTTCGGGAGGAGGGGTCCCAGGCTGGGGGTCTCTGTGCTTCCGTTTCTTCTTCCTGCGGGCACTCCTCCATACTGATGGCATGTTCTTCCCGGGACCGAACAGCCGTAAGAACCTAAGTACCTAAAAGATCAGACAGACAGTGAGTGTCAATACGCTGCTTGATTTTTAAATGAAGACGGCAAGATAAACCTGAAGTATGTGTAATGAGGACAGTGGCTGTAAAATGCTTTACCCTTCCAGGCCTAAACTCTGGGAAGAGCTCCGTGACACCTGGCAGTGCTTTGGCAGCATCTTTCTGCATGATGCCAGCAAGAGGGAGGGTGAGACTATCTGGGGGGCCTCCAGCCCCCAAGCCCTGGCAGGGACGGTCAGTTTCTGACTCGGAGTCTGAGGAGCTGCTGAAGTCAACCTTATCAGCCAGGGAGGACGGTGCGATGATGGAAGGCAGGATAATGCCATCGCCCTCTTCCCCAACTGTGAGGAGTCAGTGTTAGATCACAGCAGCAGACAATCAAAATTCACATTGTTGTAATCTACTCTACTTGAACCTAACCTGAATTGCTATTGAGATTACTTTAGGTTCTTCAACCAAACACAATCACGAGTAAACATGTCCTTACCAGTTGCGGTCTGAGAGGAGGGTTCCTCTTTCTTAGCAGCGAGAGGAAGACTCGGTGGTGGCGGAGGAGGCATAAGCTTGGAATCAATATCCTCGCAGTCAGCGTCATAGTCATCCTCATCATCTAAGATTAAGATGTTGAAAAATGTTTATTTATAAAGATGCAATCAAGACGATCCATTAAAGACATACAAATAATATGTTAGATGTGTACTTTTAAATTGAGCCAAACAACAATCACAGTCAAATATGACTGAGGAGCTGTGAGTGGATCACCTGTTTTCCTGCTGGGCTGAAGGGAACCCATGGCCTGACGGTACTTCTTTGTCTCATCCTCAGCAACCTCACTGATGTCAGAATAATCAACTGCATCATCCGTACTTTTCACCCAACCTGGATGAGCAAAACATTTAAAATATCATTCCATCCCGTTTCCGGCTACCTGAGCGCAAAGTACCTTTTTATATAATAATTAAACCAACCTTCAGCATCCACACTACCAGCCTCTCTGCTTTCGTCTTCATCCTCCTCCTCGTTGGCAGTGATCTCTGTGATGAGTGAGCCCAGGCCCAGTGTACCCAAACCAGCCAAATGCTTTTTGGACTCCTGGGTGAGAAGAAACAGCAGAAACAGAACAGAAAGTTGCCATAAGCAGTACAAAATACAAAATATACAGTTAACTGTAAATATAAAATATAGCACAACATTATAAAAAACAAAAAAAGAATTAATGTTGCTATAGAAAATAAAACACCCACATTGTCCAGCACACTGTCATCCTCTAGCTGTCCATCTTCATTGATGTTTCCAAAGAGGAAGCCCGTCAGAGAGAAAGGCCGATCTTGGTCCTCGTCACTGTCCGAGTCCGACATACTAAACGTTTACAGCAATATGCAACATTAGTGAGACACATCACTGCATTCATACTGAACTCCATCAAGTTATCAGTTTTAGCTGTTTGTGAATCCAACTGCTGGAAAATGAGCTGTTCTCTTGGTGTGTTGGGACGTTGCCAATTTCTGTTTCTGTTGTAGTGTGGGTGCGTGTGCTACACTAAATGTTAGTTATTCTCAATATAATAAAAGAAGGGACATACACAACACAATGTTAAACTAAGCTATGTAACAGACAAACGCAATGTAATATGTGACGTCACTGCAAAACCTAACAGCGTTATCTAGCTGTGTTCCTTAACGCGATGTCGCCAGCGATTAGTGATGTTACCCGTGATTCCTCTGCTTCGGAGCTTGTATTGAAAAAATGAAGCGGTCTAAAGCAAAGCTTGTATCGGAGCTTCATTCGTTCTGTGACAATCACGTGATCAGTGACATCCGAAGCGTCATTTCACGCTGGTTTCACGCACACCCACGTGACTGCTTCGACAAATAGGCTCGTTGAGATGAGCCAGGCCTGCACAGAAACGATCGCTGCACAATGCATGCCGGTTAGTTTTGTGTGCGACTTGATCCCGACTTGCTCTGTCGTCATGAACATGCGGGCAACGGAAATCTCATGAGATCGAGGAGCCACAGTTTTTAGAGCCAGGCGCTGCTGTTGCTCTCAACCGTCTGCAAGCCCCGGGGCATGATGGGAAAGGTCTGGCTTTTGCCTCATCTAAGAGCTGATTGGCTCTTAGTTTTGACAACAAACAGCACGTTAAGTAGAAAATGCAAATTTCCTGTGTGAGTCTAATATTTAACGCTAGATCATGGGCCGTAAGTCTCATGATGTGCAATTATATAGACCTTATTAAAATGAGAAATTACCCTGAGGTGTGCTTTAGGAGGCAGACATAAAAAAAACCCACACACACTTCAGCCAAGTATGCAAAAAAACAACTTAATAATCATTTCCATTTCAAGTCTTTTCTAAACCAACACATAATAACAGACCTGAGATCTTGAACTTGAGTTCACATTCATAAGCTGTCTTGAGGTATAGATAGTTGGGTCATTCCATGTGTAAACAGCCAATATCGGGGTACCATGTACATGGTACCTCTCAGATTTTGCTGAAAAGCGGTGAAAATATGCCTTATGTTACCAAATGAGGGAATCTGAAGTTTCAGGTCAATATCTCAAATGGTTTGCCCATGGTGTCCATTTGAATTTCAAGTGCCACACCCCTTTTTGACACATTGGAATTTCACATTTCATTTGTTGGCATTTTTGGAGGCCCATAACTTATGTTCTAATAGTGATAGAAGGCTGAAAATTGCTCTGTTAGTTCATTGTAGTTTGTAGTACACAATTCAGAATCAAGATTCCTTACTGTTTGGGTGAGAGGTGGGTCACCAAAATCCAATTTTTTTGGACGGCATGTGTGATTTTTGACTTTTTGGATGCCCCTAGCACCACGATTAATGATCATATTTACTCTAAACAGGATTATTTGTTATATTTGGGAACTTTGCTCTTGCCAAAATTAATTTGAAGGGTATGGTACCACTGGTGGGGGTTTTTATGGGGGTCCAAAAACCCTTTCGGGCAGAGGTGACTCTTTTGGAACCCCATATTTGGACCCTGAAATGACCATGTGGGCACTTGATGATTTATATCAGATAAAGATACATATTTGTTCTTTCTTTTAATTAAATAAAACCTTTGACTATGAAGCTCCATAATATGTATTTTATTCTTCATAATGCACCATTTTGGACATTTTTCCAGAAGTCTGGAATTTAGATCAGGGAGAATTTAGTGATGATAAAGCATGAAAATAGTGGAAATAACTTGGTATTATGCTCAGTGATGGCAACAATTACATATTAAGACTGCTGGCCATTCATTTCCTGAAAATCACAAATTAACCCCTTATCCCCAATGAAAGCGATTTGCAGCACGAGCAAGTCTGCAGGCCACTGATGCAAACCATATTCTGACACCAATGGAGATGTTTCAATGGGCAAAAGAAAACATTAAGAACATTACATTCTTCTTTGTTAGTGCAGAAGATATTAAAAAACACGAGGAAACGTACGAATTGGAGGGACGTTACGCCTCGGCCACAACGATCAGTGGAACACCATTGCATCATTGTTTTATACCAATTTCCAAAGATAAGATACGGATGAAAAGAATATGACAGGATACAATATTCACAGATGTCGATGCAGAACAACAATCAGATTCAGAACACTTGGATACAGAACACTCCCAGTCAGATCATCGGGGTTTTGGACCCCCATAAAAACCCCACCAGTGGTACCATACCCTTCAAATTCATTTTGGCAAGAGCAAAGGTCCCAAATATAACAAATAATCCTGTTTAGATTAAATATGATCATTAATCGTGGTGCTAGGGGCACCCAAAAAGTGAAAAATGATTTTGGCCGTCAAAAGAAATTGGATTTTGGTGACCCACCTCTCACCCAAACAGTAAGGTATATTGATTCTGAATTGTGTACTACAAACTACAATGAACTAACAGACCAATTTTCAGCCTTCTCTGACTATTAGAACAGAAGTTATGGGCCTCGAAAAATGCCAAAAAATGAAATGCGAAATTCCAATGTGTCAAAAAAATTCAAATGGACGCCACGGGCAAACCGCTTGACCTGAAACTTCAGATCCCTTTGTTTGGTAACATAAGGCATATTTTCACCGCTTTTTAGCTAAATCTGAGAGGTGTCATGTACATGGGCGGCTGAGTTGGTATGGAATGACCCAGTTAAGATATAGAATAAAACAACAACAACAACTGATGTGGTTTCCAGGCCGAGATATGGTGGCTGTGGAAACTCTAAATACTAGGCTCGTTCGAGATGAGCCAGGCCAGAAAATACACATTTGTCAAGAACAGAGCCAGGGGAAGTATCAAATAAATACATTAAAATAGAGAATAACTGAATGGTTTTTAGCAGCTTTCTTTTAAATTATCCGCTTAGTTTTGTGTGCGACTTGATCCCGACTTGCTCTGTCGTCATGAACACGTGGGCAATGATCATCTCACGAGATCAAGGCGGCCGCAGTTTTTAGAGCCAGGCGCCGCTGTTGCTCTCAACCGTCTGCAAGCCCCGGAGCATGTAAACGTCAGCACGTAAAGTAGAAAATGCAAATTTCCTGTGTGAGTCTA
This sequence comes from Chelidonichthys spinosus, assembly GCA_029853015.1. Classification (NCBI taxonomy): domain Eukaryota; kingdom Metazoa; phylum Chordata; class Actinopteri; order Perciformes; family Triglidae; genus Chelidonichthys; species Chelidonichthys spinosus. The sequence goes on from CM056835.1 coordinate 2,511,755, forward strand.
ATATTTAACGCTAGATCGTGGGCTGTTAGTCTCATGATGTGCAGTTAAGTTAAATCTGTTAACAAACACATCTCATGTGGTTGATAAATAATAATAATCATAATAACGACAATAAAAGAGGTTATTTATATAGACCTTATTAAAACGAGCGATTACCCTGAGGTGTACTTTAAGAGGCAGACATTAAAAAAAAAACAGATACACATTTAATACAGTGTAACTGTCATACTTTACTTATATGCACTACATTCTATGATACAACCTCAACTGCAGATACACTACCATACCGTATAGTGTTTTATATACATACATTATATTTAAACATTACTTATATTTATTGGCATTATTTTATACTTTATATTTTTACACTTATTTGACTATTTATTTCCTGACTCTTCTGGAGCACTGCAGCTGTACATTTCCCAAGGGGTTACTAAAGTATTCTGATTTCCACAGATATTTATGAACAAATATAAATAAATTTGAATGTGGTCGCAAACTACAGACAGCCTACAGTAACAGGATGTAACTTTTTCTATGACTTCCTGTCAAATCTTGGAATGTGGGAACACGTCAATCTGATTACTCCCCACAAGGTTATTTTATTTCAGGATAATAATTTGCAGTTCTGATGCAGAAATGCTATGTAGGTGAGCTATCATACAATCAAGCTAAAGTCCATCTAGTCCTTCGTAATTTGTAGTAGTTGAAATTAATTGTTTTATCTTTACTAGGTCCAGTGTGTGATCTGTGATAATCAGCTGGCTTATAATAACATCACTAGCATGATACGGCACTTCCGTGCCAAGCATCATCTACCTCCCCAATGAAAAAACACAGGAAATGTTCACATGCAGAATACCAACGTTATTATTATTTTTAAGATAGAATATGGTAGCTAATCGATGTGGATGTGAATTCATGAGAGTGCCTCCTTTAACTTTCACCAGCCGATGTCGCCATAGGTTGTGAAGCTCCAAGCATTGAATCATTTTTCGATACAATTGGATTGAAGGCTTCGTTGGTTCAAGATGCTTTATTTTGTCATCAGTATCAGAAACAATGAAAAGATATCGAAAATGCACTTACCGTTCGTGCTTTAACTTCAGATTGTGTAAACTTCAGTTTCAGCCAGCTTGCTGCCGTATGCTAGCAGCTAGCCTGCTCCTTTAAAACGTTAGCCTAGTTAGCTAATCTTCGCTAAGCAAAACAACTTGTACCTTGAACACGTTAACTCAAATCGATGTAAAGATCAGTTTTGCATGCGTCTGTATCAATACTGTGACTTCAAAATAACCCATAAAATAAGTTTAATACAGTCTTTACACAGTCAACTCCAGTACAAATGTTTGTTATTAATAGTGAATCGGGCACGGCATCGTACTGCAGTCGGCGCCCTCAACTAAGCTAGCTAGTAGCTTAGCTGGCTGGCGGAAAGTCTAAGTGACCCGGATGGAAAAGGTGAAGCGTTCAGGCACTCCCTGTAACGTGGTAAACCCAACTGCCAAGTTTGCCACAAAGAAGTACAGTGATCCAGAAAGTAATATGTGTCAGCAGCCAAGTATGTGTGCATAACAGAGGGGATATTACATTGTCCTGCATTGAATTACATAGAATTGTTGCTCCAAATTATCCCTTAAAATCTTCTTTTGGGTAAAGCCCTTTTATGTTTTGTAGCTAGCAAACAGTGAAGTGGCAGCGCTTTATATGTCCTAAATAAATGAAAATCGTCATAATATATGAAATGTCCGATTACTCCTGATTGTACTTTTATTCTTATGGAAAGTAGCTGTCAACTTGTGAGCATAAGATATTAAATATATTATGTTTTGTTTATATTGTACTGTTTGAAACTTCAAATATTTAATCCCACCCGTTTAATTAATTAACCTCTCTAGACTGATGAATGCCAATTGAGTGCAACCACAAGTGTACATAATATATGTGAAAGCTGATACAATTACCAGACCATAACAAACCATGTATGCTTTATGTGCCTCATTACAGAATCATCTTGGACCCTTTTATTCAAATATCAAACCTGCAGCCATAAACCTTTACTGGTCACCTTTAAGGTTCTGCTCCCCATATATGCACCAGGACGCTGCCTCACATCCTCAGGCTCTGGCCCAACTCTTCAAGCATCGTCACATTCCCATACCAGGGTGTATTGTAAAATACCAATCATATAAGGTACAGTAAGAAGTGGTAGTGTTTGTGGTCAAGCAACAGGCTAATGCATACTCTGTTATCTGCCTCACAGATGATGTTATCAGTTCAGTTAGGTCTTGGGGAAATTGTTGCCAAGAAAAAAATAAATAAAAAAAAATCACCTCACGCCATTGATGGGTAAAATGTGGTTGAAAAGTGAAAGTTGATTGTAAGTTTACTTTACTTCATATATCAATACTATCAAAACAACTATAGAGGTCCCAAACACACTTAAAAGTTAAACACCAATATAGTCAATAAAAGCAAACATACAGTAACAGTTTAGCCAGTTTTAATAGTTTTAAAACACCTGGTTTGGAAAAAAGTACAAAAGTGATCCTGGACGCCACAGTATGAAACCAGCCCAATAATGCAAGGTGATAGGTGTGTTCCTTTAAAAAGCATCTTCTACAGACATGTTAATTTCAACTGGCCTTACCATACACATACTGTACTCACTAAAACAGATACAAGCAATAGTTTAAATACAATGGCTGACCCCAGTAATACATTTACAAGTGATTCTTAAAAAACTAATTAAAAGGGAAGGAGGGCAAAAAAAGAAGTCTGACCACAATGCCAACCGGTGTCTGGCAGTAAAATCATGCAGTATTACAATCGTTCCACTAAAGAGAAACAGCAAAGCACTACAGCTGTCACACAGTGAGAAAGAGGGCAGCCAAGAGGTGTCTCTCTGTCAGACAGACTTTTAAAGTGTTCATTGGTTCTTTTATGAATTATTACTGAGAGGAGCTCAGTGGTCACCCTTCCCACGTTTGCATACATTATAAAGTTGCGTAGGATCTCCATTGAGGAGAACTTGTCTTCCACAATCGCATAAATTTAGAAAAATATAACTAATTGCTATTGAAGAAAACCCCAAAATGTGGGATATTCTCTTAGTATGTTGTGAGGAAATAAAAAAGATAAGAAATACAGTTGAATAAATAAATTGCATGACGTCCATAGAAATTAAGTGGATACACTGAGTTGACAGTATCCCATCCACATATGCACACCATGCGTTTTGTTTTGGCCCGGCAGTGTTAAAAACGAGGGCTCCGTCCTCCACCCCATCCAAAGTCACATCCTACGGACCCGTGGAGAAGTAGCCATAAAATATCTAAAATATGATGACATTTAGAGAAGGTTTTCTTTGATTCAACAATCAATTTCCATGTACAACATGGTTTCTGGCTTTACCAATTAAGAAGTAATCGATGTAAATGGCAATGAGGGAACACTGGAGGGAGACCATCACAGTGTTACAACGATGAAGCCGCTCCGTGTTGTTACCGGTGGGCCGGCCTATTGTTAGGGCAACAGCAGTGAGCTTCCTGTCCGGTCAAACTTTTTGCCTTTAGAGAGGGCAGCCACTTGTTTCATCAACTCCCTGTTCTTGCCCTGTAGAAACAAATGATGAATGATGTTAGAAAGTAGATGCAAACTTCAACATTTTTGAACTCTTTCGTGGAGGTGTTGTGCACTTTGACATTGCAAATTTCACAGCAGGGGAAAAAAGTACTGGCTTTAGAACAGTGCACTTTTTAAAGCCTTCACCTTTCACTCAGATACTCATCATTTGTGCACTGATACAAGTCAGGGGTTTTGCCCAACATGGGGGCCCTTCAACTTGCAACCATAAGAAAAAAAGGAGCACCAGTTTGACAGGAAATGGCTCTACTGACACATCGTATCCATAACAACAAACGGCAAACTTGTGCAACAAGTGAGTCATCCCTGGAACATGACACACAAGCATAGGTCCAGACACATTTTTAAGCAACTCTTTCCCAATAGTCATTCTTCTTCTTATTATTACACAACCTGACACAGTGTACACCCCTTCATGTAATCATGTGGGCAGAAGCATCACCATGCAGTGTTTTCTTCTATATCATATAATGTATGCCTACAAAGTAAAATGCTGTTGTACTTAATCTTCAGAAGAAGCCAGTGTGCAGGACAGTGTGTTAAACATGCGTCTAACAATATTGCTGATAACAGATCAGTTGGCAAAAGTATAATAAATAGGTTGTGTACTCCTTTGCGTTTTTCTGTCATGTGCGTGGGAGTTACTTTTGAATTTTCAACAGTGATGTTTGTATATTTAAACAATATGAATAAATTCAATAAGATTCAATAATCTCGGGAATAGAAATTTAGATGGGACTAGATTTGCTTGAGGTTATTTCCACTGGACTTTTAAGGGGAGATAAAAGAATCTGACCAGAGTTAAATATGATGGACAGGACTAAAATGAAAGCCTCCTTGGAACTGGCACATCAAAACAATTGGACTTGGTAAACCTTCTTAAACTTTAGATGCAAGACATCAAGTATAAAAAGAAGTATGATGTAAGTATGAATATATTATATTATTATAATATATTATATCAACACAACAAAGTGCTATTACAAACTGATATAGTAAATGCATTACAATGTGAATGTTTTTAAGCCAACACCGCTAGATAGCTGGAGGTAATTTTATGGAGAACATGGATTTGAAAGGAGACCAGGTGTTGTATTGAAACTGAAGAAGATGCTCACTTTGGTAAGCGTTTTTGGGACAGATCACTTGCACATAGTTTCCTACCTGCTGTGACTCCATTGACTCTTTGTGCGATTTCTCCATTTGGTTCATCTTAACTCTCATGTTGGATTCCTGGTACTGAAAGTCTGCTTTGAGCTCTGTGAGCTGGAGGGTAAATGAATAAACAATATGTGAAACAAATACAAGCAACGAGCAGTCATGCGACACTGACTCATTTGTGCTGGAGGCTGATAACCCACCTTTCGGTCCTTCTCGAGAATGGTTTGATCCCTTTGCTGCAGGAGTCTCTTCAGTGACATCACTTCCTCTTTTAGCTGGCTGATGAGAATGAAGTTGTCTGTTCCTCCAGAATCCATCGACTGGGTGATGGAACTACTGTTTGGGGAAAAAGGAAAGAGCATGAGGCGAGTACTGAGATGGTTAGTTAAAGTAAAAATGCAAGCAGGATGATATTTCCTGATGACTTTGAAGAGAGCATATATAAGTTCAGTTCATTACACTAAACCAGATATTGATTTTTTTAGATGGCTAAAATAAATTTGGCTTCTCTTCCATCCACAGTCTACATTGCTTTGGTCCCATTTTGCCACTTCTGCACCTCCAAATATACTGCGACTCCAATCTACTCCAGGCAACACGCTGACTATGGATAAATACCTCAAACAATCACTCCAATGCTTTCCCAAATAGTTATACCACTTATTATACCTGTCCCCATTGGATGGCTTCATCTCCAGTTTTGGTTTCTTCTTTGGAGTCTCCTTCTGGATTGAAGACGATTTATGGCTGCAAAGAAAATCAAAATGTCTATGTACATATATGTATTTATATACCACATATGTTCTGAAATGAAATGTTCTGAAAAATGCAGTTCAAGTGAGAAGGAAAGTTTTACCTCTGCTTCCACAGTCCTTGCTCCTGCTCAGGACTCAAGCTCCCACTCAGTCTGCAAAAGATGGGTTCGATGTCAGTTGCCTGGATCCAATTTTCAACTCTTCATTGTAAACAACCGTATAGTGGCATGAATCAGACACATATCGTTTCACTGTTGTGGCTTTTAAAGAAATCATGTGACACAAAAGAGGACATACTTGTGATGAGAGCTGGTGTGTCTGTGTTGGTGGTGGTGATGATGATGGTGAGGTCTGGCGTGGTGGTCTTTCTCATTCAGGGATGATGAGTTGGAGGAGCCGAAGCCCTTCCTCTGCTCCTTGGTCTTCTGCAGGACGCGGCGGTAGGACAGAGTACAGAGCCAGCACAACAGTTTCCCATCAACCTGTGAAACAAGACGGAGACGGTTGTTTAAGCCGTGCTCTTACACATTCACTCTCAAACCAGACTGCGTGTATGGTGTATACCTTTCTCCTGCCCTCCTCCTTACGGTCAAAAGCGCATTGCTGTTTGCACTGCTCACAGGTCTGTGGGGGTCCATATTTCTTCTCTGAGTTAGTACAACGCTGGCATTTTGTCCCGATAAATGCAGCAATAATGTTACAGTACTGGCAGGGTTTGGGCTGTAAAGACAGAAAATACAGTGTATCAAAATCGTATTTACACACAAACATACAAAGAGTGCAACTTGATTAAAACCATATGGAGTTCACAAAAAAAGAAAAGTTTTTACGTACTGTTCCAAACTGTTTGACGTTCTGAGCACACTTCTTGCAGATTGTATTGGTTTTGCTGTAAAGAATAAACACGGACTTCCATAAAAACTTTTTCTTAAAACAAAGACATTCACTATTTATAGCAGAAATAAACTCTGAAATCCGGCACATATCTCACCTTTCCTGTTGAAACTCAGATCTGCAGAATGTGCACTTCACTATTGGATGTGCGATGCGACACTCCTACGGCAACAAAACAAATAAATGTTTTCATGAGCTTGAGAAATACATTATGTTATTACAATGAACACATTGGAAAAAAGGCTGCCTCGACTCGCTGTTTGGGAACACACCTTAATGTACGTGCCAGACCACCTCTCGGCTACAACATCTGGAAATACCAACATCTGACGATCAAATATCAAACTGCATTATAGTCTTCCTCAGTTGCACATGGGTTTGTGCTTTTACCTTAATCCCATGCAAAGAAAGGTTCTCTGAGTATTTAGGGGATATTCATTCTCTAGTGCTGGAAGGATGCTTATAATCTAGTAACACTGTCTATTTTGTCTATCAGCCCAGCTTTAGGAAAATAAATATAAATCAGTGCAGACGGTAAAGTAAAGTAGGGTAAAGTAAGAACTCCAACACGTTGCTATGAAAGAAAAAAAGGCACTTCCTGTTGCAACAATGTTACATTTGAGGCTCCGTGGGTGCAACAAGTTGGCGAGCACGTCTTCCGATGGCAATTCATAAAAGAACAATTATTTGAATGTCCCGCAGGAAAATATCTTGTATACGTGTGTTATTACGTCTGTCACACACAGGATCGCCATGTGAAATGATCTGATTAGCCTTCAATCACTGAATCCGTGCTTCCAGATTAGACAGATTAAAAAACTGTTACATAATCTAACTTGTAACAGCATCACACCCATTACGGCTGGTAAACAAACCTCCTACCTTACACAGCTGCTGGCCCTGCGACAGCTCCTCGAAGGGATACCGCTGGTTACACTTGGTGCAGGCGTACAGAGCCGACGTTGCCATTCTCGCCCAACCGATGTCACCGAGCTAGAGGAGGTTAGCGGAGTCCAGCTGCAAACTGAACGGATTAACGGCCGGTCGGTCCTTTCCTGCTAATTGTGGACTAAGTACACACACACACACACACACACACACGGCGTTGGCATCCAGCGTTAGCTAACGTTAGCTAGCTCGTCTCGGTAGCGCAGGGCAACGCAGAAATAGCTTAGCTAGAGGGAACAATAAACTCCAGATATGTGTGATGTTGTACGGCTCCTACGTCATCCAACCATGCTAACAGCCGATCGAGCATCAGTTACGCCGCCACACAAACAACCCGTCACCATGTAGCTGGCTATTTCCCGGTAAGTTTCCACTGTTCTCGCCGAGAAAGGTATTTTCCTGTTTTCCTTCGCTCTTTTTTGTATCAACGCCGTCGTCGTCATGTAACCGGAAGTGGCCGACGGCTCCAGCAGAAGAAGAAAGGAAACCTATCGCGACACAACATCCGTCCGCGGGACTCACATTTTGAAATGCGCAGAGCCAATCACACGTCTGGACTAACTCAACAACACAGCTTGAAAGCGTGTACGCTGTGCTCTAGTTTTTAACTAGTTTAACCACTGACGTCATCATCGCACCTCGTTTGCCTTGTGAAGACATTTGTTACGCGTTATTAGCGAGTCATTAGTGTCAAGTAACACTTCAAATGGAAGCCACCTTCATTGTTTTCAAGTCTGCTCATTCCCAACTTTCTACAGATGCTTTTGCTCCACAAAGTTACAAGACAGTGTCAAAATACATGTCTCTCAAATAATACAATGTGGCCTTGCTGGTAAATGATCAATAACAAAAGGACAATCAGTGAGACTCACATAGCGGCTGTGCTATTACACATTTAAACTGTTCATTCTATACATCCTAGACACATGTACTAATACACGATTTATGTGAGAGTATAAATATAATTTTATTTCAATATTTAGTCAGTGCATGGCAGATCTGTAATATACTATATATATACAGTATATAACACACACGGACACACAGTTTGGCCCAACCAACTATCACCTATATATGATATTCATTATCATACAGTACTAAACTGAGCCATGTGCATCTCAGTGCTTATTCCAGCTGATTCGATCTAAGGTGTGCGCATTGTGTGACATTTCTATCAACAATGTCAGAATGTGATTATTGCCTGGCTGAGTAACTTCTATCAGGCCCTATAGTTTCCTGTATTGTACCCAGTGAGGGGGTTTCTGGCAAACCTGTTTTCAAGGCTTAATTCAGTACTGTAGCTGCTATTTAAAAACAAAAGGCTTAGTAAAAGAAAGGTTTTAAACAACGAAGTTCATGCAGCATGGCAGCCTCACCTCAACTGTGCTGGAAAACTGTCATACTTTAATAGCAGTTCATGTTTAAAAGGACAGTAATGCAATTTATGTGGCAATATAAATACATTTGAAGTAATTGGCAGAATAATTAAGTCAACTAAAATCCAGGGAATAATAAGCCCCTTAATGTGTAGAGGATGCGTTAAAGCCAATTTATGAGTCATCTAATATTTAGTTTTGTGAATGAAACAGCTGGAATATGACCATACTGTCTTCAGAGCCATTGCAGTCTAAACAATTTTTTCCAGCAGTCATGCTGTTAATGTCATTCATCATTTATAACAAGTTAGTCTTCTACTGTATTTAATGAAAAGACCATGATCACGAGAAGAGATAATTAACGCTAATGTAATCTGGGTTATGCTATGATTTCAAACACTAATATTTAAAGGCAAGAAATAAACTGCAGGGTGTTGTGTTCACACCACACTAAATGTAACAAACCATATTGACTCCTCAAAGTCGACTCTTAAGTTTATTGCAAGTATTCACAAAGCAGTGGAAAGGCTAACTAACACTGTATTTACTGTTTGAACTTGGCAATTAAATCTGTGCACACGTTTCTCCGTTATTATCCCAATCAGTCATTCAGAGCAAGGCACAGATATTCATTAAACGAAAAAAAAAAAAAAGAACATCCAGAGCAAATTTGTAGTTGTTACACATTCTGCTGGCTATAAAAAATATTGGCTGATTCTAGTTTTAACAAGCATCAGTAAGACATGTTCTCACATTAACATTTTAGTAGCTAGTGGACTATTAACAGGGACAAATGAAGTGTTGCATATTCTGTGTAGCTTATTAATATTGCATGGGAGCAGCTCTAATCAATTTATGACATGGCTGACTGGAATAAAGAACAATAAATAACTTGTTAGAAAAAGAAACTTACAAAACTGAAATCAGAGGAGAGGAATGCCATACATGATAGTCATTAAAAAACAGACATTTGGTCACAATAGTCTAAATGTGCCGACTTGTAAAGACAACCTGGCAACGGGTTTAATGCACTGTCAATATTTTTCTTTTACATTAGAAGGAGCTAAAATGACAGCCCTTAAGCTACATTTCTGAATATCTAACAACTCCAAGCTGTTGTGTCAGTACGAGAGCTCAAAATCATTTTTGCAGCAATGTACATCTTCACAATCGCTTCAGCGGTATTGCTTTCAATATCTAAACATTTGCAGTGTAGAGGAATTAAGTGAGTGTTCCTATGAAGTCTATAAGGCATACATACATATTTTACCCGAGTGATATTTTAGTGTAGTTGATTCACACTGATTGTAGGCATGTCGATTTGCTAAACAGCACTCACTGTTCTGGTCACATGTCCTCTCAGCCCTGGGGGAAGAGTACAATATGGCTGTAGTGAAGCAGTCTGAGACAGACTCTCTTCTGTTTGCAAGCAGACTCTACATGACCTGTGAGAGATGCAAACACAGACTTGTGGTGGTAGTGTATTAACGCGGTGTGTCACCCAGAGAGCCAGCGAGGCACCCAGGTCCACGTTGTGCCTACTGATTTCTACTGTAGGACACCTTCTCACAGGTGGGATTCAGCTTCGTCACCGTCACGGGGGTCACAGTCGTGTCAAACAAAGGTCTGCACTGGAGTGATGGAGCGTGTGGGGGAGCCCGCCCGCTCAGAGGAAGAGGAGGCAGAGCGGTTTGTCACCTCTCGCTGTAACTCGTCCACTCTCTTCTGCAGCTCTGCACGCTTTGCCAGCAGCTCCTTGTAGCGTTGATGAACAGGTTCCTGGCAAACGACAAAAACAATGTGCAAAGCTGAAGTTCAACCACACAAGCGGAGCATGCATGGAGTGCAAACAATTTCCTTTGAGAGAAAAGACAGGTTTCTCGACATACCTGGGGCCTCATGCGAGGGTTCCAGCGGATGTAGTAGCCAACCCAAAGCTCCAGGTGGCGTAAGCTGACTACAGGGAACAGCACATGGTTGGAGTAGTTCACATACAAAGGATTGGTGAACTCCTCCAGCTGGCTATTTATATATGACCACAATGATACAGTCCTCTTGGAAATCTCCTGTAAAATAAAAACGGAATGATTGTCATGAATCTGAATTCAAACCTCCAAACCAGTAGCAAAGTGTCTCCTCCACGCTCTGCCCAACACTTTACAACGTCTCATTTTGCAACAGCAACAAATTGCTCTTACCTCCTTCAACCGTTGCTGCTCGCTGTTGCACAAGAATGTCCCAAACAGGCAGCTGTACAGGTGATCCAGGATGGTGACCAGGAAGTATTCGTTAAACTCAAAGGCTGCAGGAAACTTAAATAAAAACAGCTTCATTAGTATTCTTGAAAAAAAAAAAACAGGTTATTCTGAAGAACCTAACATATCAGCTCCACTTATTGCTTACCTGGCGAGTCAACTGCCAGACACAGTCAATGAACTGAATAAAAACAGGTGAGCGGTCTGCGTCCGTGTGGTTCTTATCGCCATGACCGACGCGCTTAAAGAAGAAGGAAAGGACAATCAGCGATGGAACTCAGGAGGCCTCCACACCTCCTGTGGTGTCCGTCATAAGTGTATGAAAGCATGTTTACCAGCTGGAAGCGGTGGCCGAAGCTCAGCCACTCTTTCTCCAGCAGCACCTCGAAGCCGCGGATGGTGCGGTAGTGACTGTCCAGCATGAGCATGGCCAAGGAGGTCAGCTGGCCTGTGCGGTCCCAGCCATCACTACAGTGCACCACCACCGAGGTTTTCCCAGACTCCACCTTGTCTGCAATACGCAGTGCTCCTGCCAGGATGAGCTACAAACACACCCAAACAACATGGTGAAGAGCCTGGAAATATTACACATTCCTCTCCAGGCTCACAATCACAGTGATGCATCAGCGCGCTCACCTTGATGTGCTCCAGCCAATGGGTTGACTCCAGGTTGGAGAGCCAGTGGGAGTCCTCAATGTTGGGGTAGACCACATCCTTCAGCTTGCGGAGTGACTCTCTCATCACGTGGATATTGTGAATATCCAAGAAGACCAGCTCAGCATTTTGATACGCATCTTCACTTTCATAACCACCGCCTTTCATCTGAAGGAAAAATAAATTGGAGACAGGATGGGTGGTGAGACGGTTCATCGGTTTCCTTAAATACTATATTAAGATGTTTTTTTTCTTTAAAAAACAATCCAATAAACCTTGTTTGCAGCGGCGTTGACACTGGGCCTGGCATCAAAGATGAAGAGTTTATGAGACTGAGCATTAGCATCCATGATCGCCTGCAAGTATTTCTCATCCTCTTTGCTGCGCTTCCCGTTTACCCCGACCATGGGCTGACTGCAGCGCGTCACCGTCGCCTGGCTCTCTGGATGGATCCATGACAACACCTGCATTCAGAGTATCACAGAATAAGAACACGGACAGTCCAGGGAAGTTAGATCCATGCTGAAGACACTCACAGGTATCCTTCCTTTTGCACGGAAGGCAGAAACTCTCTTCAGCTCTTCGTCTGGTATGTTGACAGGAACCGCAAGTGTTGATGGATAGGTGTCACAAACCTCATAGTGATCGTTTACTTTTGTTATCCTCCAGCTTTCATTGGGAATTCCCTTTAAAAACACACAAGCAATCAATGTAACAAACCCGTAACATTAAGCTAAGCATCGGGCTGCATCGTTTTTTAAATACCTGTCTTTTGTATTCCGAGACAGCGTCATACACCTTCCATCCGTTCTCGGGAAAAACTTGTCCATATTCAAAGGCAAAGATTTGCTGTGGAGAGAGGGAGAGAAGTTTGTCTGTCAATTGACAGTGCAGAGCTACAGCGTCAGAGACAGTGTGGCTGAGAATCACTCACCATCCCGTTGGAAACAGGAAACGCAAATTTCATCAGCACTTCGAAAATGGACTTCCTGAGTGTGTCCTCCATTTGTTTGTGTGCAAATCGTAGATTGCGCATATCCTGCAGATAGGCAGAGCAGCAGGTCATGGTCGAACTCAGTGGTCACCAGCTGTATGTTAATATGATACCAATAGTTACAAACACTTTCCACAGCTTACTCACCTTACAAACCAGCCCGTAGGACACATCACCACGGCTTGACGCACTTCCAATCTTTTCCACACGACTCACCACACCAAGGGGCAGGTCCAGCACAAATGCTGGCTCCTAGGAGCAAACAACATATTAACAAAAACAGAATGATCCTTCCAAATAACATTTCTAACTAATCTAAAAGAAATCACAATGCATACCCTGTCCATGCATTTGAAGAAAAGCCTGTAGTTGGTAACTATCACTGTTCCCCTCAGTGCTCCAATGAAAGGACAGAAGTAGGTTACATCCTGGGCTATAGAATAAAAGAAAAAAAAATCAGAATTAGCCATTTTCACAAATATATAACACATTGTTTTCATGTGAAAAAAGACTTTGCCTTTATGCATGAAAGCTATTTTGATAAGCGTTGTGATTAGAGCAAAGAGAGGACCTACCCATGTCTTGCACAGTTTCATTTGGAAGTAATTGTGGCTCCGAGTCTCGAAGCACCTGGTGGAAACATGAGATCCAAATTAGACCTGAATGTAATGCAGTCTCTTGAGCTGAACCCACGATATTTGCTTAGTGACAGACATACAGATATGTGTTGGGAAGCATGTGATGCATACCTTGGCAGCAGCTTTGGGCTTAATCTAAAGGGTGCAGAAAGGAGGAGAGTCCTCGTTATCATTAGTAAGTAACAAAGCAGCGGGATGTCAGCGGACTACCTGCAGGTACGTACCCTGATCTCCGGGGAGAGCTCTGCAGACGTGGCCACAGAGTCAGAGGACATGGCAGAGGGCGGCTTGGCCTGGGCAGACCGGTCAGAGCGAGAGGTGGAAGTACTGCTGACAACATGAGAAGTGATGAAAGGACATACTCTGGCTCTGTAGGGTGTATTATATAATTCATAATAATAAGCAAACTAACACAATGATTGGATCATAACAGTGACTATATTTTGAATAAACAAGAGCAACTTTGGGATTTTTTGGCTGTAAATCAGATTGACTTAACTTGAAGGTGTCATAGGGATCTCAGAAATTGTGATGTTTTATAAAAAATTTTACATCAGATTTTTTTCCCCCTAAGCAATTCGTTGATTGATCAAAAACATAACGGACACCCAAATCGCTAGTTGCCACTGCTGTGTTTTTAACCGAGTATGCAAATATGTGACGACATCACTGTGGACTTAGAAGCGACACTAGCCGTTAAATGCGGCTCTACTTTCCTGTCAGCACAGTGGTCGTGTGTCAGTTTGTGAACCACGTCGTGCTTTCATGGTCATTGACGAGTCAACGTTACACAAAACGAGTATTAAGATCGAGACGTGCCAGCTACAACACACACACACGAAGCCTTCTGTTAGTCTCCAAACTTTTGGCTAACGTTAGCTTAAAGAGCGACGTGTTGTGGTGGGTTTAGCTACCTGGACAATGAATCAACACTTGGCTGTCGGGAAGAGGAGCGTCGCGAGCCCAAACTGTCGATGCTCGCGCTCTTCTCCATGTTCTCCTGTTCGACTCTTTGGTAACCGGCGCTGTGAGCCCACACAGATCCGTCTATCCGCCGAAGAATGTCTTTAAATCCCCCTCCGGACTACAGTAAATCCCCACCAACAAAGGGGAGCTGCCATGTTTTTCCCAGCAGCCTCCCAGTCATCCCTGTCACAAGGAGGCGATTGTTAGACGAAGCGCCCCCTGGCGGCTCGTTGCGTGCTGCCTTCACTGCTCTCCGTACGTTTTAATGCAATAAATAGCAGTTTTGTTCTGACATGGCAGACATCTGGTGGGTCACAAGTCAAAAGCAATACCACGGATTTAAAAAGTGGACAAGTTATTGACGTAAACGTCGTATGTATTAACTTGTTTTATACATCTTTGCTCCCCAGTCTCATAAACGCCCCTTCTTTATTGTAGTTCTTTTAACCTACTTGCAGCTGCTGGGATAATTTAAAAAGACAGCATTCCCTGCAATGCCCATCTATATCTTATTCATATTAAATGTTGAATGTTTATCCCAATTTGTTTACCAATAAACAATATAATTAAGTTGATATGGATCATATTCATGTTGGGACAGAGGTATTGATTGTACTATAGCATTACGTTTTATGACATAAGCACAATGGCTATTAGACAAAAGTAAGAAAAGACAGTTTATTCTGCCCCAAGTCCCTTTAAAAATTGTTCATTCTACTCTAGATATTTAAAAATGACAATGCTTAGCATATTGTTGAATCAATTCAGCTATGATTTGCAATGAAGGCAAATCATGAATATAAATAATTTCAGTGAACCCAAACTGGGATTCTCCTAATAAGAGAAGGTCACTAAGAACTCTTAACCTTACTAAAAATAAAAAACAAAACAGGGAAGGAAGAGACTTAAAATATCTTTAAAATATTATCCTTATTCCTTCTGTGTGGAGTTTGCATGTTCTCCCCGTGTAAGCGTGGGTTCTCTCCAGGTTCTCCGGCTTCCTCCCACAGTCCAAAGACATGCAAGATGGGGATAGGTTAATTGGTGACTCTTAATTGCCCGTAGGTGTGAATGTGAGCCTGAATGGTTGTTTGTCTCTACATGTTGGCCCTGTGATAGACTGACGACCTGTCCAGGGTGTACCCTGCCTTCGCCCACTGACAGCTGGGATCGGCTCCAGCCCCCTCGCGAACCTGAATACAGGATAAGCGGTAGACAATGGATGGATGGATGGATCCTGTAAATGCACTTTAGGTAAGGGGGCTCTGACAAAGCTATACACAACTATCAAATATAAATGTGTACAAAATTTAACATGATTTTAATGTTAGCCTATATTTAGAGCGTGTGATTCTGTTGTGAATATCTAAAATAAGTTGTATTTTATAATATATTATACATGAAACAATTCTGAATTAAGTTCCTAATTAACATCCTGGACCCAGTTGAAGTCCTTTTATTTTTAAAAGTTCATATGTTTCTATTAAAACCCATTAAAAATGTTTTTAGTCTCTGATTGTGCTGAAAAAAACAAGATTAAGAAAAAGATTGATTAGAAAAAGGTGGAATATTTGTAAAACAAAGCTGTGATTAGATTATTCTCCATTTTTCTCAAATAACTTCCTGCAAGCCATTTTAAAGTCTTGAAGTATATTTATAGAAATTAATAATTAAAAAAAAAAAACTACAGAATGACTCAGATGTTGAATTTCGTTTTTCATGATCTTTATTCAAAGGATGTACCTCACCAACTCATTTATTATAAAATATTGTACATCTTTGCTGTACAAATACTAATGCATTAGAATACACCAGTATTTAAATGCCATCTATTATTCTAGGGACAGACAGCAACAGAAAGGTGGGGACCAAAGTTATGAGATGAAAAAAATAAAAATAAAAAAACAATAAATGAAAATGACACCAAGTCCTTTACTTTACATATTTCTCCATAAATTTCTTGTGGAACTCAGAGCGCAGTGTGTCGTTGATAAAGCGCTTCTCTTTCCGTGCTTCGTCCACTCCTTTGGCACAATTCTTGAACACAACGTCATCATCCCACCTAGAAAGATTTTAGCAATAATAATTGTTGATGGTTATAAGGAAGCGCAGATAACGTTTTTCTTCAAATGTACTCATGTTTTGCATATGTGTGAGAAATACCTTCTCTTGACTCTGAAGGTATTCTGAGTCTGGGTCATCTGCTGTTGCTGCTGCTGCTGCTGCTGCTGCCCTGCCAAATTGATCAATGGATTGCCACTCAAGATATTCTCCATGCGAATCCTCTCCTCCTCTGCCTTTTGCTCCCGCTCCTAAGAGAGGAGAAGAAACAAAGTCACTAACAGAGGCAACGTGTGCCTCCTCTTAAACGAAACACATTTGCTCATTGTGCCGTCAGCCAGGTTCAAACATGTCATTCTGAAATTATATTTTACTTTGCGTTCTTGCTCTTCGGCCCGCTCCTTCTTGATTTTCTCCAGTTCTGCCAGAAGAGCTGCAGTGTCGTCATCATCACTGTCCTCCTCAGAGTCCTCGTCCTCATCATCCTATAAAAAAAAAACAAGCATCATTGGTGAGGGAGTTTAAAGAGTGCTAATCACCGCTAAGTGTCTGGACAAGGCACTTACATCAGTGAGAGGGTCATCAGCATCAAGGTTGGCTGCTGGGATCTGATCCAGTCTGGGCCTTTTTGAAGAGGATGACGAAGATGACGATGATGATGTGGTGTGCTCTGGAAAATAAGGGTTAACACAGTATTTCAAATATTTGTTTTCATGGCTATAAACTTATGATAAAATGAGGAACTTGTTCAGAAATATACACTGAAAGACATGTTTAAGAAACGTTTAAGCCTCTACAGAAAGACCAACCTCTTGGTCCCCTTTCTCTGGTCTTTTCACGTGCAGCTACGCGCTCCCTCTCCTCCAGCTCCCTGCGGAAGTCACGGGCACGCACCTCCTCTGGGGCATCCTGGGTAGGTTGCCTGAGGACAGGAGAACGTGTCATTGAAACCATTATTCCCGCATACATCCACCCTCAAAGTGAGCAGATAGAAGGAGCAGCAGGAACCGTTCGTAAAGTATCTTACTGGATGTAAAGCGGTGCACACCGCAACATTACAACCCAAATCTCAGTTCCATTCATGTTTGATAAACTGACCTGTACTTGATCTTTGTGTGACCTGGAAGATCCCGACTGGAATACTGCTTAGACAGAGCACTCAAATCACCTCCACCTTCTCCTTTACCCCTCCCTCCTCTGGCCGGCTCAAATGTCGGCCTTGCAGCTGTAGTCATCTTTGACTCTTTGCTGTAGCAGCACATGAAAGGAAAACAAACAGAGCAGTGCACATAATACACTGGGAAAGCTACAAACAGACAGCTCCTGCTGCAAATATCAACTTGTCAATAATGAGTGTCAACAGTGAGTACATCATTTTGGTCAACCACCTAAAAATCATCCATTCACAATTTGTCTGCAGGGAAAGGGTAAAATCCCTTATAAATTAACATTACAGGGGATTGTGGGGAAGCTGTGAGGGGGAAAAAAATCATTTAAGTCATTGTAATGCCATAGAGCCTTAAAAAGAATGACTTAGTATCTGAATATTTTAGCTGGAGTATCTCAATATAACGAGAAACTTTCTTAATATAAGAGCCCTGATGTAGAGACATCCGAGCTCTAAAATCATGGTTGTTCTTCTCTGAAAGTAATGACAAAAAAATAACTAGTGTGGTTAGTTCTAAGCCAGAACATCGAGTCCCCATTATTTCAAGAAACCAGGTCAAATATGAATATGATATATATGAAGACACTACATCATTATTTTGAGAAACTGAGTAAAAATATGAAGACACATCATTATTTTGAGAAACTTAGTCAAAATATGAATATACTACTTCATTATTTTGAGAAACTAAGTCAAAATATGAAGATACTACATCATTATTTTGAGAAACTACGTAAAAATATCAAGATACATCATTATTTTGAGAAACTAAGTAAAAATATCAAGATACTACATCATTATTTTGAGAAACGATGTCATAAACATTGAGATACCAAGTCATTATTTAAAATTACCAAGTTAAAATATTAACATAGTTTCTAATTATAATGGCTTTATCGTGTTTTCCCATCCCAGGTGTTAAACGGGTTTCCATGGATATGGTCGTGTGGTAATGTCGTCATTATAGTGGAGAGTCACCAACACACTGAATGATAGAAGTACAGCTAAAAACATAGGACAACAGGCGTTTTGGCTGAACAGATTTTAAACAAAGTTAACACCTAGGTTATTGTCTTTTGTTTAAGGCAGTCGTTTGCTAGATAAAGAATACGTAGTGCGAAATTACAGACCACAAGCTAGCGACTACAACTAATATGTTGCTAGCATGCTAACCGTGTCCAACAACGCTGTCGAGGAGGAAACGGGGCTATTTCGTCCCAGCGGCCTTCTGTGTACCGTCAGACAATATTTTAGAAACGCATGTCTTTTCAATAAACCAACAAATCGAGTACTTTGCATTAAGGCATTGTTTTTTAAGAGATATAGCACTTACCTAGCTGGTAACACACGACAAAAAAGCGCACCCGATACAACGAAAAACGTCACTTCCTGTAGAACCCTGCTCGTGGAAAAGATGCATTCACAAGCACTCGGGAAAACTACCCACTGAATGATTCCAATTAAATCAATGTTCAAAATGTGTTTTTGTGAGTAGAGAACGGAAGATTTAGTTGCAAGAATAATTAGTGCCTTCATACAAATGTACCATGTTATAGTGAAGGAGGTCGATAATATCAGATGATGCATCAAAACTCAACTTGCCTTTGATTTTTAGGAATTTGGATAGGAAGGCACACCTCATGTTTTGGCTGCACTGTATCCTTAAATACCAGAATTTGAAAATGTATTTGAAGATACATTTCTACATACTGTGTAAGGTATAAAACGCAGAAGCAGTACACATTAATGTAATACAGTGGGGAGAGCAGACACAGATTTAATTTAACTCAAGCACAGACTTGAATTGCTTTTAATTATTGAAATGTCAGGCCATTGTAGACATATCAAGATGAGGTCTGATAATATCAAATCTTCAGGGCCAGATTAGAAACGAATGACAGTGTAAACAATCAAACCAAAACGGTCACAGAAAAACAAAGTTGTTAAGTTGTCAGTAACATTAAACTCAAAGTGTATTGTCCCCAAGGGGGGATTTGTCCTGCAGCCAGGTAAAACAGAACACACACATACTTGAACGTAAAAGACAAAGGACACACACACACACGCGTGCACACACAGTGCAAAATGTAATGGTTAAGTTTGTATCCTGCTGTGTAATATTTGAAGGACAGTCTCAGATTCGATAGTAAAATAATATTTTTGTTTTAAGACGTAGAGAAAGTTTTGTTCCCACTTCCTCCTCTTTAAATGTACATGGTGTGCATCTTAAAGATGTGACACTTAAGTTCAGGACGTACCCTCCTGTTCCTACCACAGTTGTCATTGAGCAGTAAATCTACATTATTTCCATTCCACCACGTCAGTTCTTTACATACGGTATGTTATCACAACAACGGCATCTGCCTGGTTTGATAACAAGCTGTTACGTTGTTGGCTGACGTTCAAGGCGACAAACCAACGGAGGAAGTTTTACTGGATTCCTCAAATATTATGTGTCTAAAATGTCTTGTTTTACATCGTCAAATGCTCACATGGGAGATGTAAGAAAATTGAAGTATAGAAAGGACACAATGCAGAATTTCTGCTGCTACCAGTGTGTGTGTGTGTGTGTGTGTGTGTGAGTGTGAGAGAGAGAAGAGTGAGTAACTGTGAAAGCCGAATGCCTTTTTAAATAAGCCCTTCTCAGGGCATATTTAAAGGGTCAGTTCACCCGCGTGATTAACAAGAATTTTCTCACTTACCTCTGTATCAAGCCACGCAGGTGATTTTGGAAATGTCCAATTACTTTACAGAAAAGTAAGTCAGTGTGTCTGTTTCAGTTGCACTTTTGCTTGGATAACATTGAAATTATTCTCTGATAAGACAAATTCAATTTCAAGTATCTTAAGATCAGATCTTTAGAGTTCTAGCACCCCCCCCCCCCCCCCCAACTGGAACAGCATGTTTGTGAAGGAGTAAGGGGGGAACAACAACACTTAAAGGTTTCGTCTGATGTGAATGTGAATGTCTTTAGCTAATGAGTTTCTGGGTTTCACTTCAGCACAACACATACAAGGCAAAAAAGGAAAACAAAAGCACCTAGCACTAAAGTTATAAAGTTGTCTCTTAAATTAGAAACACAGGAAGAAGAATGCATGAAAAGGTAGCTAACTAGTTCTTTAGGAAAGGGGGTTTGTGAGAATCTGGCAACTCTGCATTGTAAAATGTCACGCTTGTGAAAACACGAAACTATATAACAATGGCATCTGTCTGCTGTACTCCCTGATTATCATAAAATCACTTGAGCAACCTGCATAGCAGCATCCAGGTGCAGTGCTTCAGCCTCACATGGGGGGTGGGATCTGAAATGACAGGGGGTGGGGGCTCTAGGTGGAAGGTCTCTATACCTGTCTGCCTGCATGAGACCGAGATCCAGAGGAGGCTCAACACCACTCTGCTCTTACAGCGCTGACACAACTGAACCGAACAGGTGAGAACACAATATGGTGCGAGAACGGACTTCACCCTTGTTCTGATTTCATGTTCACTATGCAGGGGGTAAGGCCTCTTTACAAAGTCAGAATTGCTTTAATTTTCTATGCATAATGGGTTTGACCTGGTTAATTGGTGCTGGTACATCTCCAGTGAGATTCATCATAGGAGATTAAAACCACTCAGTGCAGGTCAAAATGTTAGGAGGAGCAGAAGAGCATACAGACAAGATGCACAATGTGACAGGTCAGGACGATAAACAGTAACACAGATCCAGAGGAAGAACCTGATTACACAACATACAATGTGAGTGCAGAAAAAAGGTAAATATTTCATTTCAATGTTCATCAATGCTCCTCGATTCAGATTCAACAGAACACAGTTGTTCAGAATGGTAAACTGTAACAACGTCAAATACTTTAATGTCATCTTTACATCCTGAGTGAGTTGTGTGAGGCAGAATGCAGAATAACGGGTTTGTGTATGAGACACGGGGTCACAAAAAAGGTCTGATGAGACTATGGGAAGAGAAAAGCCTAAACAGAAAGCAGATATAAAGCAGAGCATATTAGTTTTATACATTGGTGATTACTGTTTTTTTAAAACCCAAACAAACCTGAACTTTGAATCATTTCATCAGGTTGAACATCTGAGAAAATATCACATCATGTCAAAAGGTAAGTCACATTTGAATCTGACATCTTTTAGAAGATTAAAAGTGGTCCTTCCCACATAGTTCTGACAGGAAGTATGTGTTTGTGTGCTGCAGAGGTGGACAGATACGCGGTGTTTCAAACCACCAAAGTGCGGACTCCACTGAGGAATGACGGCTGTTGGATCCAGAAATCGAAACGGGAGCGAGACGAAGCAAGGTATTTCTCATCAATTAAGATGCAACATCAAAAATGATGTATTTATTTAAAGCGACAACATTGTTTCCAGTTTGAACCTGAAGCTGTCATTTATTGCCACATTTGTCTGATGTGCTATAGTGATGCAGCTGTTCATGTATTTGATATAGAGAAAAGTGCAAATTCACCAGAGACTTCTCCTGTCTTGCAGTCCAGACCAAACTAAGGAGACCAGCTCCGCTACAGTCAGACGGGCTTCATACGTCCTGTCCACAGCCAAGAAATTTGAGTGAGTATCAGAGATGTTCAGGGTGAAAGGGTACACCCCTCCAAAAAACTTCAACGGGTACTGGATCAATAGAACAAATCAAACCAAGACAATGCATTGCCCAACAATGCTGGGAGCGTGCAGATCATTTGTTTGATTCTTATCAGACAGCTGACACGGCTGCATTTAAGACCAACAATAATGAAAGCGGGAAAACCACTTATGTATTCTGACAGTTAATCCATCCACACAAATCCAATTCTCAGGTTTGAACAGCAGATGTCGCCAGTTCAGACAGAATCAAACGCTTCAAAACGGTGAATCATTTTCAGCACCGGTGCTTCGGAAAGCTTCATTCACCGCATCACAAGGGAACGTATCAACCTGAAGAACGTTATATTTAAAGATAAAATCTATCATTGTTTGCATCATCTTTCATAGATTAAAAATAACAAACCAGCTTACGCTGTGCAACCGAGACCCATTTGATCTAAAGAATATGGTGGCAGTTCTGGAAATTAAATGGACTCTGTGGTGTCAGTGAAGAATAAAGGATTCAGGCACAAATCACATAAACATTAACTTCGCCCGCGGCAGCTGCTGCATCCACAAAGACCTGCTTTAGCTGGGTGATGAAGCATTGATCTGAATACAACTCTTGCTTGATTATTTCCCCTCGAGGCACACAGGATGAGCAGCATGTTAGCTCTTCACTGCCCGTCACTACCAAAAAGGCCTTTCAGCTTCCTAATGAACCCTTAAAAATACAAATCCACAACTCCTTGAGCTGTACAAATATTTTAACAGCCATCAATTTAAAGTGATCATGTATGTTAAAAATAATCTCATTGATTTGCTGAGCATAAAAATGTATTGATCTTTTTCTGTAACAGCATTCGACAATCATAGTTGTATACTTTGTTTACAGACTGTAAAGATTGTTCTGCAACATTCATTGATACTGTTATAATAATTTATTACGTAATTATTATAATAGATGCAGCAGAGACCCTGCCTGTGTATTGTTGCCAGCTCTACCTATTGCATTGACATTACATCACCTCACTTTAAAATGTACATGACACACACACAGACACACACACACACACACACACACACACACACACACACACACACACACACCTTTAGTATATTAATAAGCTTATGGACACATTCATGATGCAAAAATATTTCAAAAATATATTTATTCTTTTTGTCCCTGAGATCACCTGAGGATGTTCCTCGTCAAATTAAAAAAAGGCATCAACGTTAATCATTTCAGACAATAAATTCCTTTTATAATGATGTAATGGGCCAGATATATCCATAACATTTAAGAAAATTAATATGATCCCAAACTGAATGGAGTTATCTGTTTAAAAGACATGTTGGCGTTTCCTTTGTATCAGTATTTACATAACGCAGTTACTGACGCCCTTCTTTCAGTTTGTTTTCCAGCAGGCAGGAACATTTCAAAGAAGAAAGCATATACAATGTACACGTTTTATGTGTACATCTTTTTTTGTATATTCTGCATAGGTGCTGGCCTTAATATATAATTACATTTTCAGAATGTACAAGTTCCTATAGTTTCAAACAAGATACCACTTGACAATGCAGCCATTTTAAATCTTTCCTTTGAGGGTGCTGAGAACAACGAGGTGAATCTGTTCTTGAGCTTGAATGTGTCGGCTGAATACACACTGGACGATTGAACCACTTTGACCAGTCCACAGCGGAGTTAGAAAGCGAGCTCACAGCATTTACCTCGCAGGCTGGCCTCCAATCACAAGACAAAATGACAAAGGCTCATTTTTAGTTCTCAAATCTCTTTGTGACTTGCAAATGAACGTCTACTTTCAACTCTCTCTCACTGACTGTGGCCAACAAGTTCAATCAAACAGTGTTTTACTGTCAGCTTACAGTTTGTAAACCCATTTGTGCAAAAGGAACCAAAACAGCCAGGTTTTGATAAATTACTCAAAATTGTGACTCTCTTTTTTCAAAAGTACTGATGGCTAACTGATAGTCTTCGGTTAGTCTTAGTGCTTAATCAGTCAGGAGGGTCCAGCATCTGTGAGGTCTCCGACAGTGTGCACCCCCTGTGCTGATGTGGACAAGGAGGACCCAGTTTCTGGGCCCATGCTGTGCGAAGGCATTAAATGATCCTCGTTGATGGCAAAGTGGTTCAGAGGGTAGATGCCACATTTCCTAAAGCCTTCCTTCACAATCCTGACACCCTCCTCCTCCTTCACTACCTGATACGTCCCTTTAAACACACCTGAGAAGTCCTTCTTGCTCACTGCAAAGTGAGAATCGGTGGCACAACCATCACCTATGAGTGCTGCGAAACGCTGTTTCAGGAGAACAAAGAGACCGGCGTCGAGCGGCTGCAGGATGTGAGAGCAATGAGGCGGAAGGCACAGAAGGATGACGTCCTCCTTACGAGCTGCTTCCACCACCTCGAGGTTGACGGGGGACTTGTGGCCATCGAAAACCAGCAGCAGCGGACGCTCCTTTGTTGCGTGCAGGAGGAAGTGCTTGAGGAACCATTTCTTGAAAAGGTCAGAGTTCATACACCCCAAGTCTGACCAGCCATAGAGGGCATTTGGAGGCCCTTGAGTTTTGTAACATACTCCACCTGGATATGCTTTTGAGTACGTAATAAATGGCGGAACGTCCTCACCAGCGGCGCTAAAGCAAGCCAGGACGGAGACGTGGTCCCTCAAGCCTGGCGGTGGCTTGTAGCCCAGACTGGCAGATTTGGGGACAATCCCCCTCTTCCTGCCCAGCTGAAAGCCCGTCTCATTGCAGTTGAAGATTTGATGAGGCCTGTCTCGGAGCCCGTGAGCGTCCATAACAGTGCTCAGCAAATGTAAAAATTGATCCACGGCTTCCTTTCTCACGCATACCGTCCTCCCACGGACAACGTTGTCTGCTGGCTGAATGGTGATATTATTTTCTTGCCGTTTTCTGAAATTGAGCCACCAGGTCTGGCCTAGTTTAGAAAATGCAACCCTCCGATGCTGCCGCTTATAAATGGATGAGGCAAAGGACACCAGCTGTTGTTTTGTCAGTGGGAATCCATGCTTGGACATGTATAAAGAGAACTCCACCAACAGCTCCTCATCTGCAGATGTTATTAGCTGAGCTGGCCCGCTGCGACTCCCTGGTGTCACCCGTCCACTGACTCGGTCCCCCAGTGAAGACTTAGGGACTCCAAACTCTTTGGCAGCCTGTCTCACCGTACACCTTCCTGACTTCACCTCGATGAATGCACGTTCCATGGCTTCCTCTGTCCATTTCTTCTTCTTCTTCCTCCCAATTTTGTCAAGATGATTTCTCGATGGCATTTTTTTCTAGGATGGCACAGGAAAAGCAGGCATGAATAACATATTCAACACACTAATCAGCCAAATGTCACAAACATCAGTGATTTAATGTATGCCACTTATTTGCAATTTTCGTCAAGACTATAATGAAGTATTAATTTAAATCCGGGTCTAAACCTGTATTTATGCTCTTCACATTTTGTAACTTTCGGAAAATATGTGGCCTAAGACAGGAACGATAGTTATGATTATGTTTCCCTCGCGTATTAGTAGCTAACTGGTACACGGTTCGATTCCTTTATCCTAGATAATACCTGAATGATACGTTAACTGTCCGTCACAAATACGTAGGTTAACTGTTAGAACCAACTGACTTACTGCTCTTGGGGAGTCGTCGTAATAATGTTTAATTAGTGGGGGACAGATGAAGACCGTCCTGCGTTGGTTGTAATGTCGCGCACCGTATCGTTAATATTCTTTAAACTAGCTACAATAATGTAAAGTCTGTTGGTTTTTGGGGAAAAATTACGCTTAAAATACAAAACTGGAAACGGCGTTGTTTAGTCTCCAGTCGCTTCTACGTGTCTCTCGGTTTCAGAAAGTTAAAACGTGGTGGAATTGGTTGATATGAAACAGAACTGAACATCTTCCTGCCTAGCATGAAAAGGCTAGCATCACAAACCTAAAAGGGAAGTCAAGTGAAAGTTCCTTCAAAATAAAAGTATTCAAGTTCCTGTTACAAAATAAGTCTCTAACTTTACAGATATTCAAATAAACTCAATAAATTGCATCACAATGCAGTTAAAAAATAAAAAAATAAAAAAATCAGCAATCAAATAAATAACAAGAAAGTATAATACTATAACACTCCAATATGTTTTTCTTAATGATGAATATTTTCAGTGTGTACAAGTGGACCACAACATTAAATCATTGATCATTTGCTCCAAATTGAAACGGGATCACATTCCTTGTTCAAGACTCCCTGTTTGGTGATATTTACATAGTTATTAAACATTGGCATTTAAAGCTCTATTTATCAGCTCTACTTCATCAATCATTTACCAAAGACCCCCTCCCTTTCTCTCCTGTTTTTGTTTCCCACTCAGCTCATGCGCTCATATAAAAGGAGAATGAAGAGTGAAATTCTGTATTGGCTATAACTCATACATCCCATCATCCCTTGCTGAAAAGGTTTTATCTTTGACACTCCATCCTAGAAGAAAGTGCACTTGTGACCTGTCCAAACATGCATTTTCATGACACCCTTGAAAAATGATTAAAATGTAATATTATTATTAATTAATATGGAGCATTTGACTTTTATATAGGTATAATTATAAGTTTGAGCAAAGGTAGCTTAAAAGTGACCAAGATAGAAGTTTTGCTGTCTGCTTTAAGGTTATTAATGCCAATATTCTAAATGTGTTTCATTTTCTTACCCTGTAGATCAGTAGATTATCCGATGAGCCCTCCGCCCAAGAATACACAGATTGCTCCATTTGAAGGGTGTGTATGTGCTGAATTTTAATTGAAAATAAATCCACTTGTTTTCAGGTTTTGCATTATTAATCTAAGATATGTCTGAACATTTAAACCAACAATACTGAATGTTAGTACCAGATGTATA
Organism: Chelidonichthys spinosus; assembly: GCA_029853015.1. Classification (NCBI taxonomy): domain Eukaryota; kingdom Metazoa; phylum Chordata; class Actinopteri; order Perciformes; family Triglidae; genus Chelidonichthys; species Chelidonichthys spinosus. The sequence continues at coordinate 2,538,783 of CM056835.1, forward strand.
TATGTGCAAAAGTATTATTATCTCTTCTATGTTTAGTGATTCAGTTACTCAAGCAAATGGTGAAGTTATTCCTCCCCAAAAAGATGTTCAGCTTGAGGAGTCAACAGTGGAGACCACACACGATGCAAAGTTAGTATATGAGAGCACCTCTAGATTGAGTGTAACTCCTGCTGAGTGAAGGGATTTTTTATTCATGTCTTTTTTACATATTTGGGAATAAGTATCTCTGTCTGTTACAGGCCCCAAGCACCCATAGAACAACTTTTCCAAAATGGTGACGCGCAACCAGAAGATTCAGTTACCAACACGACTGCAGAAAACAAGGAAGAACATGCTGCAGTTTGCCAGCCACATGTGGAATACAACGCTGAGGTCTCTGCAGAAATTGCAGAAGGCATCTCAAATGATGAAGCGCAAGTCGTTTCTTCAGCAGAAGAGAAACCAGTCGGCGACACAACTCCAGAAAACAACGGAGATCATGCTGATACAACAGGTGAGCCTTCTGAACACAATGAGGCCACGACCTCTACAGATGCTCATGCAGAAACCGCTGCTGCACCTGCAGATGAGCTGCAACCTCAAGAGCAACCATCAACAGAGGCAACAGATACGACACATTTGGAGGACGCAGGAGGAGAATCCACATTTCATCCTGAAGAGGGCATTTGTAAGAAACCTCCTGCAGAACAGACTGCAGGAGACACTGTGGAGGCTGTAGCTGAGGTTGTGGCAAAACCATCATCTGACACGAGTGACGTGGAAAGTGCAACACCTGTAAAAGAGGCTGCTCTTCAAGAGAGGGCTGTAGCTGAGGTTGCCATGGAGTCCTCAACGGAGACCCCTGCTGTGACCGGTGCAGCCGGAGAACAGGCTAGCGTGGAACCAGTCCCTGACTTATTGGCAGAATCTGGATCCGAATCGCCCACTCAACCTGACAATGCTACAGATGGGAGTTACGAGAAAGGTCCTCCCGAACAGACAGCTGTCGAAGCCGTAGCTGAGGTTGCTGTGGAGACATCTGCAGAGACCCCTGCTGTGACCGGTGCAGCCGGAGAACAGGCTGCTCCCCAGTCCAGCGTGGAACCAGTCCCTGACTTATTGGCAGAATCTGGATCCGAATCGCCCACTCAACCTGACAATGCTACAGATGGGAGTTACGAGAAAGGTCCTCCCGAACAGACAGCTGTCGAAGCAGTAGCTGAGGTTGCTGTGGAGACATCTGCAGAGACCCCTGCTGTGACCGGTGCAGCCGGAGAACAGGCTGCTCCCCAGGCCAGCGTGGAACCAGTCCCTGACTTATTGGCAGATACTGGGTCTGAACCGCTTTCCCAAGCTGCTGCTGAAACGGCGGTCGAGCCTGTGGAGTGTAAAGTGGAGTCTGCAGCCTCAGCAGAGCAACTTTTAAAGACCGGGGCCGAAGAGGCAGTCGAGTCTGAAGTCCAGGCTGTTGACAACATCACTGTTGAGACAAGTGTGGAGCCAACACCTGAGAGAGCGGCGGATCCTGTGGTAGAGGTGAACGTTGAGGATGTTGTCGAAGCTGTTCCGGATCAGTTCTCCGACAGACCCATTGAACTGTCAGAAGCATTAGACGCGGAGCCACCGACCACTGAAGCTGCTCCTCAGCCTCCGAAACCATCCCACACTGAGGAGACTGAGCTCAACCAACACTCTGATGAGACCAACAGGTGAGGCTTATAACATTTGCTGTTTTTTTAATTATATCTTCACATATGCAATGAAATGCATCTCATTATTTGCTGATGATTATTTCTTCGAAGCTCTGACATGTTACAAAAGTCCAAGGAGGAGCTACAATCCACAGAGATTCAGAGTAAAATCAGGTAATGTTATTAGAATATCAAACATGATGTCAATATGCAACAAAAAAGACGTCACACGTTGTTATGTGTACTTTCTCTCTCCTGCAGGAGCAATGTGTGTTCATATTGTGAGAACATAATTGATGGAACTGTCAAGCTCTACCTCAGTGAACCCTCGATGACCTGCCACCCTGAATGTCTGAAGGTTTGTTCTGTCATTTGGGAAACATAATACATATTGATCATGTATTATGCATAGTGTTAATATTGAGTATGTTTCCACAGTGCGGCGTGTGTGCGAAGGCCCTGGGAGATATGCTGACCCCCATGTACTTGCAGTGCCAAGTGGTCAAATGTGGGAGCTGCCTCACAAAAGTTCTCCAGACCGGAGCCTAACTGGGACAAGAAGACCCAACTCTTTTTTGAGTTCTCTGTTTCTCTACCGAATATTATACATCGTGTATCATCAGGTATTAATGTTATGAAAAGATATTTCTGGTCGTAATTGTCACAGAGGCTTCTATGAAATACATGTGAAATATGTTTATTGTCACATACGGTTTATACGGTTAAACAAACACAAAGGACTGCCCCAGATTTAAAATGTTTTAATCAGCCTTCATTAAAAATGAGCACACACACACACACACACACACACACACACACACACACACAACAGGACCCGGCTCAGTCAGTAGCGGGGCTACACATCAAACATAAGTCACCTGGAGGCACGTTATTGAAGCATCAACACCCCAGCAACATAAAAACAGCTTATTTTAAGCAGTAAACTCACAAACATACAGAAAAATGGATACGTGTCTTTGTTTCTCCTCCTTAAAAGCGGCATTTAAACAAAGCAAACATGCATTATGAGTGAAGTACATGTGTTGTGAGTGAAAGCACAGAGGGAGACAGGAGGAAACACCTGACCCACACAGAACTTTCATTCAGTCTTCCATGCTTTAGTTGCTACACAAGATGGTGATAATATAGCAGCAGCAAACTCATCCAGAAGCAACATATGCATCAGTAAACACCGGAGTGGAGTGTGTGCAGTTATGATTTGCGAGGCGAGCTGTCGCTGCTCTTAATTATTTATGATACATCATACATCACGATCTGACAACAGCGTCGGCACCAATGAAGCTTCACGAAGAAAAGAATGAAACGAGAGACGGAACCTGCAGGAGGAGGATGAACAACAAAGCTAAGAGAATCATCTGAAAGGAGGAGGAGGAGGAGGAGGAGGAGGAGGCGGCTGGGCGTTAATTATCTTCATCTCTCTGTGTGTTGTTCATATACAAAACAGCGATGTGAGACATTTGTCTGTTATTGGACACGTCTAAAGAAATACTGTAGCAGGTGATCCAGGTCTGGAAGATGCTGTTTCCCAGAAGATGCGTTGACGGTCCATCTCGGAGTCAGAGGACGGCTTGACTGGGACGCAGGTGTCACACTTAGCGGACTCCTTTCCTGCCCAGGAAGCGCAAGACTGCGTAGTTGTAGGTGGTGGCAGCCAGATACAGAAACTGCAAAGGAAGACAGATGGAGGAGGGGGTGATGGAGAGGAAACAAAACACGGGCAAGCATTTAACAGACCTTTAGTGCTACAAGTGTTTGAAAGGGTCACATCCCCAAATGTCACATTTGTCCCAATGTTGGACAATTGGATAGCCTTACAGGTATTTTATTTATGGTGTGCACAGCATTGAAGAATGACGTCCCTATCACTCTGGATGTTCCACATTCTTTGTCCAAACCACTTCTTTGGTACTTCTTTCTTTCTTTTCTCTTAATGCTGCGTTTGGATTTGTATATAATTGTGCTTGTATTGTGGTTCTTTGTCTTTTTTCATTATAATGTATGAGGAAATTAATTTGTATGTTGGAGAACAAAGTACAGGCATGTATTAAATGACTCGACAAATAAAAAGTAAAAAAAGAAAGTAGTTCCACTGAAAACTGTTGATATTGAGGCCTGGAAATGATGAATGCTTGGAATACGTAATAATAACTTCCATTGTACTGATAATCTAAAATAACTTAAAACCTAAAAGACTACAAATTTGGGTGAACTGACCCTTTACATGGGATTTAACTGTTAGTATTTACAGGAGTCATCTTAAATGCAATATAGAATCTGGCAAAATGCCAAAGAAAGTGCTCACCAGCGCCAAGAGAGTGATCCCGGCACCAGCAAACGCAGCTATATACAAATCATAGGTGACGTAGAACTGTAAGAACATCAAACACAGATTTATGACACATGTTATACACACAGGTATACCTTCTATGCTTGTGTCATTCTATTAAAATGTTTGCTTCCCACCCATCCATTAATAATGAAGCGTAGATGTGACATTGATTCTGCACACAGGATGCCGACACTAAACACAGAACTGTGTGAAAGGAGAATATTGGCTTCCGCTACTCACCTCGCTGGTTTTGCAAATAGATGCCAAGGTCATTCCACAAGCCTTGCCAGGCATCGCGTTCCAAGGAAGCAGACCTTAAATGAAATCGTGATGTCATTCTCTCATTGCTGAATCATGATGAGTTATGATGCGTTTAAGCGCCTGCTTGCATGCGGCACATTTTCTTGTGTGGAAATGAAGTTGGAGGTGCAATTATCTCCATTATTTCATGACTAATTCAACAAGCAAGTTTTTACATCCATTCTCCGGTGATTTATTCATTGCTTCCATATTCCACATTAACATTCTCATCAGGAGGATGTGTGCCAGTCAGTCATTATAAGAACAACGCACCATACTGCCTTGCATCCATGCAAATCCAGCCGTGCTGATTGATGCTGGGGGTGGTCTCGGCCAGGATGTTGATGTTGTGGCAGGTCTGCTCCATGTTGAACAAGAAGAAGACTGGAATAGCGGTGAAGGCGAACACTGCCAGCCAGATGAAGGCCAAGATGTACGTCACTATGATGAACTGTGGAAATAAGAGGTGCAGCGTGTCAGGTCACACAGATGAGACGCAGGAACCTGGGTTTCACTGTGATAAATGTGGGTGTCATTAAGTTCAGCCGCCTACCCTAATTCATGATTTGGTCTGGAAAGTTGCTGAGATAAAGAACATTATATTGAGCTTCAGTACAAAATGAACCAGCAGTGAGAATCTGAACAATGACGTCATATTCCCCTCCCTGTTCTCACCGTCAGGCTGAGGCAGCGGCCACAGTGGGTGCTCCTGAATTCACCAAAGGTCTGTTTGACGGCGCTCGTGGTGTAGAAGCCCTCCGCCAGCAGCAGGATGCCGTAGAGGAAGAAAAACGAGGCCAGGCCATAGATCACGTACTGGAAGTATTTGATGCTATGGCAGTCACAGGAAGAGAAGTCAGGTCAGAACAACAAAATGAAACCATCGGAGAGGTCAAAAAGTCACATTTCAGAGAATTCACGGGTGCGTCACTCACAACGAGGCCATGACCGCGAAGTCTTGAACATTGCGGGCGAAGTAGGTCTCGACGAGGACTTCGGTCTGGGACAGCGCTTCGTGCCCACAGCCACAAAATAGTGCCATGCCGGCATAGCAGAGCAGGGTGGCCACCAGGGACGGGTAGGGCACTGCCCCAATGCACCGGATACAGCAATCATAACAACCTGAGGGGGCATAATATATGAGCACACAGGCGGCACACACCGCACATATAAGCACACAGCACATCTACGCAACTGTGGGGGAGCTATGGAAAAGGCCTCGCTCTCTCTGCACATCCATGAGCATAAACAACTCCAAAAAAGCAACAGAAAAAAAAAAAAAAATTAGTAGTTCAAGCAGCGGTTCCCAACGAAGCGTCCACACAAAAGCAGTCTTCACGACAATCTCACGCACTTCTTCCAGTGCAAGCAGCGCTGTTCAAGCAGGTAGCAAATATCCACAGTGTTAATACATGCATGGGCAGAAATGGGATAGAGGGAAGCACCTAAGGCTTTGCAAAGCCAAGGCTGCCTGACCGGAAACATTTGCTGCTTCTGATCCTGTTACTCCACAACAAGAGAGATCCCCGTGCCAACCAGTGATGGACAGTGCTGCCTGCACGCTGTTGCTACAGTGAAACAAGTCCTGACGAAGTCGCTGACTTCATCTGGATGTGAACGCTCCTCTGCTGGTACCGACGCCTCACAGCTCCTACTAACTGGTCCTGCCCTCTTCCTCCCCAGCGGTCACCGGCGTCACCGGGCCGGTGGACGACGGTGGTGAAACACCAGCTTCAGAAAGAGCTCCTCTTTGTGGCTGCGAGATACAATATCCATTGTCTTAGCAACGAATCAGGGATGAACAAAGGGCAGCGATGTCAAACAAACAAAGACCATAGTGCCACAAGACACACAAACACAGTTGTATGGAGGGTCGCCAGGGCCGTCTCTAGTCACTATCACTCCTCAGGCCCCTTTCCCCCCACAGCTGGCTGAGACTGGTACCATGGCACTGAGTGTCATTGCCGGCGGGGGCTGGGGTCAAGTGTTCAAGTGTTCAGAGAGTGGGTAGAAGCATAATGAGTGAGAGGGGCAATTTGAATATCTGCACAACAACAACAACAACAAATAATAACAACTCCACTCGAGAGTTTGGTTGCAACACATTATGAAATTCTTAGATGCAATAAAACATTGATATTTTAAGGTTATTTTTTTTAGAGGGAGAACATTGCCTTGCATTTAGGGAAATTACTGCATCAGAAGATAACATCACAATAAATCCGGTTAAATTAAAAACACACGTGCAATCGTGTGTTTTTAAATGAAACAACCGGCCTCTGGTTTCACACGTTAGTTGGAAACAACCGAAGCTGCAAGTTCAACAAACTACATGAGTTTAAATAGTAACAGCAGGAAGACAGCAAGAGTCCCAGAAATGATGCAGACAGCCACACATCAGCCGTGCCCTGCTGCTTGGTGAGAAAGTGATACAGGCCATAATAGCCTCCATTTGAATTAAGTGCAGAAGGCATCAATGCATTTAAAGTAGATATCAGACAAGCAATCAGGACTCGTAAGCTGTTAAAAACATCTTAACGCGAGCAGTAGATTGTAAGTGAGAGAAAAAAAACTGTTTGCAGAGGTTGTTTGGGTCCACGGCTCTCATGGAAATTTGCTAATTTATACCCGGGGCACACGGGGGAGTATCTGACCTCTTTTCACCTCTTTGACCTGGCATGGCCTTGGCATGATGAGAGTCAATGCCCATCTTTGTCAGCCACTCTGATTCCAGTCTTGTTTATGGTCAAAAGGGGTTAGAAGAGGTAATGAGGAGTTTTTTCTTAATTGAAAAGAAATCAATTAAATCAGAAATACTGATAAGGAAATGAATTAATTCACCATTGTATGTTAAACTACAGTATGCGAGGTTGAATCAGGGATAAATCAGAATACTCTGGATATCAAAATACTTTTGATAAATTAAAACAGGATTAATTTTCAGCCAATCTTGCCAACGGTGCAGGAGGGCAACATGATGTCCAAGGACAGCAAGGATATATTAAAGGCAACATTAGTAAGTTATTGAAAATCCACATTTCCAAATCACATTCATAATAAATGATAAGAGTTATTAAAGATTCTGTGCACTCACCCATGTCCAGAGAGAAGTGCAGGGGTTATTGAAGTTTTGCTGGGTCGCTTTGTGACTCTGATATGAGGATATGAGAAGTTATTCCCCGCCACTCCTATATGAATCTGACTCGCGCTTTTGTCTCATCAACAATAGATAGACCACATCTCCCCGAGTCACATCTTAAAGTCACAAAGTCCCATTTCAGCTGCCAGTCATTATTTATGGAGCCATGGGTTCAGAACTGGGAACAGAGAGCGGGTTATACATTCTAATATGAGTTTTCTATTCTTAGTATTTGGTGAGATTTACTGTATTTGAGCTGCTCACACGTTTGGATTACATTATAACATTTGTGTAATTTAGTCATTTAGCTGACAATGATTACATAATAAATCAGTTGATACATCTGATCTAAATGTATGCTTAATTTTTCTGGAAAAGTTGCATAGTTTTCATTAACTTGATACACTGAGTGCAAATGAACTAAAGCATCCAGGGATTCTTCCACGTCTTCACCTCAGAGATGTTGAATTATGGAGCACATTCATTTGAATTAACTGTCAATAGTTGACCCGTCAACATGTGTGTGACGTGTTGTCTGTCTGCACACACACACACACACACACACACACACATCACACACACACACACACACACACACACACACACACACGAACAGGTCCTCAGAAACACATAGAGATAAGAGGTAGGTCGGACAAAAGGGTGAAATAAAGCGAAACGCCACTGACTGACATCGATGAAGTTGTCTAACAAGGGTGACATTGACTGTCGGGTCCAGCTGCTCCCCTCCCTCCTTCCCTCCTTCCCTCCTTCCCTCCCTCCCTCATGTTTGACCCAGTTGATGTCAAAGCTGGGTTCAGTACAAAGGAGTCAGTGTGGAGAAGGAGAAAACACCATGCTATCTTTTTTTTCTTTTTAAGGAGAAGCCCCTCATCCTATTTTTGCTTCCCATTTCAAGCCCATGACAAACTGAATATAACAAAGTTCCCTTCAATATGTGACGATAAATTGCATTTCAATAAAATGTTATCAACATTTGTAAGAGATGACAGACACGCTGCCATTCTGGGCCAGATTCATAGCAATCATCTGGTCCCCAAATCAACACATTTGACAGAAGGAACTGTTGTTGAAAGGAAATTCTAATAATAAAAAATATATAAAGTATAAATAATAGTCTTGTGGATTTGGTAAATTGTTTGGTTTGAGTTTAGAGTCGTTTGTCTCATTAAAACCCATCAATAACATGAAGTAATTCATATGTAGAAAGGATTAATGAACTCAGAAAGTGAGAGAGCGGAGTGATTCCTTTGAAATCTCAGAGAAAACCATGTGTGAGAGAGAGAGAGAGAGAGAGAGAGAGAGAGAGAGAGAGAGAGAGAGAGAGAGAGAGAGAGAGAGAGAGAGCATTAATTAACCTCGGTGCTGCGTCTGAGAGTGTAAAATGCTTGTCGGCTTTACTTTTGAGATGTGAATTAGCAGCAATGCGTTTGACAATCAAAGGACGGGATTAGACAAGTTTAAGAGACTTGCTGGGTTGCACGAAGACAGCAATTCACTCGTTTACAAAAATGAACTATACTCCACAAAAGCGGATGCGGATGGTGGACGTGAGCAGCTCAGATGATGAATTATTGGGTGGCTCTTAATACCAGTTATTAGTCGATGCATGAACTGATTTGGAAGTAGCGCATTACTCTTTCGGCTCTCAAGCAAGTTTCCAAATGCCATCAGGATGCATATATCAGTATATGCTGCATAACGACACCGTGACCAGCACCACGGACAGCGGCGGCTCCGTGTGACGTCAGTGTATCTATACGTGATGCTAGTCATTTCAGAATAGTTTGCTGTGTGACAGATACACTTGCCAATATTTACGCACAGCAAGCAGTCATATGCATGTGTGTACACGGGGGAGGAGGGCTGTGGAAATATTTGCACCACCTTCCATCCCTGTTATGGTAATGTGCGCTATCTCGTGACAAAACCGGGCAAACAATCATCAAACAAACAAACAAGCACTTGGAGGACAAAGACGCGTCGGTGGGTTCAGTGCGATGACCCGCCGTGGAGCGCCTAAATGATTGGTTTTAAGCATGATGAAGCAAAGGGAGGCCTGAGCTCTTCTGCCCACCGGCCGTTTATTTGCTCGCGTGTTTGATTGTCTCTCCTGCTAATCTCAGACTCTGCTGGCTGCTTGGATGAAGCCTGGGAAACTGCGAGCAGCCGCTGCGTGTGCTCCAACACTCTTTTTGAAAGGTTTACTCTAAAACTGCAGGAGAGCAGAGCAACAGCAGTCAGAGGCACAAGTAGGACATTAAGAAGAGATGGGCTTGGCTTGAGGTAGATACACATTACATTGTACGTGATGGGCAAATTAGGTAGAGAACAGATTGGATGCTGAAGTGGTTCTCTCCTTATGTGACTTGTGCATTACAATGTGACCACAGTGGCAGTTACATATGTCGTAATAAAAGGTCAAATGGTAATACTGACGACAGTCATGAAGGCATGTCAGTTAAATGACATTATACTTTAAAAACAAAACGTAGGTTTCTTAGTCTGGTCATACCAGACAGCTGTAGTGGTAAAACCCTTAGGGTATGGAATTCATCAAAGATTTATTTGATTGCTTATTAATTCAATTTGTCAGAGGAAGAATACTAACGAGCTTTAACTGCGATCCTAAAGTAAACCTGATCAAACTCTCCTTTATTGCCAAAATAAACCCAAACTCATAATTTCTATACGTTATCATTGCACTCCAACATTATCAAATTCATGATGGACAGTTAAAAAAAAATCTAAATCGATGCAGCTGAATCAGAGATCTTTTTTACGCCATGCATTCTTCTTTTTCCTCAAAACCTGATGCATACATTACCCACAATGCCACTTGATGGTAGACATGGTCAGTTTGGTGCGTGTGCTGGTAGCAGCTTATGATTTAACTTATTTTGAAAGGTGACATGAAGCTACAAACTGATGCTCGAAACTGTTCACAACTATTTTTAGCACTCCAATGATGCAGCAACGCATCAACCAATCATATGTTCTCTTATCGTCTTTTGTTCCATCTAAAAAATACCTTTAGCCGATTCTGAGCCCCGAGGACAAGCAGGCTTTGGAGCAAATTTGTGGCCAATCTCTGTAATCACAGGATGCCATTGGGCCCAAAAAAATGTGTTACTATAGAATTACATTGGGAACAAGAACTCCACAAAAGAGCTGCAAAATGAACTTATAGTTTGAATTTGAGTTATTTTTACGTAAAGATCACCTGAGCAACTTTCAGAACATGGCTGCCACCTCTGATGGCATATCCAATGCTTTTTCTACATCAGTTCCCAGTGCTCTTTACACACATCAGTGACACTCGCCAGAAATGCAGCTTGGCCATTTTGTTGCTCATGGTGTGCAACCTTCTTCACATGCAGTACTCCTGTAAACAGACTTTGGTGTTTCATTCTCAGGCATGAGCATAGCTCCTGGACTACATTCTGCATGGTTATGACACTTTTAAGGACATTTTATTATTCCAACGTTTCACAAGACTCAATGTTTAGTTCCAAAAAATCTTTTAATATTCGTCTCATTTAGATTAAACAACATTATGATAGGTTCAAAAAAATCAAATCTCGAAGCTTGATGTCCATCATGTCCAGTCAGTAGAGAGAGACCCCTGGATATATCTTGGTACGCACGGGGTCCAAACCTCTTGGAGTAGGCTCAATAAGTTTCATGAAACTCCTTTATAAATGTGGATAATTGAGTTGGTATACATACAATTACAATGTAATTACAGTTATCTTTCCAAAGATCTTACAGTATCCATAAACAAACGACAAATGAAATGTTGGTCTAAGAGTGTTCTGTACAAAGAAGCCAAGCCAAAAGAACCATGAGCTGAATGGAGGAACACATTTTAAGCAATTCTCTTTTTATACAGTAGTAAAGCAGGAGTTATATTCCTGCAGTGTATTAAGCAAAATTGTAGACACGTGAAATAAAAATATAGCAGGGATACTCAAATAGACTACAATAGATTACACAACACTACATATGCAAAATTGAATGGTTAATTTCAAACAATGCCTAATTTACATTTTTGTAGCGCACTTTCTCAGCAGACCCCCACACACTCACATCAAATCTCTCTAACACACACACACACACACACACACACACACACGCACACACACACACACACACACACACATACACACACACACACACACACACACAGCAGTGCTATATGTTGCACTAGCAATTTTTGGACATTTTAACCACATTTGACCAGTATTAGAGTAAAATGTCAATCCATTCTCGTTACGATTCCACAGTAATTCCTTATGTGAGCGAGTTACAAGGCCTTTTAAAGTAATTACAGTAAAAATACACTTTCATAATAAGCAATGTACCATGAGAAATATGTATAAAATAGCTTAATAATAATAATAATAATATAATAATAATAATAACGATAATTATAATATTACTGTTTTTCAGCTTTTCCCAGATCTCATCTCTGTCCACCTCAAACTGTAATGTCACTTCGTTCCACGAGATCAAAATAGATATCACAGAGTAAGAAAAAGCTTCCCATACAAATCCAACTGTAGAAACATTATACTAAGTTCTTGCTAGGTAAAGTTCCAAAAAAGCCAAAGTGGAAAATGAAATGCGCCTTTTCCTTTTTTTTCCTATGCCTTTGAAAATGGTTATTATAAAATGACTCTGCGGTTAGACTTCCTATTATGAGAGCGCAAAGGCAGGATGTTGGCGGTTGTACACCTTTGGATAAGACAGAACGCACATATTCAATCCTATGTTAACCTACACATCCTAAATACAGCTTTACATTTCCACGGTTTTGATGGACGTCGCGGCTTCTCTTCTCATCCCCGCCAGGCTATACCCGGGTGGTGGAGTGGGTGCTGGGCAGGCCTGCGGAGCTGTAACCAGCAGGGAAGGTGCTGTATGGACTCATGTTGGAGAGGCCCATCAGGGAGTTGGGGATCATGGTGATGTTGTTGGGGGTCATCAGGGGGATGTCGTCGGGTGAGCGACGCTGGCTCAGCGAGTACTCCATGCTGGGCGAGACGTGAAGAGGATTGTGGAGGGCCTCGCACTGGTTCCTTTGCTGGGACAAGGTCTCATCTATGGTGGTGGTGTGGCCCACATTGTTGCCTTTGCTGTCACGCTGGGGACTGGGCTGCTGGGACATATCCTGCCGACTGCGCTTGTCCTTGCGGTAGTAGAGGGCGGCGAAGGCCAGGACGTTGAGGAAGAGCAGCGACGCCCCCACGGCAATGGTGACGCTGAGCTCCGTGGAGTAATCTCTAGGGTTCGGCATGATCAGTGGGCCCATCTCCCTCCCCCCGTCGCCGTTGTTATGCGCGGTGGATACAGGGGGGCGACCGGTGCTGCCGGGCCTCTTACCGTTGGCCTGCGTGGGGTCCAGCGGGGTCACCTTGGTGGTGGTGGAGGAGTAGTGGAACATGTCGTGGAGGTTGTACAGATGGGGCACCAGGTGCTTCCAGAAGGCCACCTTGGTGGCGCGGTAGTGGTCGCGGATACGAGGCTTCAGGCCAATGTGCAGGTAGAGCTGGTCGTAGGGGTCGTACTTGGACCAGGCCACTTCCTCGAAGCGGTTGGCCTTGGTGTGGATGAACTTGGTGTCCTGTGGCACTGGTTTGTTCGGATCCCTGCAGACACACAGCAGACAGAAAACTAGAGTCTTAATAAATAAATGCAATGGAAGAAAGCTACATGGTGTCATTAGGCCTCGACGATGATTCACTATTATTATTATCGATCTGGAAACATAACATCATTAATGATTCAGCACACGCTGCAGCCTCATTAGAAACACCTTGTACACACAGTTCTGTGCGTTAGGCCTTTGCCGTAACATGATCATGTATCAATGTATGTTATTATTCCAAAATATCCTCATTCAACCTGTGATAAAGATTTCAACCCCATCTCTCCTGGTGGTATAAATGCAATGTCGCCATTTCAAATGCAAATCCAAACAAAAGGCCTGTTTGTTACATTGTAAAAGAGAAATAGAAGAAGAACTTCATCGACACAAGTCAACACAATGCAATATCCCCATCTCTCCTCAAGGGCTCAGCATTCCCTCATTCCTACATACTAAAGCAGCAGCCTACGGTGACCTGTGCTTCCTACAGCTACTCATTGTCCAGAAAGACTCACTGCAGCTTCAAGTTAAGCTGAAAACAAATCCTGTCATCCGAATAGTTTAAAATGTCACTGCTTCTAGTGATAATCCAAAGGCCTCATACTCAAATGTATACAGCGCCTTCAATAAAGACTGCAATATTGAAAGCAAACAGTGAGTATACAAATAATATTTCTCTACTGATTATTGGTGCCGGTCCTACTCACAGTGGAGTTGGCAGAGGTTTACGGCCTACAGCTAAAATGCCTCCTCAAATTTCCTCTTCGACATAACCTTTTTGTTAAGGAGTGAGTGACTGCTTTAAACATTTATGTGAATTAAGCTGTAAATTTTAAGATCCATCACCTTCAGGAAGTCTGCCCAAAGTGATGAAACTTTGGGCATAAAGAGAGGTTATACGGAAGCCTAAACCGGCTCTTTAAAAAAGAGCCAACATGGCATTTAAAAGACACGGCTTCCATTAGATTAGACAGTGTGTGCTCATTTAATGTCATCACCACAGTTTTATTTATTTTTTGAGCAGTTTGTGGGTAGAGTGCACAATTCAATATCTAGTGAGTGCAAATGTTAGGAGTGTAAAAGTTAACTGAATGAATCTGAGCAGGGAGCGCAAACCTACAGGAAGAAGTGTGCATTCATGGTAACGATGGACTTTTGATGTTGAGGAATTCATATTAATTGATAAAAAGCAGTGAAGCACCACGTTTTATTGGATAGTTCTTGTGAACTAACGAGGGAGAAGGACAGATAAAGGCTGTGAGACGCAGCAGTGGGAGTTAAGGCTGCACTTAATTAGGCAGCTGAATCTTTACGGCCCTTTAATCAGCGGGATAAAGGAAGGGTGAACGTAGCAGAAGTTCCAGGGTGAACATCTCAACACAAATAAAGTCTGCAGCACAAGTGAGGTCAATTATGTTACAACCCGAGACGAGTGAGGAGTGTTAAAATGGGATACTGAACGCACCGCAGCTATATTTAAATAAGCCATACCATTGTTTTTACGACTGGATTTGCTGCCACTCACCCACTCTTGGCGAAGTTGGTCCAGTAAGTCATAACCACGGCGCTGAGCATGATGTCGTTCCGGGAGAAGTTGCAGGGGAACAGGTCCGTTGGGCCCACCATGGGGATGCCGAACACATAAGGCACCTCGTCTCCGTGTGCCGAGTCGGACCACACTGGCTTCATGAGGCTCTGGCAGTGGTGGTAGAAGGCGTAGAAGTATGTGGGCGAGCCGTAGCGGGCGTGGAGGTCGGCTGTCACCACTGAGGGCTCCACCCATTGGTGGTCGGTGAAGAGGGCCACCAAGGTCTTCCTCCTGGTCTCCGGGTTGTCCTTGTCAGCCCAGTCCGTGTACATGAATTTAATGGTCTCCCTCAGCGTGTCCTTCCCTTCCGGGTAGCCGTACAGGCTGTCCACGAAGTCTGACACTGCAAAGTCAAAGTCGCTGCCGGACACGCCCTCCTCCAGGTCCATCACACGCTCCACGAAGCGCAGCCCTTCTCCCTGATTGACGCCCAGCATGATGTCGTAGTTGAGGAACTCGCCCTGCTCCATCAGGATCTCCGGGTCATCCGGGATGACGTCTCCGTCGATGACAGGGCCGAAAGCCACGCGGTATCGGGCCGGCTGGATGTCTTGCTCCACCAGCTCCCTCGCGCTCTTCTTCTGCAGGCAGGAGACCATGTCCACGGTGTCCAGCACGTTGCAGCCAACCCTCTCGGCGAGCATGCGAGTGTACTTGACCGGCTGGTAGTTGACAGCCCAGCTGGACAGGGCTGAGCCGCTCTGGATGATGGCTCTGTGGAACAAGCCTTGGGACAAAAGATTCAAAACAAAAGGACACAGAAGACAACAGAAGCCCAGAGAACCACGGTTAGTGTCCGTATTGTTTTTCAGCACAACCCCTTGAGGGGGCGTTGTGAAATGCCGGAGCAGATACACGACTCACTTTACACTGATTGCTATTCACAACTAGAGACCGTCTTGCAACATGATCACACCAGCCGCAATGCCAAAAAAGAAACGGCCCCCACTTCCTATCCCCCTGCTTCCGGCGACCTTGCTCGGACCATAGCCGTCTTCAAAGTCAGCGTTCATTTTTTGCATCTTGCAGGCTCGCGATGCTTTCAGGGACACAAAATCTGTCCTCAGACATGTAAACACCTGGCAAAATAGGCCTACTCAAAGCCACTTATGTGCCAGTTCCTGTGACTGTAGATGTCTCTCGAATCACAATTTCCATGATGACACACACACACACACACACACACACACACACACTGTGAAAACGACACCAGCATGGCTGTCACGGCTAGTAATTAAATCCAAGGTTTGTTGACACACAACTTTTAGTTAGATAAAAGCAAACAATGTGATGTTCTTGGAATACGAGCCGGGGTGATAACGCATTACAGTGAAAAGGCCAGATTGAGCCCCGCTGATGAGAAGCTGCTCCGTAAAGCAGCTGGTGGAAGAAATAAACTGCTAATAGGATGTTGTCCTATTCTATTGTTATTATTATGGCAAAAAAGACTCGCATTTCTCTGTTGATCCTTTTATTTGTTTCATGGTATCAGTACTCATATGCAAATGAATACAAGTTAAATTAATTTGGGACCAATTGTTTCAGCGAGGAGACAGTTATTCGCCCGCCTACGGCCATTGTGGAACCGTTGATACTGTGTGTCTAACAAGCCGCCCAAGCTTACATATAGACTGCTGATGCCAGCCGTGCGGTGGACGGTCTGTGCAGGGAGATGAATATGGAGTAAGCCCCGACTCTTCAATGTTGATACAGTAAACACAATGCTCTGTTGAATTGTTTATATGCAGAGCGTCACCTCTGTCTCCTGGGATTTTAGTATCTACCACCTAAAAATGACAAGTGATATGTATTGAGTCAAAAAAATACCCTGCTAAGGTTAAGGCATAGCAGTCGCTGGGAGAAAAGAGCACGGGGACGGTGTCACTTTCCCTTTCCTTGCTGTCATTTATTTCAATTCTTTTATTTTTTTAGGGCAGCAGTCTACTTCAAAGACAGCTGGAGGTCTTTGTGCATTCGCTGCAACCGCGCCGGGCATCAAATACAAACCTCACAAAGGACAGTTGCCGCAGCCTCCCTGGCATTGATGAAAACACACACACTTTCTGCCCTCCTTGTGTTTCTGTCCGGCATCCATGTGAGGAGTGATAATACGGCAAAAAGATAAGAGGTTCAATTCCCTGTCGGCCACCCCTATTGAAATACGCACCTTTGATTCTTGCAAGGAGCTTTCGGTGCTAACCAAATCTCATGATAACCACAAAAAAGAAAAGTGTTTTTTTCTCTTTTCAATGCACATCAGATACGAGTCATGTATTCTTTTTCATTCATATAGATTTATATTGTCACTAAAAAAGAAGCACTAATATATGAATGAAAAAAAAGAAAATATTCTGAAATATTTGGATGTTTTTTGAACACTGATGTTTTATGGTAAATTCTAAACAAGCTGAATATTTTAACACACACACACACACACACACACACACACACTGTAGGTAGTTGGGTAAAAGAGGGTCAGTTTCTGATGCAGAGAGATGTGGGAATGATTAGATTAGAGATTAGTCAGAATGGTAAAATCTGATGGACACAGGTGAACTTGATGGCATGGTGAAAACTTTATAATGCCAGTGGGCTTCTTTAAGAGCCTCACATTTTAAAAAGGCAAAGCTTTTAGGCTGATTAGATTGAGGGGAACAAAAGCAATCACTTACTTAACGAATACCCCTTTTACTCCCATATCGCAACACTTCATCTCCCTGACAGACCATTTCCATCTGCACTTGAAACACGGAATACAACTCCAAAATTATTTAAAACAATTGTTCAAAAAGTAACATTGAAACGTGATTGTTTGTGGATTTTTACATTGATTTTGAGGTAACTTACCCTCTGAGTGGTGGGACAGAGTTAGCAAGCTGACACAGGAAGCGCCTATCCCGGATCCGAAAACTGTGATGCGACCCGGGTCCCCTCCAAAGTACCCGATGTTCTTACTGATCCAACGGAGCGCCTGAATCTGGTCCAGGAGTCCATAGTTTCCTTTTGCTGCCTGGTCGCCAGTGCTGAGGAAGCCTGCGGTACAGAGAGACATCAGAGCCGGTGCTAAAGCAGAGATCTACAGTGTATGTCACAGCTTTGATCTAAAGTTGTAGCCCAGCAGGGCATCTGAGTGAGCCAACACCATTTCCCCCCTCAGGTGCAAAAGCCTTTGCTCTCCCTCACAGTGCCTCGACTACTTTAGTCAACTCCTCGTAATTGTCTCCAAGCAGCGGCGGCCCTCAGGAAGCGGTCAGGGCGCCGCTCATCGAATCGGAATTCTCTCCTCGCTTGTGACTTCATTAAATTCAATGTGCATAAATCTTTCACTTGTGCCTATTTCTCTACACAAATTTCATAAAATCCACACAGAGGTCACGGCGCTCTTACAATTGATCCTATTACTTATTCCCCTGTCTAGTCTCATCGAAACAACGTACTGTTTTGAATGTTAACACAGGGGAAACTCTTGACCTTGTGGTGCTGTATTCCTCCA
Organism: Chelidonichthys spinosus; assembly: GCA_029853015.1. NCBI lineage: Eukaryota > Metazoa > Chordata > Actinopteri > Perciformes > Triglidae > Chelidonichthys > Chelidonichthys spinosus. The sequence continues at coordinate 2,556,991 of CM056835.1, forward strand.
TCGTGTATTTTAAATCATTCTTTCAAGAATAGCAAAGGCTGATGATTTTGTACAGATTAGATAAATCCGTCTAAAGGAAGATGAATTACGTTTGTTTGTTGTAACGGGTCTAAACAGCATGAGTGCAACAAGGACGCACCTATTTGCATCACTTTTTCCTCTGAGGACAACATTTGTATGCAAATCAAGCCACGCCAATGCTACCAAGATCTCAGTTGCCTATATTTTCTTACACTGTTTTACATTTTTTCTCTCATTGTCATCTTTTCATTGATCAGAACAGGAAAACAAGTGGGAATGAATGACCATTCAAACTGTTTATTCCCCCACATTAAACAGGATAAATGCCCCCATTAGAAACCCCATTAAAAGTTACCGCACAGACATGTCGTCATCACCTAATATCCCGATTCTGTAGTTGAGAGTGACCACGACAACGTTCCCATAACTGGCCAGCACGCTGCCATCCATCATGTTCCCAGTGCCCTCCATATAGGAGCCTCCGTGGATGTAGACCATCACGGGCCGAGCTTCGGAGTCCCTTATATCTGCAACGCCAACACACACACACACACACACCATTGAGCAAACAACTGCCGAGGCAACAGCAATGAAATGGAGAATTAATGGAGCACTGTTATTAAAAAGGTTGTATCAACTGTTCAGCGTGAGGTATGAGTGCAGCTTAGAAAAGGTGCTTGGAAGCAGTGGTGGGGTTTGTGGTTTGGAAGCTGTAATGACATTTCGAATGCATGGGAAACACACGCTGACACGGGCGCGTGAAACCAAGGGTCAGAAGTAATCAGCACCGTTTTGACAGTGCATGTAAGTACATGACCATACCATCGAGATTGGGGGAAGAAAGAGAAGAAAGTCTATTGATTCGATTAGTGGTCTGATGATCATTTTTACAGTTGGACATAAATATGCATGCACAAGATAAAAGCATGTTTCCTGTGTGTAGACTGGGACTGGAATGAACCATAATACCGACCAATGACTGGCTTTCAATGTCTTTAAATTGGACTATTAGGCAGATAAGTAGATAATGCAATCAATGTGCATGGCAGCAGAGATGTAGCTCTCACTGAAACAGGAATGAGTTGAACCCCCACTGCGCTTCAGGAAAACAAATAATTGTAAGATCTTCATCCAGCAAACTCAAGCTAAAAAGAATCCATGCAGCAAGACTTTGAGCTCTTAAAAAATACCTTCAGATATATGAGTCTCAGCATGTGAGAAAGGCGGCCCCTTTTTCCTGTGTTGGCTCCCTGCGATTCACATGAGGAAAAAGAAGTACAAAAATTCAAAATAGCATGATTGACTGTACCTCTTATTTAAAATACCGTCCAATCAAACTAACAATCAGGTGACAAAAAGAGCCATAAATAATAGGCAAAAAGAAGATTAGCCCATTTACATACAGCATGTTGCACTATTTTACCTCTGATTGGTTTTCTAGACAAAAAGTTTGGTAAAGATGCAAAAATATTCCGCATTTGTAATTCTGGTTTCCAACAAGTAAACAAATACTTGTTCCCGGTTAGATATTTGTAGGAGATGACACAGTGTGTATATGCGCCCACACACACACACACACACTGTTACCTCTGAACGGTTTATTATCTGTCGTTATATTGATCCAGCTGCCTCCGCTTTGACTTGAGTAATGCATCTTTCTTGGTTCATTGTTATCTCCCTGTACAATTATATTTTTAACACAAACTGTCAAATCTTTAAGTCGACTTCTGCAGGATAGTTTCGGATAAATATGAGGTGTATAGGGTTCATTTGTGAATGATTAATAAGATCTGTCAAGCTACAAAAAACACATATTAAAAAGTGGAACTTTCAATAACACAGGTTTTAGTTTGACATGGCAAAAAAAGACAACTGGAGATAAGTTAAAATGAAAACAGCAAAGGTTTCGCATCAGAGAAACAAATAATAAAGTAACAGAATGCCCGGGGTGCATTTTAAATAAGTAATGACAAAAAAGGGAAAAGATCTCTAAAGAAATAAAAGATGTATAGAACCGATGGTTATGTTATTTCCACTGAAATGTGACTGCTAGTGTGAGATCTAATTAACGTGTTTGTGTGCCGGGTGAGGAGGCCTTTAGGCAGCGCGGCTCAGACCAGGAGCTTTATAAAACATGGGTACACCATTTTGGACAGCTACCTGTCGAGCAGGCTGTTTACGTGTTGCTAGGCTACCATAGAAAAGTCAGTCAAAGGGTTGCGTGTGACATACAGAAGCCCAACGTGCTCGGCTTTGAATGCTGAACGTTTTGTGTTCCACTGAATGCTTGCGAGGGAGGCAACGCATTCTCAATATATTCTATTAGAAATTGAAGGTTTTTTTCAACAAACATGGAAATCTGGCACTGCCGGCTTTACTAGATCTGCTAAGTGATTCTGAAGGATTACCTTTGAAGCTCAAAGGTGACAGCCAAATATGCTATCTGCTCATGGTTTTAAACACTGGAAAAGATTTCTTAGTTTCGGCGGGTCAATACTTGAACTGAACCTCACCTCAGCGATACTTCACTGGATGCCTATTAGTGGGGAAACAAGCACATTTATGTTTTTTTGTTCATCCACACACAATCAGTGGCATCGAGGTGTCTTCGGTGGCCACGACAACCATTATGAATAAATTCCTGCTCATCAATGGTGTTTCATATGGAATATGATTGCAACGAGTGAAATAATGATGACATCTCGTGGGAATCAGCCCCTGGGTGGCGGCAGTGACATGAGCGGTGGTCATGCTTTATGAGGATAACAGGACGACATTGACAACAATGATGGATAGATATGGATTGCCATCTCCGTCCATTTGAGCCACACCGACTCACCATCATCGGTTGGAGCGTAGATGTTCAGATACAAACAGTCCTCGCTCTGATCCTGGATGTACGTGGCCACTGTGTCCAGGTTCGAGGTGAACCATATAGGCATCATGATCTCTGGCACGGTGTTTTGGATGTTCTGAGGGCACACGGGCATGAAGTGGGTCGCATTCTTGATGCCTGACCAGGAAGAGGGCTGGTCGGGAGGCATGAAGCGCTTCTCACCCACGGGCGGAGCGGCATAGGGGACCCCCAGATACTGGTCCACGGGCCGGAGCACCTCACTAGGCACAGGGACCCTCAGGCCTCGCAGTTTCCCAAACTGCGTGGTCACCGTCGGGTAGAATTTCTGGCTTGTCGCCTTGGTGAACGACCAGCAAGAGCATAATATCCACCAGAGAAGAGCACAGTGGGTGATGGTTACAGTCCCTTGATGGTGTAGCAGGTGTGCAGGCAACAGATGGTCTCTAAATGTAGCCAGCCACATGGTCTGGGCCGGACTGTGCCCTCGCACAGTACAAATGCACACTAGTGTCCGCTTAGTCCCTCTGCACCGGCCCTGTCAGACAGACATTACTGTGGCGGTTATCAAATCCAAATACACCTCAGCCAGGTAAGGACCCGCCCCACTTCTGCTTTTCATTGCCGTGCACACAAATCTGTAAAGAAGATGAGACGAGAACACGTTAAAACTACATGAGAATAGTCTTAAATAGCCTACAATTGAGTTTTGATAAAAGTATAATCTTTGGGTCTCTCACTACATACTTTGATAAAAGCTTAATCAGCAAGCCGCGTTCACTGAAACGCTTCGGTGCTAATAACCTTTTGGGACAAGTTGCTGGCTTTAAAGAGCAAATGAATGCTTTTTCGTGTGCAAATCGCTGAATACTGATCTCTGTGTATCAGGAGGGGGAGGAGACGGGAGCTGGAAACATCCATCTGCTGTGATGTTGGATTGATGCTGCGAAAACATCTCAAGATAAAAGGTGTTAAGCGTCCCCCTTTTCTTATGCAGAAGCAGCAACGTGAAGAGCAAAGAAAGACAAATCTTTAATCTGCGTTGAAGGGAGATTAACTGGGAAGCCGAGTTGTGAGGTTTCCGTGTCTAATATATTTGAGATACACCCAGTGTCTCACATGGTGAATGGGGAATATCTGTTCTCTTGTCTTACATCTGAGCATCACTGTCGGCCGCTGCCTTGAAGATACATAATGGAAGTGTCCCAGAACCAACATGTCTGATGGGCCGCACTAACACCAACCCTCCTCGTAGAACAGAGCCATCGCAGATTCATTGAAAGACTGGAGGAAGCAGTGAAAGATCATTTGAGTTCAATATCAGAGGAAAAAGAACCTTTGAGTTCATTCTGAGAAATTGATATGTAGTAGTCTTCGTCTACTGCAATACACACACACACACACACACACACACACACACACACTTTCCACTTCTTTGGAGAAACACTAAAGATTAGTCTTTTATAAAATTGAGGGGTTTTATTCTACTTGAAGCCACAAACAAATTCCTGTTGTTTCCATGCTGATTTCTTTTATGTCTAATTGAAAAATGTCTTATCTGTTAATATGTGACTGCTTGATGATTTACATACAGTGTGTTTTCTCACCCGCCATCAGAGCTTCCACGTGACGATGGTTTGTCTAGTTAGTGGCTCACCAGTGTGCACGCTTCAGTAAACAGGGAATACACGCTCGCCCCTAATCACATGTGCATACTGTATTTAAATAAGGTATCAGACGTAAGCTCACCCATGGAGAACCACGGAGAGCAAATTGTGTTGTGCGTCTTCTAATTAACTCCTTTGTTACCCAAAATGCATTATGTCTCAGCCCTTATGTTCCAGGATAGCGGCGAGGATAATATGTTCGACATCGCCTTCTCACTGGCTCGTCAATAGAGCAAAGCAAAAGCAAGCTTGTTAACCAAATCAAATCTATTGACGAGTACTGCCCTGAGCATTGGAAAAGACCGCAGCCAAACAGCTCTCTGTCAGGCTGATGAAGCTATCTATTAAGGCAGGGGGACAATGTCTTCCTCCTAATATGAGAAGCTAATTAAGCATAGATGTGGTGCATCGGCTTCTCTCGTTCCCCTGCTTTCCCTGTTTACACAAGCAGGAACATACACAAGGCTGTTCCCAGTTGGAGCACATTACCTGATATGGACACCATCATAATTTGTCTTTTTTTTAGAAAAAGAAAAAAGAATGAGACACATCAAAGTAATATCACACTGGCTCATTTGAGAAATATTTTACATCGCTGCCCTAGGCCAGCTTTGTCTGTATTAATTAACACTTATGAACATTCCTCTTAGCCAGAAAAGGATGGGACTTGTTAAATCTGTTAGGTGACAATGTACTGAATTTTGGGGCACATCAAGTAGTTTGCAACTGATGCTGAAAATAAAAAAAGGTAAAAAAAAAAAATCCTCACTGTTCACAAAACCTGCTGGGAATTTGTTGTCAATTATCAGATGAGACGTTATGGACTGTGCGGTTTTCAACACCAATCAGACTTTGTTATTGGTCTTACGAGCAGCCCTGTCACTGCTGGGGCTGCTGTAGATCAAAGGCATAGCTATGAATTCTTAAAATGAGCTGCATTTCCTTTTAAATTACACATGCAATCATTACATTAATATCAATAGATGTGCCTTTTTGGGGGGCTATTTTACATGAAATCAAAGTTCTGATTTAAATAACTGGGCAAGCTGTAGAACAAAGCTAAAGGTGACATCATATACTTTAATTCTCTTTTACTGATTGTACACTGGATTGTGCTGCAGAACGCCAAAGCAGCTGAACACTGCGACTGCAGAGTACTCTTTTTCCAACTTGAGGTCTGCGATGGGACAGATGTGGATAAAAGCTTTATGGCTTACACCAAATGGGCCATGTAATAAAAATGAGCCATCACTCAGTCCAGTTTGATACACTGCAAATTTTTTTGGGGCAATTTGGACTGGCAACACGCCCAGCAACAGCAAAGGAAAAGGAACATGGGTGAAATATGTCTTTCCAATGAAATGATTGCAATAACTCAGTAACTGAGTGATGAGTTCAAAAATGAAGATCTTTTAAAATCCTAACAGATTATACAAAATAGACTATCTTTGCACCAGCCAGATGTTCGTGCATCACAGAGGTGGTTTGGGTCAAAAGACTGGATTTTTTTCCTGAGGTCAAAATACTTTGATTGGACTGACTTGGTTGCAGTTACAGACCTATTAGAGTGATGGCTATAATCATGTTTGTCTCTGAGCATCACCAGCATCGACAGGCACACAATTCAACACCAATTCAGCACTAATAAAATCTCCAGGACAACGTCTTATCGATTGGGTTCTGGTAGTCTGGGGGGCCTGGACATGCACGCGTTTGAGAAGTAGCCTTAGTATGTCGGACAGACGGTGGGCTACCTACCGGGCTCCCAATGCCCTTGTAATTCGACTTGTGTGGATCAAAACCCGTTTTAGTGGACTCCCAAAACCCCCCTAATGTATCAGGACAATGCCGAGGAGCCGAGGAGAGACTGACGCAGAGGAAACTACCTTATAGAGAACATGCAGGTAGCATGTCAGGGCTTTAGGAATGAACGCAAGGATCCAGACCCGTGGAGAAACCAAGCCACAGCCCCTGATAGCATCGACAAACTGCTGTTTTGTGTGTGTGTGTGTGTGTGTGTGTGTGTGTGTGTGTGTGTGTGTGTGTGCGCGCGCGCGCGCCTCGCGTTTTGACTGGGAAGCTTATTTAATCTAGGTCTAGGACGGTGTAATATTGGGTAAAATAATAATAATAAGAATTAAAAAAAGGGAATAACGAGCCAACAGATGATCCACTATAGTCTATCGCGGAGAAACAGCCGATCTGTAAATGAAACAATCATCTTCGACATGTCAGTGATCAACGTGAACAAAGATTCGTCCCACGGAAAAACCGAATCATTAGTTTAACTCACCTGCTTTTAGAGAGGCTGCTCGGCGCTCCATCTTCCCTTATACCATGCCCGTCCGTCCGTATGTGTCGCTGCAAGAGGATGGGGACGTAGTGCATGAATAGATCCCCCCGGGTTCGGTATCAAACACACGGATCTTCACTCTTATCTCCTGCTTTGCACAGTCTGTGTGCTTTGCGCATATACGACGCCAAGGTCAGGAGCGCCAACGGTTTTAATGGAGCGCCCACCATAGAGATCTCTCTACGGCGCCCACTGCCAGCGCGTTACTAGGCAACCGCCGGGATACGCCAGTGCATTAAATTCACCCTCCAACAACCGACAAAATCCCAATTTAGAAACCCTCAAGTAACCGCCGTAACCTCGGACAGCACTCACACACTCGCGCGCTTTGTGCTGGAGCAAAAGAGAGGAAGATGTCCACTTGGGATGCATTACATTTCATTGGCAATGGGCTTTTTTTTAAAGAGCAAATTGTTAAAAAAAAAATGCAAACCGAAATGTTTTCCCAAATGCATTGTAGTGTTTTGAATTTGACAGCGAAATAACTCATCTCCTTGTAGCAAAAATCCAGACAATAAGAGGTAACTGATGAAATGTCTGCTCCCTCATCACTATGGGAATTGCATTGAAAAGAGCAGCAGTGCTAAGAGCGTGGCAAAGACATCTCTGAAACGTCAGGTCCACACTTGTTTAACAAGCAGATTGGATGGGCGATACATGGAAAGACCCCCACAAGTGGCACGAAATGAGTCCCAGTGCAGACAAGCAAAAGTTGCTCCTCCCTCTATTAAACGCTTGCAACTGAAAATCATTGAGATGATTGTGTTGTTGCTTCGTACGCTCCTTACCGTAGTTTCATAGCTGCTTGTAAAGTATTTCCTCATGGAGGGATTTGTGCCTATCTTTGGCATTCTTAAATTGAAGTCGAAATCAAAATGTGAGCATCACAGTGAAATCTGCCCCAACCGTACACAGGAAATCTACTAACATACACAGCATGAGGTGCGAGGCAAAGTCCAGACAGTTGCTGACAGAGCAAACATTTTTCTCACATATGCTTTTTGTGTTATGCCTAGTGGCAAGAGCTGTAACGCTGTGATTTGAGCTGAGGGAATGGTCTTTACGGGAGAGATGCTGGCTAGTGATGTCTGATTCAAGCTGGGTTATCAAAGCAAGCAAAGCCTTTACAGAGAAAATACATTTATTGTCTGTTGATGCTCAATGAGGGAACAATCTCCGTCTGTGCACATGGGTTTATAAAATATATAAATAGATCTTATGTAAATGCATGGGGATTATCATCTTCATTCTAAGCAAGTAAGTCATATATATATAGAGGAGAAGGCATTCCAGGTCACCTGCTGTTTTAGCAGGGCCTTAATGGATCTGCTACCTATACTAAGTTTTTAATGAGGGCATTTTTCTGTGTGTGTTGGACTTACTGGTATTACCCTTGTGGCATGTGACGAGTTCAACAAGCACACTATTAGAAAGGAAGACATTTTAATTAAAGACACAATTTCCAGTCCAGATATTTGCAATCATGGACAGTTTCTCCACATGAACCCCACGGTAAGTGTAGGCTGAGTCAGCTTGATTAGGGACAAAGATAAAGCAGTTTCCGTGGCCATGGGTATGCCAGGGTACCCATTGTCCTTAAGTGACAATAAGAGAAATATTTTAATTCCCTGGCATAATGAAAAGATTCACAGTGCACTGACATGGGTTTAGGACGGTGAAGAGGGCCGTTCCCATGGGAAATGTCAATCTGGCTGTATTTACTGCCTATATTGCAAAAGGTTGAGTGTGGTCAGGGAACAGTGGTCAGTCGTTCATTCACTGGCCCCTACATGTCACAGGGTCCTCGGGCAAGATACTGAACCCCAATCCAAAACTAGAAAAGTGCTATAAAAATGCAGTGAATTAACCGCTATAATAGGTTTGGTTCTCCAAAAGATTAACAAATGAATACAACAAAAAACAACATTCATTCAGTTCTAACATTTTATCGCTATGATATAATGAGACCCCCCCCCCCTCTCTCTTTCTCTCTGTCTCTTTCTCTCTCTCTCTCTGGTGTGAGAAATGTACAAATATTTGCCACAGAAATTGAAAGGAACAAGTTGAGGTGGTTTGGGCATCAGCTAAGGATGCTTTCAGGCACATCCAAGGAGAAGCCAGGGGCAGACCTCTAACACAATGAAGGAATTACATATCTCCTGTGACCGGGGAACTCCTTGGGATCAACCAGGAGGAGCCTGAGGATGTAGCTGAGGTGAAAGATGTCTTTACCATATTACACATTTTTGTTGAAAATGCACAAACATGTCTCAATTTGCTGGCTGGCTTTTCTTCAAATGGTATTTTTAGCTGCCCCGTGTTTTAAGCACTATAGGCAGTGCAGGTCCACCTAGATTAGCTCTTAAGTATTGTTCAAAGATACAGAGCTGCATCTTAATTCTGCCCTGTTTCTGAGAAGGGTCAGTATTGCCTTTGTTTTCTGGATTCCTGGCGGCTCCCATCCCTCTTTCCCTCTGCTTTGTTCTTCAGGACCTGCTGCGGTGTCTGTCGAATGCTGAGAGGATACAATACAGCACATGCCCAAATAATACACAGCACTGCTACTGTTCTCCTCCAGCAACAACTTACCTTACAAGGTCCACAGTCTTTCTGCCATCAGTTGTCTGTCTTGGCAGTGTACATGTATTTTTATGCACCTATGTTGTCTATTCTTTATTTAATGTATTTTAATATATTGTCAGGTTGGATGAACATTTGTGTTAAACAACTAAAATGTTGCTTTGTTCATTGAATACACCATAAATAGATTATATTATATGATATGAAACTTTAATGAACCCCAGGGGGAAAGTGGGTCACGGCAGCTGTGGAGAAGAGAGTATACTTTTGGTAAGAGCAAACAGAAATGTCTGCTGAAGACACCAGAGAAAATAAAATTTATGAAAAAATAGTAGTTATAGTGATTGTAGCCTTCTGAATAGTTACTACACTGCCAATCATACAATAAGGAATGCAGTTCATTCTTTGCAGGTGAGCTCATGTTTGCAAATTATAGATTCACAATGTGAAATGCAATCTGTGCAAAATGTGCATCACTGCAGATTAGTAAGCACACAGGAATCTACCACTATAAGCAAATGCCTAATGGAAATCTGTCCTATAACATCACTAATTACCATTCAAAGATGCACTTATTTTCTGTCCAGGAAGCATGTAAAACCCCTGAGAAGAAGTCCAGACAAAGAAGGAATGGCTTAGTTTCAATAACTTCATTAAGTGCATGGACAGAGTCCCTTTCCCACTAACCATCACAAAATATCTCTCAGTATCTTTGTGATATCTGAATAAAATGCTTCATGGAACCACATTCAGAAGAATAAATTTATTCCACATATACTGTTAATCCATGTGATATTATCCCCATCACAGACCTCCTATCGCAGAATACACATCGATCAGCATCACAAGCTCCACCTCTGTGCAAAAAAACTCGGCGGTCCTGAATTTAGTCTAACAGGCAAGCTGCCAACAGTGTTATCCAGTGGATTTGGCCCGCCCGTGGTAAACTATTCACCATACAATAAATAAGATAATGACAGATGCAGGATATTTGCGATGCATGTACATTTCTCAAATAGGAATCGGGAAGCCTGAAAAATCCTGCAAGACAATACTCAGGGTCCTCTTTAAAATTTAAACGGTTCCTTCCACTTTCCCGTGATGCACTGCGCGATTGTAATGTCTGGCAGTTATATTCGATAACTCATTTTATTTGCATTTACTTCACAGACATACCGGAATATTTCACTGTTTGCAGTTTAAGTGGCGTATAAACTGGCCGTCCGTGGCTGGCTCGCTGAAATAGCTGAGCAGAGAGCTCCGCTGGTTGCCGCTGTAACCTGTAACCAAGGCAACCGGAATGACGGGTCCCGCGGGAGTACAAACGTAGAACGCTTCCCTGTTTGGTGTGTGACTTCCAGCGTATGTGTTGAACATGGAGAGGCGTAACGTGGGGAAAGAAAGGCTTATAGTACCTACTGAGTTTACCTTACCGGTGGTTTCAAGTGAGTTTCTTATTCTAATCGCATTTTGACATTTGCTCCTAACTTAAGCAAATGTTGATTTTGGGATAATGCTAGCTAACGTTAGCCTACACTATGTGACCTCGCTAACTTAAAACTCCTACTTGATTTAGTTAGCCGGTAACTGTGAGCTCTCTAACTGATTATCAACGAGTCAGCCTGTATGTTGTATACGGCGAAGTCATGTTTATCTGGTAACGTAACGTAAGCTAGCTTATGGAAGGCATGCACACAAACCTTTTTTAATGTTATGCAGGGAATATCCAGGAGGACCTGGTACCCCCATCGCACTTCACATCAGGTGTCCAGTCTGTTGAAGCACACAGAGTCGTTCCACAGGGACAACGCCACCCATCTCCAGGGACAACGCCACCCATCTCCTGGACCAACCCAGGCCAGACCTCAGTACCACCAGGGGATCCCAGTCCTTCCAACCCATGTCTCTCCATCACACAGGCCCAACAGGAAATCTGGGAACTAAGGAAGGAGAACCAGAGACTTGTGAAGTTACAAGGAGACAGCATAAGAGGAAGCGCCGTGGTTCACCCATCAGACCTTGCTGCAAGGTATCCTACAATATGTTAAATATAGTCAGAAATACCATTATTGGCTGCCAGTTTGGTGGCATATTGGGTAAATGAATAGCTCCCTTTCCTCAGACAAAGATATGCAGAGAGAAGTGAACAGTGGTCCAGATGGGAGTCTGTTCACCGTCTGGAGGGAGAGAAGCACAAGGCAGAAGCTGAGAGGTTACAGGGGCAGGTGGAGGCCCTGAAGGAGGCTGCAGGGAGACACAGGGAAGAGATGAGAGACAGAGACCGCACCCTGAACAGGTACAAGATGGCTTATGTTATGCACACGGGCCATTTTACAATTTGTAACTAAACATTTCAGAGATTAACCATGAGTCATATTGAACAAGATTAACATGGCATAAAACTTGTATGGCAGACAGAGCCATGAGTTGGAAGCAGTGCGTGAAGAGCTACGTCAGGCTAAGACTGAACTCGGCCGTATCAGAACGGAGGTCACTCACTGCAGTGCACAGAAGGAGAAAACAAGCTTGCAGGTAATACTATTTGCCAACTAAACAATTTATTTCAGCCCTGATGTTGATGATCACCTGAGAATCACTGGCATCTTGCAACTCATTTTTGCAGTTTGTAGGCTGTTTTTTTTTATTACAGTTTTGTAATCCTAATAATAGTTTACAGTCACCTGACTGCTCTAATTGATCAATTTTCGCTATGATTCATTTCTTAAATTCTTAAACTGTTTCTTGCAGCTTGAAAGTCTAATGAGAGAGTCGGGAGAGGAAATTACAAAGCTGAGGAGAGATGTAGCAAGGAGCAAAGAGGAAGCTCAGGTGCTCACTCTGAAGGCTGAAATGGGCAGGTTACAGGCTGCGGAGGATGCCAAACAGCAGATTCTTAGACTGTTGGAACAATTGGAGGAAATGAAGAAGCAGCAGGAGGTGGAGGTGTGTGGGAAATGTATAAACTGTGTATATGCTGATTTCAGTGATTTCAGTTCAATGCCCTGCATCCAAGAGCCCATGTCAATAAGGTATTACATCATTTTATTTATGGGTCTCAAAATGTCCTTTTGTTTGGCTCTCTTCACTTTCAGCTGCAACAGTTGAATGCTTCCCACTGTGCAGAGGTGGATGCAGCAAGAAATACAAACACTGAACTACAGGACAGACTTCAATCGATGGCCTCAGAAGTGCTGCTGCTAAAAAGCACTCTGATGGGGGTATCTGCAGAGAGAAATGAGCTGAAAGAACATTCAAGGTGCCACATTCAATCTAACACTGAAAAGAGCTAAACATTTATAGCACTTTGTAGTCAGATTCACTGATTTTTTTTGAGAGTTGTTGTTTATATTTCAGCCAAATGGGACAAGCTTTTGAGACACAATCGGCAACACTGCACAGCCTCAGAAATTACATCGGCCAGCTTTCCCCAGAGAAAGGAGAGAAGGAACGATTAAATGAAGCTGTTGAGGTGAAGACAATATAAACAGTATTGATTTTAATCAGCCTACTGTAAAGTAATTGCACAGGAAAAAGCTACATCTTGTTCTTTTCAGCAGGTTAATGAAAGAATTGTATGATAAATTACTATTAAATGTATGTGTTAATATGCCAAATATAGCAATTAGCCCTATTTTGTATACTTTATGTGTATATTTTTTGTTCTTCTTTGACAATATTGTTCATCTTGTAGAGGCTGAACAAAGAGAAAGCAGCTCTTCAGATGACCACAGAGCTACTGACAGTCAGGTTTAACTCTGTTAGTGAGATACTGGCCCTCCAAGAAGAGAAAATAGTGAATAAGGTGAGTGTCACATGGTTATGCATGATAGATGTTTATGCTGTGAGCAGTAGCACTGCTGCTTGTAGGCTTCCTATGTAGACTAAGTAGCTTCCTATTATTGGGTGTTGTTGGCTTTAGGCTATAAAGTTTTCAGCCATAGTCTTGTCTCAAAACTCTGAAAGTGAACCATGAAGTGGTTCATGGATCTTAAAGGGGCCCACAGGATTTTACGATTGATGATGGAGCAGCTTAAGACAGGATGGCAAAGTCCCGCAGTGGTAATTCGTTTGGCTCACCTGAGGTGCTCTAAACCAAGTGTATATATAGTATTTCTATAGTATGACTCTGCAGGTCACAAAAAAACGTATTTTTTTTCACTATGAATGTGTTTTTGGTTAGTTTGGAATAAATGTCAACTCGCAGGAGTTTGAAAGTTGCCATTGGTAATCATCAAACAACTTGTAGTCTGTGGTTTTAGCAAAGGTTGCACTGTAATGCTTTTGAGAGCAGAGACAGTTTTGAAATCTCTTCTTAGATGGTTTATTATTATAGTTGTGGGAATAAAGGAAAAGACACTCATCATTTGTAAAAAGCTTTAGTATGCATTGGAAAACAAGACTCATTTGCATGCAATAATTACCCATGAAGCATTTGCTGAAGTAGTGTGTGTGTGTGTTTCAATAGACTCTGACAGACCCGCTTGTGAATTTGAAGAATGGATCTGAAGGCTTTCGAGTGCTTCAGCTCTGGAGACACAAAGTGTTCAAGTTATGCGTCCAGCTCCGCTCAAAGGACATTGAAATAAGAAGAGAGAAGGACATACTTCTTTCAAAGGTATGGAAATCGTCAACCGTTAATATACCACAGCACAAACATGTCCACTGTGTTTGTAGCAGTGTCTAACGTGTGGTGCTGTATTGCTATCTTTTAGGTTACACTCATGGAGCAGCAGCTCCAGCAGGAGCAGCACCGTGCCAGCGTGCTGCAACACAGTCTAGATGACAGGATAGCTGAGCTGGACCTAGAGAGAGTGGAAAAGGAGGTTAGTACCAGAGCAAGTGATGTGATTTACGCAGCTGTCTAAAAATTTGATGATGCACAATAAATTTGTTGCCGCTTAGGAAAGTGATAAACCCTCATGAATTTTTACCGACTCAGTGGATGCTGACTATATGAAGATTTTGCAAGAGCAGCTGAGGTTTTAGTAACAGCAGCTCCAAAAGTAAGCATCGTATTTGTTTACGATACTGTAGTATAATGTGGATGTGTGATTTTTCTTACCAGACAATGAAACGGGACTTGGCCCAGGAGCAAAAGGAAAATTCCCGGCTAAAGTCACGGAGCCAGAAAGAAGAGGCGGAACTAAATATCCTGACAGAGACAGTGCGTAGGTAAACACATTTATCTGAAGTCAAACCTGAGAGGATCAGGTGGTCAATTAGAGAGATGAAATGAAAAAAGCAAAGCAGTTATGTCACAGTTGAACATTTCTTGACAGTTAACGCTGTATTTTCACATTTTGTCTGCTTGTCGCAGGTTCAGTCAGGCATTTGAAAGCAAGGTGGCAGAAGTGGACGCAGCTCAAGGGAGGCTCAGCATTTTGACTCAGAGGCTAACTTTTGCTAAAAGACGAGTGGAGACGATCCAAGGTGCAGTCATACCAGACGTTGAAACACTGTTTTTTATTGATTTTCAAAGCTCTCATTGGGAAACACCCACCCTACATGTCAGCTATGCTTGACCGGAACACAGGGACCGGATGTACCCGGTCCAGTGAGCTGCTCCTACTAAAGGTTCCCAGAACTCACTCCAGCCTGGGAATGACTTCCTTTTCATAGAGTGCCCCTACCTCATGGAATGCTCTGCAGAGCAATTTAAAAATGACTGCTCTTCCCACTTTTGGTATATTTAAATCTATGATATCAGATTTTTACACATCCCACTGAAACTGTTTTAGCTGAACTCTTTACTCATTTAGTATTTATTTATATTTTATTATAGTATTTTATGTTTGTTAATTAATCTGTTTTATTATGTCATCCTTGTAATTGTATTTATTGTGTGCTTGTCGCCACTGTAAATGAGGGAAACCTCAGTGTCTCTCGAGCTGAAATAAAAGTCATTGATCGATTGATTGATTCATTTGATCGATTGATGGGTGATCACAGTGCTTGAGTTTGAATTGCATGTTTCTGGTAAAAGTACATCACAATGTTTGTGTTTTTCAGGTTTGACCATGAGGAGGGTGGCTCTGCAGAAAGCTCAGCAGGCCAGTAAGCAGACTGAACAAGCTGCTGACGGGTAGGACCTCTACTAGTTTTACAAATATAATAGCTTCCTTATCTCCGTTCCCATATTAGACTAAATGCAAAGTGGCTGTGTGTGTGTTTCTTTTCACAAATATTTGTGAATATTTGTGCTTTGGAAGAGGTTTTGTAATGAGACGTTTCATAAGTCTGCAACCAACTTTTTTTAATGAATTGATCATAATTTACTCCATGAGGGCAAAAGTAAAGCCAAATGCATAATATGCATATTCCGGAGCCCAAAGTGATGTCCTAAAAGTGCTTACCCTATTATGATGCACAGCCTCCAAATCGAAAGTGCTCTAATTATAATGTGAAATGGAGAAAGTCAAGCATCTCTTTGCATTTTTCAAACTGTAAACAACAGATGTTTTAATACTTTTACATGTTAAGTGATTAAAATAAAACATTACTGGTCGGATGTGGAGTGCATTAATTATGACATAATTCGTTTAATCCAACAATCCTTTTAGCACAAATTCATAGATTTAGTAGGAATTGTTAGTAATACACAGTCGGACATGAAAATATCTGTTTCATCTTTATTAGGTTGGAAATAAGGAAGGGTATTCTGGTTGAAATGAATATTGATCATTATATTGTGCTATAAATAAGAATATTTTGCTGTTACTGTATCAATTTATCACAATTTGACAAATGACCATTTGTATGCAAAGCCAGTCTTGTTCAGGGTTTGCTTCCTTTCTTATGCACTGTGCAGTTCCTTCTCCACTACGCAGCTTCACTGTCTGCTCCTTTATTTGCTCTGCCATGTTGTCTGTGTTGCCCTGCAGCATCACAAACCTTCAGACGGAGCTTAGCTCGGTGTGTGAAGAGAGAGACAAGCTCACACAGGAGCTCAAAAGAACCCCGGAGCTCGTCGAGAAAGCTCTGGCTGATCTGAAAGAACAGTGTGAGCACCCTTACAACTCACAACACCCTATTATAACACATTATCTGTTGGGTATCCGTGTTCTGGCAATGTATGCGTCTCTGTTTATCTTTCCATATCCTCTTCAGATGAAAGCAAACTGAGGCGGCAGCAGCAGTTAGTGCAGGAGCAGAGCTGGGCGGAGATCGGACAGGCTTTGGCTGGCAAACAGGAGGCCGAGCAGAGCTTGCTGCAGATCCAGGCACAGCTGGAGGAGAGCAGGGTCAACCTGGAGAAACTGCGCTCTGAGCTGCTCAGCCAGCGGGAGCATGGCGAACGTGGTGAGGCAGCAGCTACCTTCAGCTGCATGACTGTTTTTCAGCCTTGACTTATCCAGGGAAAGTGACGGAGCACTCCTATTTCAGAAATGCCCTTCGTAACTGTCTCCATAAATCCACAGCTGGCCACTCTGGTCTCCTCAGTAGCTTTACTGGAGCAGTTGGGGATTAAATGCCATGCTCAAGAGCACCTTGACTGTACTTGATATGGGAGAGTTACCGAGTTTCCCTAATATGTTTTTTCCCCAGTGGTCACTTGGGAGCTTCTTAGGTTTGGACCTGCATTAAAAGATAGGGTCCCAGCCTTTGGAGTAGGTATTAACATACATATAGGCCACATGACTTATTGACCTAATACCTTTCATATTGACCAATGAAGATCCCTTGCTAATGCACTTTAGCATAAGTGATGAGGGACAAAATCCATGGACTTTATTTTATGTAAAAATGTATTCTCAAGCTTATCAATATATGTTAGACAAATCATATTCTGAGGTTACAGGTTACATGTCTTCCTGTTGACCTCCAGAGATGGGAACTATTTGGAAGCTTCATATTAGCTTCCGATAAGCTTTAGAATGAATATTTGCACAGAACGGGGACTGTTGATTTTGTCCCTCATCACTTACACTGAAAGTGCTTTAGGGTGAGATCTTTTAACGGCCCGGATAAACAAGGAGGAATAATAAACCTGTTTGAGTATTCAATCTATCCGTTGACTGATTGTTTGGCTACTTGTGGGCAGCAACACGTTGTGAACATAACCCTGATATATTGTCACCTTTGAAGTTGATATGTCAAAGCGACCATTAGCCTGTGTACACGCTCGCACTCCCGTCCAGCAGTTAGGGAGGAACATTAGCATCGATTTGGAGTCGTGTTTGTGTCCACACCGAATCCTGAGGGAAATATCTTTCTTTTTAGTTGCCAAATGCTCAATATTTTAAGTAACAAGTTGCTAACTATGTTATTTAAATTTGCTGAACCAAAACAGCAAAGTTGTAACCCAAAAAAATATAAAGAAACGATAACCTCGAAGTCGAGGGGAATTGTAGAGTCCAGTGATCATTTTTTCTGTGGGTTTGTCATTGTGATCGACTCCTTTCATAAACACGTCCTCATGGGATCCAATGGTAATGTAAACATATTGATTATAGCTGCTTTAATGATACAGACATTAAATCCACACTGTTGGTTTTAATTTCCTTTAAATTCCACATCTTAAATTTCGTCACCCTATATATTTGTCTTTTGAGCGAATATACTAACAGCTACTTAAGAAGCAACAAGTCAGCCCTAATACCCATTGTGCCATGCCCTGTGTTGCAGTCCTTTATGAGCTATCATGGTTGCATCATAACCATTGATAAATAGATGAGATTAACTGTGTGTCATAGGTCAGATTATTTGTTGGTCATTCGATTTTCCTTTCAGAAATGGATTTAAAACAACCAGTGGTTATTTGATTTTTCATTTTAAAACGCAAAAACTCTTTTTGTTGTAAGAAATAGAAAATGACAATAAAACCATGTTTTTGAAGATCAAATAACCACATTTGTCAGTCTGTTGGAAACTGTCTTGATGAATGGTGCATTTGTTACTTTCCTTCAGCCCTGCAGGACAAAGTGTCTGAGATCGAGGACTGCTGTGCTGAGAAGCTGAGAGAGATGGAGGCTCGAGTGAATACTGCCAGGAGAGAGCACACCAAAGCAGGTAGCACAATTTGCACCATACTAGCTCAGCCTACAGCAGCTCAACATGGAGGGGCTGAAGTCATCACTTTTAATGCAGACTGGGATCTGCTATGATTGGAATTGTTTACACAATACATAGCGGCATTTCCCCGTGGCTTTCAATCTGTCTGTATTGTCTCTTCCAGTTATGACTCTGCGGCAGTTTGAGAGAGAGGCAGCAAGGAAACGGGATGAAATGAGAGAAACTCAACAACACATAAAGAGAGATGTTCAGAATAAACAACTAAAGGAGATGGAGAGAGACACACAACTATTGCTGGTTAGATGTTTTTAAAGCAAAAGACAGAAAAATATTGTTTGTGTCTTCATTTCTGCCGATGACCTCCTCTGACCTGAATCTGTTCCAGGCTTCTGCTGCTGAGAGAGGGCTGGCAAGTGAGTATACAAGAGCACATATGGCTCCGCTGCAAACCTCTGAGGGATTTTCTAGATGTTCTCTGGGAGCAGCAGAGAGGAGTCGCTCTGCGGCAACAAAAGTCCAAGTACATGCGGACGGTAAGTAACTCCTCATGTGTCAGACACATCCTAACATTTACACAGACATGACTAATCTGACCAATGGCCTGTCTGCATCCTGTCAGAGACACTCATGTCTGTTCTGGAGGAGCTTCATTCTCTCAGTGCTGCAGTGGTAAACAGCTCGGAGGACTCTGCAGAGGAGGATGGGCAGAATGACAGCGTGGGACCGTCCATAGGCCGACCGCACAGCTGATACCTGAGATGACTCATTGGAGGCAGGAATCACACCTTTCATTTATGCAAAATGATGGTCCAAGTATCTCTTTGTTATGTAGAGACGTGTATCGTACCTTTTAGTCTTTTTATCTCGAGATTGTGGTGTATTTGGAGAAATATTGATGAAGCAATTAATGATTTGATATGTCTCTGAAAATCCAGACTCACTGCTAATTTTGGATTACAAGGTCAAACGGTTTTAAATAAATTCAAATTTGAAATACAATACAATACAGACAATGTGATTTGTGCATCTGCCCTCTTTACGTTACATTGGGACATTTGGGAAGACCTGCATGATTTCCTGCTGAAGAAATCAATATTTGCTATCTGAAGAGGTCAATTTTAAAATGACACTGAAATTGTAGAATGGATGATGATAAACAACATGATGACCCAGATGATTGCGTTATTTGTCATGTTGTCACGAGTGCTAATAAACTTTGCAATAGTTCAGTTTCAAGCCTCCAGGTAAAAAAACTCTCGCAGATCCAGGGGAGAGCCGAGAGGAAATGGAGTAGGAACGTGTAGACTTTATTAGAAATTTCAAAGAGCATCAAAAATAATTAACAAGGACACACTCATTGTTGGAGAGGTGATTCATCATGGCAAGCAGAGGATGAATGCATCAAATTAGATTTTTTTTTTTAAAGAAAATTAATGGATTTCAGGAGTGCACTCTTGCTTATATCTGCGCTAAAGAGTTTTAAAAATGCACAATGCAATTTGTATTTAATATATTAAGCCTCTGATACTATCAGTAATGAGTTATTTACGATCTATACTTGCATATATCAGGACGGATCATTTTAAAGGAACGTGCCATCAAAAGTAATATTTCATCTGACCATTGTTGTTTTTGTGTACTTTAGATAATTCAAGTCAGAAGCAGTGTCATATAAATATCCCTGTAATATTAATAAGTCATGATGACAAATGATGAAAGTACTGCCAGAAGAAAAATAATGGAAATCATGTTTCCTCATGTGCAGTTCAAAACCAGCAGAGGGCGATATTGTCAAAGATGAGAGCAGAGCATGCAGTGATTTCCAGCATTCTTTTGGGCTTCACTTTGTAAAGTGCTGTTTCTTCATTAGAATTATTGGATTATTGAAGACCGTGACAAACAATATGATTTCTGGTTATACAGGTGGTTCTTACCTGCAACTTAAAATAGGGCAGTAAGTGAGGGCACAAAGGGAATCTACTATCTGTATTATATGTACTTAATTGAATTGAATCAATTAATCAATCAATTGTGTTTCTCCATAAATGGCAAAAACCCCATTAGAACAGCATTCTGGGAGAAAAACTTCCAGGACGATCTAAACATCTTTGCTCTGTCCCACATGTGTTGTGACGATATACAGCCTGAATAAATGCATTTCTTCGGCATCACTGCCTCAGCAGCGTGGAGAGAATTGCACAGAAGCAAATGAACACTGTGGTTAACCTGATGAATAATTTAGTAGAGCGTTGCAATCCAGAGAAGACATGAAATAAACAAGGTAATAAAAACCAATCAAAAAGCTCCAGACGGATTTTTATTAACAATTTAGAATTAATGACATGTAAAATAAGTGGTTCAAACAAACGAGTGAATGCCAGCCGATTCTGTTCTTACTTATCGGACTCAAAGCAGCACTAATGTGCGGTGTGACGGCACTAAACATGTGTTTTTATTAATAGGTTGAGGATCTAAAGTGGGCTTGTGTTTGAACCCGCCTCCCTCCGGTTCTGAGGCTGATACTGTGCTGTCACAGTGCAGCGCGTCAAATCCCAACATCTGCTGTCATCGCTGCCTGTCATCGAGTGTCTGCGTCAACGCTCCGTTCCATTCTTCCTTTTCTGGTACAAACACACCTGCAGCTTCTTTCCACTGTTTTGGTCACAGGAGATGCTGTGAAAATAATTGTGCCCTTTTGCTTGATATTATCGGTTTATTTTCAAGAAATTATTAATGGGCTTATTATTGTTAAACTTTGAAATATTTCAGAGATGAAACCAATTCTTAGACATACCTTGGGGTTGGAAGGGGAAGTGCTCTGTTGTGCACCACATTGAGGAGCGTCTGCCAGATGACGGGCTTCCTTCTGTTTAATTATGTTGACATGACTCAACTACACAACGTGACTCTTTGCTGTCAGGTTTTCTGTCTCTGCAACTGTGTTGCTTACTGGCTCAACTCAAACTTCACATGACTGAAGCGTTAAAGAAACGTAATCTTCCGCCTGCAAAACGTTCTGTCACACTTTGCCAAATGTCCCCAAAGTCCAGTCCTCCTGGGACCAGTCCTCATTCAAGTGTGCTACAGCCAGTGACTAGAATAAGCTGAAAGAAATCCCTAAAACCAACCCATTTTCTCTAGGACATTATAGCTGTTTGTAAAATGTGTTATCAAGAATCTGCTGGAGGATTACAAGCTACAAACAGGTCACATCCTCAGTGTGCAAAGTTCTTGCAGGCCGGAGGTCAGAGCAAACTTGAAGCAGTGCTTGAGGTTGATGTGATCCAGTGAGTCAGGGGGGTGTCGACCACCAGTGCGGCACGTTGCATCAGAGCCGGGTGCTGCGGCAGGCCAATGGAGGAGCAGCGTGAAGAAGAGGCAGCCAAGGAACCCTATTTATAGATGGAGACAATGCTGGGCGTTGTTTGGAGAGTTGCAGTGAACTTGAGAGCGTTTTCCTGTAATAGGTGTAAATGAGGCCGTTTTATTATTTCTCTTTGTGCCGTGATGGAAGTGATGCTGTATTGAGGTCTGAGCCGTGACAAAAATAGATGATGAAAATACTCCAGTACTCAGGGTTCTGACTAAGAACCATTGAGATTTAGCATAACAATTATGCTGCTCTGCATATGAGTTTATTTTAAAATGCGATCAATACAAAAAAGTGCTGGAAGCCAGACCTCCTCTACAGAGACCCAAATCCAACATGTGGTTTCTTGTCTAAAAGCAACAGTAAGCATGTCGTCATGCTTGATGAGGGCTCCACCTGTGCCAATCAGTCGGCCTGTTTGCGACGGTAATTGCAGTTTCCCTTTGGGAAGATGGGTGTAATTAGGAATGCAGTGGTGAAATGTTGGCAGTTGTTTACCAGACGTGTGAATGAATGAACAAATGTTGTTCAGAACACGACTTCCCATTTTATTAACGTACTTGGACAAAAGCAAAAAGGCTTGCGGCCTGCACGTGTTTTACTGCTCTAAAAACGGAAATAGAAAAGTAAATCGGGGAAAGTCGTGATTACAGTCGTGATTAGTGACGTGCTGAAGCAGAATCTCTTTATTAAAATTAGGATTGGTGACTCATTTGGAAGCAGCGGTGTAGTTATGTGCACGTCACTATTGAAGTCAACCCAATTCAACCTCCACAGAAAGTTATTTTTTCTTTTCTATTTTTCTTTTCCCATAGGAACTTCTATTCACACGTTTTCCTAAATAAAAGTAGCTGTGAAGTAAATGCATGGTTTGAGTTGGTGTGGATGTACTGTATATATATATATATATATATAATAGATAGATAGATAGATAGATAGATAGATAGATAGATAGATAGATAGATAGATAGATAGATAGATAGATAGATAGGCTTTTATTTCAGACTCAAGGTCCATACACAAATGTGAGAATTATTTGTCATGTTGTTTTTAATAATGCTATGGTTGTTTTTTCTGCACTTATCTGCTTGTTCAGGTTCCCCTTGTGGACTTGCAGCCCACCTTTTTTAAATAGATATTTTACATATAAAAGAAACAGTGTTAATCCCTCAATCTAAATATAAGTTATTTGTATTTGTGTCGGTTGCAACTTACATCATATTTCAGTATGCTAATATCTCTTCATATTTAGTGAGCACTGAATGCCCCTAAAAAGCCGATTCTGTGTTTGGAGCGTTGGCAGGTGTTGGTGTTGGGATCAGCTCCTGGCATTGCTTGCATAAGTAGAACAGAAAAAAGCTGCAGCTCTCTCGAGCCACATTCACCATTTGTTGTATGAATATTGTGACTGAATATTTGACCCCAACACTGAAACATTCAATTGAAATGATTACGTGTGGACTAAATCTGACTCCACAGCGTTAGAGGTAATGTGAACTTTGGACACCATGGATGGAAAGGCAGCCGAAGAGCAGATAGTCTGATGTTGGTTCTGTCCTCTGAAGCATCTGTTGTTGAGATCGGGCAGAAAAAGCAAAAACAGAACAGCGATAATTAAAATCACCGTCTAATTTGTTTTGTTGTTTAAGCGCTTTGCCTGTGGGATATTCAGTTAGAGATGTGGGAATTTTTAATCAAATTTCCATTAATATTCTGTGCTGCTGCACCTTAGCTCCCCTCCGGTTACCAACATGCTGTTCCACTAAGACTTCCTAATTACACAATCTTTAGACTATCGTTTCTTCATTTGCTTATAATCTGTTTTACAGTTGATTCAGTTGTCGTGTGTGAGGATCATGTGACAGTTTAATTACATACTCAATATAGTAATGGACGAGTGGACTTTTCCTCCCAGTGGAGTAGACTCTTTTCAATTATATTATCACAGCTTTTCAGCACGCCAAGAAGAAAAGAAATGGCATTATGCCGAAACAATTCTGCCATCTGCGAACAATAAATACATTTCAGTTTTTAGCTTGAAGGAATGGGGGTGATGATTACAAAGCACTGTGATCCATTCCTCTGCATGTCTTCCCTTCGTTCAACAGATGCTATAATATTAGGTATTAGGATGGTAACCAGACTCATGTAAACTGATTAAATAAACACTTTATCTTCATAAGATCATCTCATTGGAAAACTGCATAGTATTCAAGTTAAAGTTTGCAGCAAATTAATCTTAGAACAAATAAAAATCTAGGACGTCGTACTCGCCAAGTATCGATGTGACGGCTATACCCACTGTCTGTAATTCTTTATTATAGACTTTTTTTTCTTTTTTTTTTAGCAAAAAAGACACTTTTACTGGTTACAGCTTCTCAAATGGGAGGATTTGATGCTCACACTTTATTCATGCATGAATTCTTTGTATTTTTCCCTTTTTTAAAATAAATATGACTAAACAATTGAACAATAATTAGATACAATATTTCTGCTGAATGGGAGAGCAGGAACAGCAGCAACCTGGAAAGAAATCTTCCTGGCTCATCGCAGAATCGCCCTTTATTGAGAAGAGAAGTATCTCATTCAGATCCTGGTTCAGTTCTCAATGCCTCCTCTATAGAGTGTGAGTGCAGTTATCAGCTTGGTGCATTGAAAGGTTGGCATTTTGCCACATTCCTACTGGTTCAGATTTGCTCCAGCTCCATGTAGATGGACGGGGAGCGACTGTGATCAGCTACAGGATCTCTTTGAGTCATCGTGGGTCTTTAGCTGGGTTATTCCAGGATTTCCTCATCCTCCTTCACGCCTGTGTCACAGCCTGTTTAGATTATTGTGATGCACTTTCTACTTGCGTAACACAGTCGCCCTTAAATCATCTTCGGTTTGTTTGAAATTCTGCCGCCAGCCTCCAAGCAGAGCCTCCTCACTGAGACTCATATTAGTTCTGTTAAAGCCTCAACACTGTCACTCTGCACATTTCAAATAGATTTTTAAATCCTGTTAATTATCTATAAGTACCTCCCTGGCAGAGCTCCAAATTGTATTCTCAGAAACGTACGGTATATACTGTATGTATTTATATATTTATGCAGATTCACGGTTTTGGTTCAGTGCAGCAAAGCGAAATGTGGGTTAAATACTTTCTGAAGGCATACACACATCATTTACAATATTGAACTTGTCACTAAATCACTATGCAGTGCACACAGCTTGGTAATTATCTTTGCAGTAAATTTGCCAGGTGGCATATACACATTTTGGTTTCTTCATTAGGCCCATAAAGCGTGATCACTGCGTGTCCAAATGACGCTTCCCGTGTGAATTCTGACGGGCCAAAATGAGTTCCATTTACTAAATCACCTATTTAATGCAGGATGCCTTCTTTTATTGGCAGCTTTGTGTTTGGCCGTGCTAGCTGCACGTGTCGGTTGCTGGCAGAGGAAGCGCCTTGCTCTCTGCAAGTTGTTTTCAATTGAACTCTTTATACACTTTGATTCATGACCTTCAAAACAAATGACATTTGCATCAGTCTCAGGCGTGGTCCTAATGCTAATGAGCCTGCTAACCCGTGTTAGCATGCTAATGCAATAAACTAAGTGGTGATAATGGTAAACACTACGCATTCACATTTAGCTTTGCGGCCTCACAGAGCCATGAGGCTGGACACAGGAGTGTAAATACAGCTTTCATTCAGCATACATGAACAATTAATGCCTTCTGACCAGAATTGCATTGTAACACATAGAACCCGACCCAAAGTCAGATATTCTAATTAAATCACCTCAAAGGAAAAAGCTCTTGTTCGATCCTGTGAGCCCTGAAAATAAAGTGACGTCTTCTTGCTCTCAAGTGATCTACAGAACTAGGAACAAATGCACAGAATAACAGAATAATAATTGGTACATTTATTATATTTTCACAGTTTCCGTCTTCAGGAGATTGGAGTTACCACTTGAAGGACAAACCAAGAGACATCCGGATTGATTCCTCGGAGCTGGCAGCTGAAAACGGTGTCACGGTCAGACATCCGCAGCCTGAGAGAAGGACTGTGACTCCAGACTAACACACCCATTGGTGCCTCAGCAATACATTTTAAATGCTACCTTTTTTTTCCTCTCCATTTCCCATACACATGATTGTAAACAGGAATAAAGGTGCAGGTAAATGTGTTTTGAGATGAGGCCACTTGGGTGGAAGTGCTCAGAGCAGGCAGCTGAGAAAAAACCCAGTCACTAGTAATAGAGACTTTTGGTTTGTTTTCTGAAACCTCCATAATGCTGTCAGAACTACATCTCATGATGAGAAGGAAAAAGTCATCATGAAATAGGATTTGAATGGTGAACAATAAAATGTATTGTAAGATGTGACATGTGGAGAAGCCTGGCACATTACCCCGTAGCTGAAACTCTATGTTGAGCCATAAATACAAGCAATTTACTATATGGCTTAGCAGAATGAAACATGAAAGGGTTTTAGAGCACTTACTGGTCTTTCTTTTTTTAATCTGCTGAACTTTCTGTGGAGGTTAAGATCACTTATTGCAGTCTGGCCCCTGACCATGGGCACCATAACACAAAGTACAGTATCATCACTTCGTCTCACAAATTTTACGGGGCATTACTTTTATTGATGAGCCCCTTTGAAGGCAGGTTACAGACTGGGTTCTGGTTTTGGCTCTGGCTCATGTGTTATTAATCCACCTCCCACTATTTCCTCAGGTCGTCTCTCTGCGTATGATATTGTGTGAAGCTGTGAAAGCAAAGTCTGATCTGCTGGCCTTTCAGGAGAGCAACACGTCATCGCCCTTTATTACATCCTATTTGCTCCTTAATCTTGATACCTGACCAAGAATAAATAATGGCTCTACTAAAACAATTCTTTTTTTTGAAGACATTGTTTACAACCGGAGTTCTCATCTTTAATTATCCAGTTCCAGCCCTCATTTACGTTATCTGCCCGAGGAAAATGAGGCCGTGCACGCATCAGAGCACTTTCTGCTGTGCACTTTTCAATTCTCCCAGCAGGCTTTGGCCCTAATGTCGTCTTAAATGTGTAACGCCAAGACGCGCATGTGGCTGCAAAGTTCCTCAACCAATTTCACAGGTTCCAGCTCTGTGTAATATAAATAAAACAGAGACTTTTACTCAATAAACAACTGGCGTTCCAATCCCCAGAGGGCTAATTATATGAATTAATAAATGGAAACAAAATGAGTAAAATAAAGAAATAAAATACAGTCCTAGCTCTGCTTTTTACCTGAAAACTGCTTCTGAAATGATGACTGGCCTTTTATGAAATGTATTGATGCAGACAGTTGCAGAGTGCCACTCTGGGAGCCTGATAGATTTTCATTTTTATTGTGAGACAATTGTTCACTGACTTTTAACCAACGATTCCAACCGAGCAAAAATCGGTCGCCTTTTAGACGACTTAATTACTGAGGCTTTCTGAGTGTCTGATTGGAACTGTGTCTCTCTCTGTCTCTCTCTCTCTCTCTCTCTCTCTCTCTCTCTCTCTCTCTCTCTCTCTCTCTCTCTCTCTCTCTCTCTCTCTCTCTCTTTCTCTCTCTCTCTCTCTCTAGTATGATGTGTAACACTGTCTGTATTTAGGCCACTCTGCTCCCCCGGGCTTCAACTTGTGTGCATAATTCTGTGGGTTATTACAAGTAATAGCTATATATATATATATATAATAAGGTTAAGTTCACAGACTTTGACAGATTGGTATTGACAAGTGATTGAACATGTTTGTTCTGTATTATCTGATTTTTTACGGGTCACAACAGAGACATTCTATTTTCTATTTAAAAAATGAACCTACAGTCACTAAAGACAGAGCAGGGGGTTTGTGGTTCATCATCACAGTTGCTCGTGTTCGCCTCTTGGACCGAAGCCAGAACAACACCATGCCATTAATCTTACGCAACATATGGTCGAAGCCTCATAAATGCCATTTTTATTTAAACTCCACGTGAAGTTCTGGAACGACCTGCTGACATTTACACTCAATTGCATCCTGCTAAAGAGGCTGCGTATCAGACGGAGAGTGAGAGGCTCCCTGAGCGGATCTCATTTGCCACGGTGGGAAGTGGGAAGCGTGCCCAAGGTGTGCAAGGATGCAGGGCGGCGGTAACTAGGATGCTCTCCTTCTCACATCTATCGCCTTGCTGTCAGATATTTGCTCGGGAACTTAAGAAAAGTCACCGTCTTTTATTGTTTCCCAGAGAATCGGACGCTGCAAAGTCACACTGGCACAAAGTGTCCATCAAAGCAGCTCATCAAAAGGCAGAGAGGATAATAAAAATGGCAAATCTGTCACCTTCATTCTTAACGAGGTTTTGTGATAAATCTGTCTCTTCACTCACTTTCCCTGCTGAGATGTGCTCGGGTCAGACCGTCACATGTTATGGCTATTGTCATTTTTCTTGCAGACTTTTTGCCTGTGAGAGCTGAGACCACTCAGCCTTCCTTTGTTATTTAGTTAGTATTTACATTATCGGTTACATCAAAAAGACAAGTCGGCACCAAGGTTCATGAAGGTGCACTTTGATTTGATTTGATCTTTATTTTCCTTGAATACAAAGTACAATATTTACAGAACGGAGAACATACATGTAGTTTATTACAGGCTGCACATTCTGCTCTACTTTCTTTTTAATTTACCAGTCGTTTGTATACCGACACCTCAGAATGTATCAGAGGAATGAAACGAAAGTGAAAACGACACACTCACAGTGGTGTTCGTCTGTGAGAAGGTCATACCGGCCAGACTTTGTTTACCTTCATGAAATTGAACTTAATTGTAGTGCAGTTGTTCTACTCGCTGTGTCCTGTGAAAGATTGGAGTTGTACGCCAGGCATTAACTCACATCCAGATCAATAAGGACAGACTCTGTTGCTGTTCTGCTGTGCTGGTTTTGCAGCAGGCTAAATAGGAGGCTGTAATGATTTCTGCCCGTCCAGCACACATACTGTCTGTGTGTGTGTGTGTGTGTGTGTGTGTGCATATAATACACACATACGTTCCAACAAATCACACTATGTGAGTATAATTGATATTGTATTGCTCAGTTCATCTAATGGAATGTAATAGTGGAAGTAAGCAATACTGAAGTGAGTAAAGCGATTAAACTTTAATGTCTTCAAATAGATAAATGATTAAAGAGAATGAACTTCAGGCAGTGAAAGAGTGGTCCTCCTTAAGAAATGGAGTTCAATAACGCTATTTAAATCACCCTCCATAGTGCTGCAGTGTGGAGTACAGAAAGGGCTTTGAATTCCTTATTACAGTATAATAAAAAGCATGAAATGTCACTGAAAATCAGCTGTAAACCCGCTTTGGCAGTGTGATTAGGTAAAACCTCTCGATGCTGCATTTAGCCCAGGCTGCAGACATCACTGACGGTATCGACTCAGACAGAAGTAAATAGAGCTGCAGTGCTCTAAATGAGAAGCTGTATAAAAGAAGATAACAGTGAGTTTGTGGGGTTTACATCGAACCAGTATGTATCCACCGTTATTACCGGAGATGACTGTGTGCTGCGGTGCCGGTGCACTGATTCCCGTAGCGCTCATGCGGAGCACAACTTCCTGTTGGCGGTGTAATAATTGGACCACAAACAATGGTAGCGATCTATCAATCAAAAGGTAGCCACGCCCTAAAGCCATACCCTGATTCATCGTCTATTTTAATGATTCATTGTCTATTTTAATCTAAATGTGACCATGACTTAGCATACTAAAGAACGTCATGCTGTATAGAAGAAGACCTGAAACCAGGCCACAGCAGACACTCTCATCCCAGCCCACATGCTGCGTGGAATCATGGCACTTGGGCCCTCCGCTCCTGTTTGCCAGATCTGGGCCCCAAACGAGTCGATACCGCATGTCAACCAGCAACAAAGCAAACAGACCAGACCTGAGCCCAATGGGGGCCACGGTTCATTTGTATTGTGGTAGGGATTGATTCAATAAACTCATGTTTACACTGTTTACCAGATAATACATCAAGTGAGAAGTAAAGTAAGGTCAACCAGAGGAGTCGCCCCCTGATGGCCAGTAGAGAGAATGCAAGTTCAAGGCAGGTTGCCGCCTGGTTTAATTGCACATTGATAACGTGTTGAAATTTATTTTCACCAATGCTAGTGACAAAATGTACCTATTCTTATATGTCGATGATGAAGTAATTACCAAGATGATTTAGGAGATTTAGAGCAGAAACCACTGGCTTGTTGGTTGGTTCTACCGCTGAGAAATGCACCGCTGCAGCACAATGGTTCTGCGATGTAACACAAGTGAGTCAATTAGGAGTCTAATATATAGCATTAGTGGGGCCACTTGGCAACCAGTGATTTAACAGTGATAAATCAGTGCATTAGCTCCCACCTGAAGCCACAGACTCTGCACTCCGACACCTGCAGGGGACAGACTCCATTATTATGCTGCTGGGATCATATGCAGGACTTCTGCTGCAGGAGTGCAGCTCCACATCACAACAGGGAGGGAGGCGAGACGGGTCTGAGGAAAAGCACGGACAGTAGATGGACCTACATGGCCTGTGTGTACACACACACACACACACACACACACACACACACACATGCATACACAAGCAGTATACTATTGGTCCATACTAAGATGATGCTGGTGTGTGCTGCTCTGCTTTTGCGCGCGCGCGCACACACACACACACACACACACACACACACACACACACACACACACCAAAAACCCCAGCAAAACACTACACCGCCTCGCACACCAACTCTGCAGTGACGCGAAGAGGAAAACGGGAGGCTGCTCTTATTATAATTCAACGTCAGACCAAGTTTGATAAACGCCCCCCCTCTCCCTTCTCCTCATCCACAGTAAAGAGATCCGCTCCCCCTCCTCCTCCTCCTCCTCCTCCGCCACCACCATCTTTGAGATAAAACACTGGCTTTAGGTTTCCAGCAGCAGCAGAGGGCTGGCGCTGCAGTTGCGCTGGCACACATTCAGCGTGGGTGCACACAGTGAGAGAGAGAGAGAGAGAGAGAGAGAGAGAGAGAGAGAGAGAGAGAGAGAGAGAGAGAGAGAGAGAGAGAGAGAGAGAGAGAGACACCGCGCCGCATCTTGTGGATTTCTTTGCGCACAGCCCCCCACCCCCCATGCTTCTCCCTGCTCTCCCTCTGTCACATCCAGACCAGGAGTTGGTTTCACTTCTCGGGGAAAAATGTGGCATCGCACCGTCCCGACAGTCCTGGTTCTGCTGCAGCTTTGGGGGGACTCGCTGGCAGGCTTTCCGAACCAGATCAACATCGGTAAGTTCAGCGGGCTACTCTCTGACTGCATGGCTTTGTCCGCCCGGTCTATGTAGGACACGGCTCCGCAAGTCGCACTGATGAGCTCATTTGCATAATTCATTACCAAGTTCACTTGTCATCCTGCCAGAAGGTTATGGGATGCTGCGTGTCTTTGTAGGCGGTTTGCTTTTTTTTTTTTTTTTTTTAAAAAAGAAGAAAAAAGAATAGAGTTGATCCAAATTGTGAAAACGTTTCAGCATAGTGAGATCATTTCTTTCTTTCTGATCAATCGCATGTCAATGAATGCGTAATTATAAAATGGATATCCTGACAGGGGAGTAGATACAGAGAGTGCATTCTTCTTCATGGGATGAATGACATGTCCTCTCCTGTAGGCGGGCTGTTCATGCGCTCCACGGTGCAGGAGCACAGCGCCTTCAGGTTCGCTGTCCAGCTGTACAACACCAACCAGAATGCGACGGAGAAGCCCTTCCACCTCAACTACAATGTGGACAACCTGGAGTCCTCCAACAGCTTCTCCGTCACACACGCCTGTGAGTAGTCACTCCCTGCAGAACCCGCTTTCTTTTCAAATCATCAAGTCATGATGGAGGCTGCAGTCTAACATTCACACATAGACACACATGTTATTGTCTCAGGCCTATAGGGGAGTTGCACATATGAGCCGTTTGTCACATGGGAGACACCTGCCAAGTGTCTGGGCTCATACAACAGCTTCTCAGTCATGCCATCCCAAACCCACCAGCTGGCCGATGGAGCAGGGTGGCCTGTAATTGGCCAAACACAGTGATTCAGTAATTCCAGAGGTGGCGACGAGCGGCACTTAGATGACTGCACTGGAGAAAACAAACAAATTGTTATTCTGGCTGTTGTCCTATCCAGCTGTGACATCACGCAAAGTTGGGTCCTCCGGGCTATTTTATTGTCAGTCCCTTTCATAATGATTTCAAATACCACATGAGGTTGAACCAGCAGCACAGAGGTGGACCTTCTTCCCAGTACACCTTTGCTGTATAAAAAGCCTATGTCAACTGTAACATGCTGTAATCCATGTAGTCATCTCCACCAACGTGATGCATTTGATGGGAAACGCTGCGGAGTGTGCGATGGCTTCATAATTGGTCGAGCAGTCATTCCTCTGCCATCTAGGGCAGTGAGCTCTGCCTGGAGAATTCATTTGTTATCCTTCTTCCCACCAACTGCACTTCACTGATCACGCTTAAGGATCAGCTCTCCAAACTCTGTCAACTGCCGGAGACGGCTGTGTAAGGGGAGGGGAAAGAGGCCCCCAAAAAGGGAGTCAAAATGGTACGTGGTTGTTCCTCGTCCGTCGAGGGCTCAGCTACGATGACTGAGGTGATGTAGTTGTTGGTGTAGGATGGACGAGCAGCCACGGGGAGATGTTTCAGTTCACACGCTCGCACCTTGACGCAGTCCGACCACGTCCCCACACCGTCGGCTGCAGAGTGATTACACCGGGTGGCTGTGGGGTCAGAGTTTAGCTCAAGTATAACATGCTTGGCTTGTCGAGATCAGGTGAAAGGCCCAATTTAAAAGCAAGCTATTAAGTGAAAAGTGGAAAACCATGTCATTGAGCTGTTTTCCCTCCAGTCATCTTCAACCTTCGGGCTGTCTTTGCTCACCTGTGTTTATTACAGGATAATGCTTCTTAAACGTGTTTGGATTCATGGTCATCTCATCTTCAATTGAATGGGACCAAAAAAAAGAAGAAGCTTTCCTGTAGAATTAAACAGAGCAAATAGAGGTCTGTTGAATTCAAAGGAAAATGACTATATTTATTTGGATGCACCTATTACAGATTCAGGCCACAGGCTTCTTTTTGAGTAAACCTGAATCCATTGTTTTTCCAAAGAAGCTTTAAGCTTGTCTTCCTAAAGGATGAGAATGAAAACAAGATAATCAGGAGGATTAATTTCGGTGAGATAAGCTGATGCAAGCTAAGCTCAACGCTTCCCAGTGAAGAAGACCAATGAGCAGCTCATTATTTAGCCCCGCCAGGCCGGCTTGTGACTAACACACTGCTTGAAAATGCACCAAACTCCATTCTTCTTATTTTAGTAGTCTGGATTGCATAATGTCCTGCTTGCCTGGCAGGTGTTGACGTAGCAAATGACAGTGATGATTATGATTTGACACATTTCTATTTTGGCAAGAATGACAGTCATTGCTGTGCTTTCCCCACAGCTCTCATTATTTTATTTTTTTAGTTTAATCATATATTTTTAGATTAGCCATGTGTTATAAGATGACATTTAAAATCTTGTTATTGCTCGTGATCTTTGGGACCGTCTACAAATGTCCCTCTTTAGTGTATCACGTAATGGGAGGAATTACTTTTTGCTCGGAGCTCGTTTGTTGTGTTTGTTGTACGGATCCTGAATGGAACAAAAGCAGGACAACACTGCTGTCCTCCAGCTGGGTCAGTATGTAATGATTGTTACAAATCCCTGATGGCAAATGCCTGGGTTATTGGCAGGATGGATCAATAGGTGGAAGGCTATAGTCCAGCAGTAGTGTGTGTTGTGTGTGTGTGTGTGTGTGTGTGTGTGTGTGTGTGGCTCCAGTTTGTTCTCCAGTATGGAAAAATCAATTTTCGCCAAGCTTTCATTTTCTCTACCTCCGTCCCTCTCTGCTAATATATGGCTGGTCTCCAACTTCCCCTGGCCGGAGACACTGAATCTTCAGTTTGCTCTTGTATGAAAACAAACAAACCTGGAAACGGCCGGCGATACTTTGCTGCAAACTATTCGTTCCAGTCATTTGCAACTTGATTGAATTGATTCCGACAAAGAGAACTCCACTGCAGCGTTGTGTTTATTATCCCACTAAAATGGTGTCGGGCTGGAGTGAAGCTGCCGGATGTATTGATGTGACACCTTGCCCCGGGGCTGCCACAGATTGTGTGCATAAAGGCAGAAATGGGAAGGTTATGTCCATTAAGACCGAGGTCAGGGCAGGAAGAGACAGTGGAGACTGAGCCGCTGAGCCGGCTGGACAATGATGGAGGAGATAGCTGAGCTGGAACAGAACGTTTCATATCTCTGTTTCCAAAGCTTTTACTCGATGTATAATAACGTGTCTACATTGATTAACACTACACAAGTGTGAAATCCTTTAAATGAATTTAAATGTCTGAAACCTTTCTGAGCAGTGTATTTACAGTAGATGTCCCCAATCTATGCAATGTAAAAAAACACAACAGCCACCTAAAAAGTTGTGTCATATTTTTTTGAAGACCTTCCACTTTCACTAAAGTAGCAGCAGCATGAATCTGATTTGAACCACAATTCTTGCAGAGATGGACTTTTAATTTGACCAAATGTCAACGTGACAGTGTCATTCTTATGAGAGTGTTTATTATAGCCACCTATCCTCCCTCTGCTGTGACTCAACCAGTGTGATGCTGCTCAGACAGGGGCTAATGTTAGAGCACTTCACTGTGTAGGCAATGGACAGTCCTACTAATGCAGCATAGACCAGCAGCCAGATCTCCTCCTCCACCTCCTCCACCTCTTCTTCTTCTTCTTCTTCTTCTTCTTCTTCTTCTTCTTCTTCTTCTTCTTTCTAGGAATAGAATATAATAGAAATGTATACTAAATGGGAATCTACAGCATGACCGAAATGCTAGCTGTTTCCCCCTGTTTCCAGTCTCTGTGCTAAGCTAAGCTAAGCTGAATGGCTGCTGGCGGTAGCTCCATACTTACTTTAGCAACACGAGTGGTATAAATCTTCTTCTTCAACACGCAAAATGTCAAACTATTCCTTTAAACATTTCCAAACACAACAACTCCCACACAACCGTCATTTCAGAAGACAAAGAGAAATGCTCATCAGAGGATGTTTTCACGAGTTGGATCATTAGAGCTTCAGACCTTTTGAACAGATTGTAACACCATACACATAAACTTGCCTCGCCTAATATCGAAAGGTGAGTGCCAATTTGGCAACGCTGTACACCATTTTGCTGTAGTAACTGTAGTAAAACAAACATGCTGGATCGTAACCAAACAATACATAACAACCTTGGATCCATCAGAACGCCGAGGACTCGTTTAAACCGACAAGTCGTGAATGATGCATGAGCACCACAGACAAGGTTGTCAAATTGTTTGGCCTGAGGGCCAGAATACCGCATGAAAGTTTCTATCTTAATCCACACTATTTGGCCAGAGTGATTAATGTGTACACACACACACACACACACACACACACACAATAAATATTATTATTGAACTGTTAAGCTTTCAGATCTTTATATAGCAGCATCAGAGTCATAGAGGTTACTGATAATCACAGGGGGAAAAACGCACACCTGAATGAAATGATCAAACCTTCATCAGAATAAAAAACATATTCCCCACCTCCACTCAGACATGTGGACAACCAGGCATATTGTATGGTTGCACTCCATTTCAAAGCTTTATACGTATCCTCCAGATAATTTAGCCCTGAAACAGAAAGCATGTCGCACTACTGATAAAAATATCTGTGATGCTGCTGCTGCTGCTGCTGCAGCCACAGTCCTGTCAGTTTGGATGACCTGCCCCAAGTTGACAAGTGCTCATCCTCACATTTGTCATGGTTGTTCTCATTTGGGAGCATAATAAAAACATAAAAGCCTTCAGAATGCCTTTACAATGATTGCATCTAACCGAAGCGTCATTTCACTGGCAGGCGCTGGCGTTTACTTCCTGATACTTTGGCTGACATGAATGCAGGGGTTTGACCCTTAGTTTAATCAGGGCTTCGGGCTGTGTTGCTGTGGGGCAACACAACACTCATGGTCATCGTACTGATGCTACAGAACCCACAGCCACAATGCGGCTTTGAAATATCAGTCAGTCAAGAGTGTAAAAAAGCTCCATGTATTTGGCCACAAGGTCTATTGTGGGAAAATGTTATTTCTTGTTTTTTCCTCGATGCTGTAAAATGGCGGAATAGTATGGGATGGGTTCGGGGCGAGCCGCCAGAGATGTGTGGTCGCTCTCTGGTTCCAACATGTCAGCGCTGTAATGGAGCGACGGTGATCACTACTGACAAGCTACAGTGATGCTGCAGCAGTTTGTTGCAGTCTTACACAATGTTCTTCGGGGAGCCGCTGCCCTGAAAGCTCTGCTGCTATTCACTGAACGTTACCTGGACGATCCAAGGACAAACGAGCCGAACAGAATACGTGAAAGGAAGCCAAAGCTGCCGTCGGCCGGCTGAATGAAGCTGTTGAATGTGAAGGCATGAAATCACATCACTGCCTCAGTGTTTTAGCTGTTTGAAATATACTTAAAAAAGCTAATTTGTTTTTTATTCTTACTGGATTCTTTTTTTTCTTTCTCCACAGTAGACGTTTGTGTCATGTTACTTTACAAGCCTGAGCACCAGAAGAGATGATTAAAGTTAATGGATTGTGAAAAGGTTAAGAGTTGTGTTGTATAAATCATTTTAATCCATGAAATGAATTAATTTCATGGACTAAAATGAGGAGTTTTCATGTTCCAATGAGTTGATTGAGACTACATTGCACACAGTCATAACATTTCTCCACTTTGTTTTCTTGATGAGATTTTGATCTGAACGCCTCGGCGTCTTCTGCAGTGTTCCAGTGTTACATCCTCTTTTGAATTGAGTTTGTTGTATCCCTCTGTCTCTTGTAGTAGTGGTCCTTGGATGATGTTTTTGCAGTATATGCAAAGCATGTGTAGGTGGAGTGTTAGCAGCTCGCTGTTTTGCTGCGGCGCAGTGAAATATTAAAGTGTATTCTTCCATACAAGACTCCGTTAGCCAGAGGCGATGTCTGTCGTGTTCTTTTAGCATGTGGGTTGAATCCAGTTGTAGTTCTCAGATTAGGGCTAATCCAACAGTGTTGCCCCACTCTTTGTGTATAATGACTATCTGCAGGGGGGTAACCTGCTGGAAGAAGACGTGTGCTTTCACAGATCTATAGTGACGAGGGAATCCCAGCCAACATGCAACCACACCGCCTCGGGACAAACACCTACTCACGCGTTAGTCCCTATGTGCCCTCTGCTTTCTCCGCCGTTGGTCAACTGGGATGAATTGCACAACAATGCGCGCCGTAATGCGGATACAAATATGAACCGCTTAAATGTCATAACACA
The DNA here is from genome assembly GCA_029853015.1 of Chelidonichthys spinosus. Taxonomy (NCBI): domain Eukaryota; kingdom Metazoa; phylum Chordata; class Actinopteri; order Perciformes; family Triglidae; genus Chelidonichthys; species Chelidonichthys spinosus. The sequence continues at coordinate 2,594,286 of CM056835.1, forward strand.
AAGATCATTTAAACCTGGTGCACTTTGCCTGCGGTCATATTTTCATCTCAACACAAAACGTTTGCTTTATGGTATATTGAACGAGCAAATCTGAAGAATGAGTGCAGCTTCTTAAACTCAAACTAGATGGCATGCTGCGAAGAGTCACTACTCAGAAACTCATGCAATTTCAGAGACATGCATTATGTATTTTGTTTCTTTTTTTATACGCTATGAGAGTGGCTCAACGGGTTGCAAACCAATAGGAAGAGTATAAGCAGAAAAATGTATCAGTAACACAAAAAAGGGGCCATTATTGTAGCCCCTCTACGTTTTTGCACTTTGGACCAACGTAGCCAAGGTACGTTTTTCTATGAGACTGGGTTGCTCAACGTTAGCCAGGTCCACCACTTTGTCCCAGAAATATCACAACATTGTTGGATGAATGGCCATGAAATGTTGCCCTGACATTCCTGGTGCCCATAACGATGGTGATCCCCTGACATGTCCTCTAGTTTCCAGCTTTTTGTAATTTTGACCTCAACAAATAGTGGAATTTGATTGCAGAACTAATGATATTCCCGTCTGTACTTTGCCTTAAGTGCTTATTAGCGAATGATGGCTGCTAAGCTAAGAGGGTAAACATGTAAACACTTAGCTCAGTTTAAATGTTTACTTTCAGGTTTACGGAGCACAATGGATGCGATAAGAACATCGATTTGCAAAGTCCATTTCACAGACTATTTCATTTGAAGTATCGTAGAGCTGTGCTTTAGACTCCGTTGTGAAATATACCGTGTCAGTCGCTTCGTGTCCATTCAATTATCAAGCAAATGTGAACTCTTTGTCGGAAAAAAAGTAATGTCAATTCGACGCTTTTTCATCAACTCGTTTTGAGCAAATAAACTGGACTGTAGGGTATTGCACTAGTAAAGCTGGTTGATCAGAGAAGAAGAAGAAGGACTTGCGAACCTCTGGGTCTGAAAAATGAAGGCCATTGAGAAGGACCTTTCACTTGTTTTCTTTCTAACGGCCAGCAGGGGGTGACTCCTCTGGTTGCAAAAATAACTCATCGGGCCCTAGTTTCGTAGACCAGGCGCAGTCAGCACGCAGCGCACCTGCGCCGTGCCGGCGGGGTGTGTCCGCCTTGACTTTGCAAGTTTCGTGCACCCCGCAGGCTAGCACAGGCACACCTCCCGTCACTCCCACCGGCGCAAGTGGGAAAGAGGGAGGAGAAGAAGGCGTGAGTGGGAGACGAGGAGGAGACGAGGCGTGGACTGGGATTAACACAGCCGATTCAGATCACCAGATTCCCTGTCCAACATTAGAACAGTGGGACACCGGGACCTCGCCTGCCGCTCAGACCAGCTGCAGCCCCAACTCCGGTTCCAGCTCGCTGTATTTTTTACAATTTTTTCGGGCAAAGACGCATTTTATTAGTGGATAGATATGAAAAACAGGAGAGAGAGAGGGAGATGTTTTGGTCCGAGAGGCTGAGTTTCCGTTACGCGTGCCATCCAACGTCAGATGTGACGGGACAATCTATATAGATATACATTCATGTGTTGATTCAATAAGTTGCATTAAATAGTGTTTGCTGTGATTATTTATTGCATTTAAATGTGCCTGGAACTGTGGAAACCTGCCTGTGAGGTCTTGGTGACGTGTGCGCACTGCGCGCCGTCAGCCAAACTTCCACTCCGCCAGCTGTGATTCGCATTGAATGAATGGACTTTATTTGTGCCTTGCGCTGAGAGTAGACCAGGTTGGAGCTGGCGGGCTTTCGGCGAAGTCTTGGCGAGGCTTTTTGCCACGAAACTTCCGCTACGCCAAGCTGAATCTGTGACGCCTCCCCCTGCTGTGCCGCCACACCCATCTTGGCGCAGGCGATCCACCAAACTGCTTAACTGACTGTGCGCAAGGCTGTGCGGGTCGAAACTTGCATTACGCCGGCTCCGCCACCCTGCGCCGCGCTGCGCCACGAAACTAGGGCGCATTGTACGATATAGCAAGCTTTGGCTACCTTGTGTTTGTCTTACAACTTCACCTTCAACCAGAAACAAACCAAGTCGTCTTGACCATCATCTACCAGAGAAAAATGGAGTCTGCAGGAATTTGTTCTTTCCTATCAGCTGGTGTTGGCCATGAAAACAAGTATTTGCATGTTCTTTACAAATGTCAATTTGAATTTATGGAATACATTTTGACACAGCTTTCCAATGCAATAACACTTCAAAATGCTCATAAATTATGTGAATGGAAACACTGCAATCGAAGTTTCCATTTTAATTTGACACTTAAAATGCATTTTCAAAAATAGTGAAATTTCACTTCAGATTTGTCCCTCATCAATCATAACTTACTTATTTTAACAAGAATAAGAAGGATTGAATGAGTATGATGTCCAAATGAAATGGAATGTTTTTCGAATTACAGCGTTATTAAAGGTCAAAGGATTCATGTGGAGGATTATTGGAGGATCGGCGTAGAATAAAGATCTCATTTTATGCTTTATGACACCGACCATGGTTCGGGTAGGGAGGGGCTCACTATCTGTTAACAGAGAGTCTTTCGTCACCTTAAATATGTGTCTTTTCAACCTGGCCTTTTATTTGACATGCAGTCACTAATGCTCATTCAAAAGCTTGGCTGCTTTTTTATTTTTAAGTACTGAGGAACATTTTAATACTAACTTTCTGCTGAAACATTACTTATGTATAGAATGCACTTTATTTGTTTGATGCCTGTGCTCAACGCTTGCATTGGTAGTTAGCCTCAGGGAATTCATTCGATAAAAACAAGATATGTAATATCATGGTTATGACATATTTAAAATTTCCTGCATTAGGAGCTGTAAAACAAATCCTGCTTAATATCTTTTCCTCCCACATTCCAGAGACATGCAGGTCAGAAAGCATCTTTACAATAGTGTACGTATTCCTGTGTATGAATACAAACCCAAACACCCACAATACCAAGCGTGGGTGATTATGTTTATCCAACCTCTTCAATGGTTCATTGCCTGCTGCCCGGTGCATGCTAGATGGGCTTGAGCCCCTCCATCCATCTGTTTATGCACAAACTTCATTATTGGGGTGAAAATTGGTTCTGGACGAACTTTCCAAACTCTGCAGCTGTGGTCATGATGGGAACACCTGCGAGGACGGACACGACAGAACAACTTGCTTCTAGTTGATACCATAGGTAGTCTAGTGAACTGGCTTAGGTCAGAGAAGATCTGTCATGAGGGGGGAAACGGATCCTTGATTTACCGTTCATAGTTCCCTCCTCGGTTGTAAATCATGCCGAGGTTGCATAATCCCACATCACCCACCAGGGGTTAATGGGCTCACATGAAACCTGGTGTAAGGACCAGTGTGACATGACATAAATTTTCACGCTGTGAATATGACATTGTGATTAATTTTGGCAGGAAGTCAATGATTGCACTTCATAGACTTAACCTTGTGCTGTAACCACAGTGTGCCTTCATGTGCTGACCTTTAGATGTGGACGGCCTCCGTGCTTAAAGAGAGAATTAAGAAACACGCTTCACGGTGGCTTGTTTAACTGTCTGCTCCGTCATTGCACATTCTGCACCTCCAATAGTTGGCGGATATAGTGTATGCAGTGTTTCTAGTTCCTCTTTGACCGAGTCCTTCTTCTCTGACGTATCTGACCCTGGGACGGGACAGATATGAGAGCAACACGGCCTTCCTCTCCAGCAGGGAAACAAAGTCCCACTGCTATCGTCTCCTCTAGTACCGCTGGAGGCACTTTTCTCAGACAGCAGTAGAAAAATGACTTCCCACCAGGCAGCAGCACACGTAATCGTCAGCAGAAGTAAAGTCGTCGTCCTCACTTTGTCCAAGTGCAGTATCCAATTCCATTAAATCCCCATCCTCTCACCGATGACTCAGTATGAGTGCTCCTCCATCTCTTTACTCATTCTCACGTTCGTCTATTCGTAAAGTTCAGTTTTCTTCCCTTTCCAAGGCGAGGACTAGCAGTTCCCCTCTATTCCCCCCTCAGCCATAGAGCTTTAAGAATTCACTTTGTAGACTTGGCTGCTGTGCACATATACCACAGGTTCGTCCCTACATCAGCAAGTTTTATGATAGACTCCAAAAAAAGAAAAGGATTCTGCAGCTGTCTGCGTGAGAAACCCTCAAAGCTGCAAAAACCCAGAGTTTCAGGCGGCGGCGGCGCTGCTGGTACTGCGGCTACCTGTTAGGTTTGACATGGCGAGAGCTGAAAGAAGGGGAAAGAAACGGAGGAGCCAACAGTAATGACAGGCAGGTGTAGGTGTTTGTCAGGTGACGGAGGAAACAAGATGGAAGTGGACTGAAAATGAAGAGGGCTGGATTTTTCCAGTGGAATAACAATCATGCATATGAAGCAAGTTTTAGTATTCTGATCAGAAATGCACCGAGCCCACAGTAAAAATAAAAAAAGAAGCTCCACCTCCTTGCTGTAATAAAGTAAATGATGCGTATCTTCATTTCTGACCGTGATCAGGGGAATTTACCGTAGTTGTTTACTGCTTCATGGGCCCAAATATACAATTTTTATTAGTCCTCCAGCAGAGCAGGCTGCCTATTTAACAAAGCTATTGTTCCCATTTTGAGTATAGAATAGGAAGATATAATTTATATGAGCTGAGCTGTGTGAGTTTTATTGCTGCCCTCTATTCTCTTTTAGATAACATGAGCTGAATGTCGTCTGTTGCCGGCAACGTTCCTGTAATTTGAGGAGGATCTGTTGTGTGTGGTGAATAATGTTATCCCCCTGAAAGAGCTACTGTGAAGCATGCTGAATCCAAAACTGAATAGAAGATAATCCACTCTGATACTTTTCTGTTTATGCAGGGTGACGCTTATTTCGCTGTTTACGAGTCCTGAAAATGAAGCTGAAATATTGTCTGTCAGATATGAAACAATGGTGCAGTTGTCCCTGGAAGGTTTTTTGTGTGTCCTTGATAAGAGTATCATCGTTTTGCAGTCACCCCAAACAGGTGCAGGTTTTTACTTCTGTGAATTCCTGTTTGTTTAGTATTTAAATCAGTGTCACCTTGGCCTTTCAACACACATCCACAGACCCAGAGTGTGTGTGTGTGTGTGTGTGTGTGTGTGTGTGTGTGTGTGTGTGTGTGTGTGTGAGTCCAGATGAAGGCTGAGAAAATGGAGGAGGAATAATAAAATGACAGAGGGAAAGATGATGGAACCAAGCTATCAAGGATGTGTGGCTGAATTATGTCTCAAAGTGAAGCTCAACAGAAGCAACCATTGGAAACATACGACACAGAGAAATCACAGAAGTGTGACTTGATTGTATTGTGTTTGCATAAATGTGTGTCTTATCCAACGTGCAATTCCACCTGCAATTTCCCCAAAAAGGAAAAGCTGAAGAATACATGAATACTGAAGTTACACAGAAGTGATCTTACCGGTCCTCTGTAGCATGAGAGCATCACACACCCTGATCTCTGACTGCCAGGTTGAGTTGCGTTGTGGGTGTGAGTGCAGGGTTTGTGAAGGTGATCAGTTTGGTTCTGCTGCATCACTTTGACAGACGTACGTCCCGTTCTTGCGAACGTAACATCTCAGGAACGCCTGGAGGGAATTTGGCACAACTTCCACTTGGACAAAAGGATGAACTAGATTCTGGCAGTCAAAGGTCAAGGTCACTGTGACCTCACGTGTTTGGCCATAACTCAATAATTCATCTATTTATTATGACCATTAGTAGTGGAGTGATGACATTTTGGGCAGACATTGATGTAAAATGTGACCAGACTGCTTGGCGGAGACATAAAACCAGGAGGCTGTAATTCTAGTTAATAATCTGTCCATCGTGAGTGTGAAATCAGTGGAGACCTCTTCTTAAGCGTGTGTTTTCTACACTTTAAACACCATGTTACATGCTGGACTTTCCTCTGCCTGACTGAATTTCGACCTACGGATTCACAAAAACTCATTAGATCCAATCAGTAACAACATGAGATACTAAGAATCTGCGTTGAGGGTCAGAAATATCAGAGCAGATCTGCTGGTTTGAAATGTTGAACATTTGCTTCAGTTATTATTAACATCAAGACACACATCTCCAATTTGATTTTTTGCTTTGTGTTATTAAAACCATGTGTTATGTACAAATAAAATAAAAATAATTAACGCTATGTAAGCCCAAGTGTCTCACACACTTTATGGCCTGAGCTCATTTCCAAAGGCCCACAGATGGCAGCAGATCGGCCCGTTATAAATCTTTTATACTGCAGCGCAGCCCGCCGCTTGCACATTTGCATGCTCGTGTTTCAGGGTATTTGTCCATTAAAGAGCTGTGGCCAATGCACTGATTTCCCCATTATTTCTAGTTGATTGCCCAAGCAGTTGCATTTAGACCAAGGAGAAGTGAAGGGCACCGGGCAGCAGCAGAGCATGGCCATGGGGAGCAGTCGTCCCACATGGCACCCATTTATTCAGATCGCCGCCGCGTCACTGGGAAGATGAATCCCCCCACGTCTCCAAGCTTGCATAAAGTTTTTACCCCTACGTCGGCCATTAGCGGACTCAGCTATTTGAACTTTCAATACGTTATGACATCTTGACCCCGGCTTTGTTTGAAAGGCCAGTTTGCGCTGTTGGCGTCCCCCCGCTGACTGAAAGGATAGCTGATCATGAATGACTCTGTTTTGACTCTGTGCTGGTGGCTGACCTGAGCCTGCTCTCTGTCCCCATCACCAGTCTGCTCCCAGTTCTCCCGGGGAGTCTACGCCATCCTCGGCTTCTACGACAGGAAGTCCATGAACACGCTGACGTCCTTCTGCGGGGCGCTGCACACCTCCTTCATCACGCCCAGCTTCCCCATCGACGCCGACGTGCAGTTCGTCATCCAGATGAGGCCCGGGCTGCGGGGAGCCGTCCTCAGCCTGCTGGACCACTACAAGTGGGAGAAGTTCGTCTACCTCTACGACACGGACAGAGGTAAGAGCGCCCCCTCTTGGAAATATCAAACATACACCGCTATGGAAACGCAGCAAGCTTTTCAGTAGGAGACAGGTGAGCAGTGCAGAACATCTCATTGCTTGAGAAAGTGGGAAAAAAAGTCACGCTAAGCCGTCGTGCAGAGGTGTTATTATACAGTGTATGTGATGGGTCTTTAATATGTAAATCCCCCACTTCCCCAATCTTCGTTCTAAGTGGTTTGATACGTTTTAATCTATGCTGGTAATGATCCTAAATTACTTCTCTATGTGGCTGAATGCTGCCGCAGTCAATAGCTCCTCGCTTCCTGAGGAATGAGTCATTCACAGGTGCTGCTGATCCGCCGCCGTAGTGTGACTCCAGCCTCCTGAGCCTCTAATCCTCTCTGATTATCATTTAGCACTAATTGGATTATATAAAGACCGAACACAACATATTGTAACTTCAGCGTGTGCGCCGCGTGGCCTCCTGCTCCCCTCATGTAGGCCAACTATTTACGGACTTGGGTCTTTTGTCGTCCTCTGAGGGGTCAGCTGTTTTAGAGGCTGAGTAAAGAAAGAAACAAGCCATAGACTGTTTCTAGCAGCAAAGATATGTAGGATTTGTTTTTAAATTCACGTTACTTGATAGATGTAGAGATGTTTTTTGGGTGCCGCCCCTGCTGATAAATGTGCCAAACTGTTCAGCATTCCAAGTATTTTTACATTTCTAGGACAAGCGCACTCCGTTTTCACTCCCCCCGCATCACTTTATACATCTCCAGTTCAAGTGGGAGTCTAAGCTATGGCTCACGGAGCAGTTTAAAAAGAAATCACCTTCGTGTGACTTGAACAAAGAGCTTCTTGAAACCCTTAAAACAAACATGGATATGTTCAGAGCCATGTTTGACCTCATTACCTAAAGAGGTTGTCACACATTCATATTGGGAGAGGACCTCTGTTTCATTGGCTGGCTCTCTGTGTTTTGGTGGCAGATTGTAGGAAGCTGATAATTGGTTGGCTGGTGTGCTTGAGATCAAATGATCAAGCAGTTTGCAGCCCCTCTCGGGCCTAATCACCCTTCTCAGAAGCGCCTCCTGATGTGGCACTTAGAGCTCTTAACTTTTTTTGGCCCCGCTCACCTGCTGTGTCGCCGCTGACAGGCGACCATCTGTAACGCTCGGCTGCTTCCACAGCGCCACACAGTGTAAACACTGTAGTTTAGGACGGATTCCCACATGCTGCACAGCTTGTGTTTGCTGAGAGGCTAGTTAGCCGTCCTACTTTGGCTGCCGGTCCCAGCCCCGCTCCTCCTCCTTCTCCTCCCTCGGCAGGGCTTTGGAGCAATAAAGCCAACAGTCGTCCAAATATCAGTTTAATCTTCATTATAGGCAGAGGGCTCTGCTTAAGGATCAGAGAGGGACTCGGAGGGGGTTCTCGAGAGACCGCTGTGTGAGTGACTGTTGATGGTTTGTGGGACAATATGACAGTAATTGAGGCATTTTCCAATGATATGTGTAATGCCTGTTCCTTAACAAGATAGTTTCCACATCTGAACAGAGGCTTTTTATCACAACAAAAGCATCTTAAAGTCAGCTTGCAAACCATGAAAATGAAACAAGTCGATCCCCTGCTGTATATCTTGGGGGAAGTGGACCCTGTCTTCCCTTTCATCATACATCATAAGAGAGATTTCTTTATGTAGCCTCTAGGCATAACTACCATCACGCTGGTGTCTGTATGATAGGATTTTGACGGTAATAGAAAATAAAATGCCCACAGATACCACTTAATGTACCCATGCCTAAACCCGCACCGTATTGCAGTCATTTTCTGTGTATTTCTAATTGGGAATTGCGTTGCCAGCAAATAGGTTCAGCTTCTCTTTCATGTCGGAGACGCCTTCCTCCGACAGCCGTATTGTACTGATGTGAACAGCTTTAACTGACACACTCGTAATGGTGATCAAATAACGAGTGGAGTTTTGTTTTCTGCAGCTGCTTGGTGCCGAATGAGAGTGCAGTACTGTTTCATGCAGCCCTTTGTCTCATTATAAGAATGAATTGCTCGACAAATATCACGGGTACGGAAGGGCAAACTGGAGAAAGCACACAGATCCGAGAAAAGCACAACGGAGACATGTTCATTTGCCGCAGTGCAACATCACCTTTTTCTCCTGGATGTACTCGCTATGAAACGTCCTCATTAGACAGACTAATGGCTGCTGGCAGAAAAGGCCTCTTGAACCGAGGAACATCTGGGCATTACCAGCTGGCCACTGAATCCATTTTTTTCATATTCACATAGTTAACTAAAAAATGCATATAACTGCTTAAATATTTTAAGCTGTCTGGTTAAAAGCAGCTACAGTATGAGAATCACCAACAGAGATTTTACTTTTAACTGCACACAAAAAACCCCAGAAAAAATTCCACAATTTTCAACAGAAAACTGAAAAAACAGAGACTGCTGAATTACAGTTTGCATCTCCGTCCTAATCCCTATGAAGACCTCTGACTAACGCAATAATGTCATTAATCAGTGTGCTGCTATCGTTGCAGTCTGATAGTATTCCATTTGAGAAGTGATGTTATTCTGCAGTTTGTTATATTGTATTTGTAGCAGATATAGATTTTGTATCGACCTTCATTTGTAACTTAAACTCAAACACATAACAAGTTGAGTAAATGTTCATGTGTGAGATCTCCCTGTCTGATGTAGTCCTTCAGGTTCAACAACTCCATCTAATGCAACTAGATCTTCATGTCTTGGTGTTGCCGTTAACATGAAGGACTACGGTCTAACGACCTCCACTGCACTTCTTCTCTGCGTCCTCCTGCCCTTCTGACAGATGGGGATGGTGGAGGATCTGCATTCGGTGTGTAATCACACTGTCCTGTGCTGGATGTCTGGTTGGTTGCGTCTCCGCAAGGAAACGTCTGATTAATTGTGCGCTGTTAAAGAGCTGCACTCAGCAGTCAGGCACACGGGCTCATTAACAGAGAGTGGGAGGGAGAGTGAGAGAGAGAGAGAGTGGGCGAGAGACCATGTGGCAGAAAGCAGCTGTTCCACTCTGTGAACACCTTACTGCACTCTCACTTCGAGATGGACATATATCAATACGCTTTGACCTCCCCCCCTGTGGGTAAATGCTGTTTTCCTCCCAGGACCTAATATTGGGCCTAAAGTGCAGATCAATCAATCAATCAATCAATCAATCAATCAATCAATCAATCTCCCCTGTTTCAAGAGAGCTGTTCAAGGACTCTATTATCCCTCACAGAGAACAGACAGAATGAGGACGAGGGGAACTGTGACACACCTGTAACAGAAAAGCACGTCTGAAAGGTGCTTTTTTGTAAAATGGGGTTCTGGAGATGCAGATGAGAAAGCATGAGGCTGAGGCTCTGCAAGGTTAGACTCGACTGCATCAAATGTAATGAACTGTTTTATTTGAGAATCCTCTGACTCGGTGTTGAATGAATTTAAGATTCTCCATGGTGATCAGACTGCCTTTGAGTGTGTGTGTGTGTGTTTTGTGTGTGTGTGGGGTGACGCCATCGGTGAAAACCTCAAAGAGCGGTGTGCATTCAGTGAGAAGATGCAGCTGAGGCGTGAGCTCTGCTGCTTCTGCATGAAACCGAACCTCCTCTGTCATCGAGCGCTCACTCCGCACTGCCAGACGCCCAAAATGGCACCGATTGATCCGTGCACATCCACGCATGCAGAGGCAGTGCAGCTTGAAAAATGACATCAAACGACATGTAAGCTGCAGCCGTTCTGCCCCACGCCGCAGCGCTGAGCCCATTGTATCCACGGATGTATGCATATGGATTCTGGATGCAGGAAGCAAAAACATTTCACAGCCCAGATGGTGAGAATTTGGAAAATATGGCGCTTGTATTTCTCGGCATCGGATAATTCTTACTTTTAAACGTTAATACACATCCTCTTCATTGAGCAGATTGTCAGACAGGCTTGCATTGCAGAACGTGTAACACGCTGCTGAAGCTCCAGCAACCTTCAGAAAGACATTACATAACTTCAAACAGTTGCATCACTTTGTAAATCTGTGTTCTTTGCTTGAGAAGAGGGAGTTGCAACACTTGGCCTCATTGCAATTACTTTGTATTCTGGGCAGCTTTACATGGCCAGCACAATGTATATTTAAACAAAGTCATTATTGCACCAAGCTAGGTTGCATGCATTGCTAAACTGAGAAAATGTACATTTGGATCTTGGTGTCCTTACACACGACTTCCTGGTATAGTTTGCTGAAATCAACCAGTGCTCATGTTGTAGCACCCTGGACAGTTCCTACACCCAGAGCTTCCTACGCCTGCAGGACTGTAAGCTGTAGCTCCTCCATGTATTTGTATATTCTTACTGCGTTTGTGTATTTGGGTCACTCACTAAACAATTAACTTGAATAAATGAGTAGGGAAACATAACAAATGCAGATGCTTTCATACAAGGCACGAGGGCCCAGTTAATACACAGTGTGATTATGAAGAAGTGAATCATGTGCTGTTTGCAGAGCTGAACCCAAATCAATCTAAATCTGTGTGAGGTTGAAGGAGCAGAGCAATGTCCATCCCTTCAGGATAGTCCAGAGACAGATTCTCATGGTGACGCAACACCTTCCTCACAGGGTCTGGGTGACATAAACTCCACTGTCTCCATTTTAAAACACAATGTTGTTTTGTATTGTGAAATAAAACTGGAAAACCGAAATTTAAACACAAAAGAATAAATTGCAAACCAAAACCAAAAATCAAATAAAAGTGCAGTATTGCTGCTTCCACTGAATAAGTTAAGCATGTAGAAATGCTTGACAAGTGCATGTTGCCACAATGCATCGTCATATTCTGCCATCGTACTTCAACACTTAATACAGTTTTAATTTCTCATGTGAACATCATGGCCCAGAGCTACTTTCTCTGAATCACCCAGATGTACGTTCATCAGCAGGCAGAACGATGAGCTGAAGACCAGTTAAAGTGTGAAACCTCTGAATATTTGATGCACAAGGCTGTAAGCTGGGGTTGCTAAGATATGAGGCATTAGTAGGGTTTGGGTCAGACACTGGAGCCATTCTCCATGAGGACCGCTGCATTCAGTGACAGAGATCCCTAAATAACCTGCAGATAACATGATTTTAAGATGAATATACCTGACTGTGGGGGAAGAATGACATTAAACATGTGGTGAAATAACCGTAGAGACAACCAAGCTTTTTGCTGTAATCTCACTTACTGGTGTTCGTTATGGCGGCATGAGGATTCATCTGAGACCCGAGACATCTTGAAATCTGGTCAATAAGCACCCTGCAGCTTGATCAATCACATTTGACCTATCTATTACTTATAACCTCACCTCTCTTCTCACACAGCCACATAAAAAATAAATTAGAAGTCAATATGCAAGTTAATTCTTATCATTGATTATCTAATGAGTAATCTGTAAGGTGTGATTCCAATTATCCTTCTCTTGCTTTGAAGCCGATTCGCTCGCGACGGCTCGAGGAGAACGCAGGGGTGAGCAGTTCAGGAGGAACTGCTCACCCCCCCCGGCTGAACATTGTTGCCTCTGTGGCTCGCAGTGAAAGAAAATGGCCAAAATCTTCAAATGAATAGAAAAGAAAATGTGTACGGAGATGGAGTGAGGGAAGGAACAGAGGAGTCAGCAGAGCCTTTGTGCCTCTCCTGCGTCAGAGAACAGCAAATGGCACATGGGGCCAAGCACTGTCAGACATGCTGTCAGATGCACCGAATGTTTTTCAGAATGCAGAGCCCCCCCGCCCCGCCACGCCACCCCTCCCCTTTCCCTCTAAGATCCAGCTTGTCATATCTAATCTGCTCTAACCTCACCACTTTGCATGACCGTACAAGAAACCAGGTGACTAATAGAGCACCCCTCTGCTTCGCAGCCACCGCTCTGTTTGTGGCTCCACTCCTCTCCCTTGCTCAAATGTCTCCCGTCTATTTCTGGAGACTTGCTTTCAGGATCACACAAGGCCATTACAACAGTAGTCTTTTTGCATTATGAAAGAGATTGATGCGATATGCGCTTCCCCCTTTTTGCCCAAGAGAAAAAGCCATTTTTATTTGCTTAAGAGACGGGAGGGTGTTGTTGTTTTTCTTGGGGGAACTGAAACAGGCAGTTAGTGCGGCTCTCACTGACTCCATCTCTTTGTATGCGGTTCAAATATAAATATAGATGCTTTATTTGGGTGTTTTTATGCTTTTATCACTTAGGTTTTTTTTTATGGCTTTAGAATCTCAAAGTGCAACAAAAGTTCACAAATGAGGAAAAATGCTCTACATTGTGTTAGCAACTTTGCAGCTGCCATTAGATAAGAGCTAATCTGTTTGATTAGCTCTGATCGGGGGTTTGGCAGGATGAGCAGTGTGGGGGTGCAGGGCTCTTTGCAGTTCAGCTAATTTGGAACGGGGAGCTGTTATCTGCATTGGTCTGCATTGGGAGTAGGCGTCGTTAGGCTAATTGTACTCAAAAGTGTCCTTTTACTGTCGTTTGGCAGTTTGAATCCCTTTTATTTCACCAGCTCTGTCAGCAGCTGCCCGCTGAATAAACATCTTCGTTGTGAAGCCACATATGATTCTTTTGGGGAGATTTCTCTGAGGCAGGTTCAGAGGCTGGGTCCGAGCCCCCTTTGGTGTCGCGTTCAGCTTTGGGCGTCCCATGACAACGCCGCCGTTCACAGATGCCTGCGAGTGAATTTTAAAGAGGTCACCTTCTCCAGGGAGAGGGAGGGACCACTGAATCACATGTGAGACTGCACACCACGCTGAGCCGTCATGTGAGCCGATCTAGGCCTGACCAAATCTTTAAAAAAGAGCAGTGTGTGGGATTAAGGAGGATTTGCAGAAATGCAATATAGTTCATAATATTATTGTATTATCACCTGAAACATTGTATTTTATTATGTTTTTTCACACAGGGAGTATGTCTTCGTCACAGAGTCTGCCATGTTGCAATATCTCGAGGGCTTTTCGTTTACATTAACGTTGCTTAAAGGCTACCGTAGTCCTCCAACACGCTTGGAAAGGGAGGGGTGAGCGGAGGGGTATACAGTTGGTTGCAACTTGCCACTAAGTCTTGCTTTTAATCATAGATGAACCCCATAAAACCAATCTGAGCTGCAAATAACACCAGATCAGAGGAGGACATACTGATATGCTCGGTGGGCAACTGTTTGTGTTACTTGCTCTAAAAGTTGCTGTTATTTTTAAGCATTTCTTTGGTACATTTTGGTGACAAACCTCACAGCAGTTTGTCTCATAAAGACCATATGAAACTGAAGCTTGAAGGGAGACAGCAGTTAATTGGCTCTTTACCTGATTTCATGCAGTTGACGTATTCTGGTCACCTGTGGTTTGCCCCCTCTGCCAGACTCTCGTTGGTTCTGCAAATGTCAGGCTCATTAGCATGATATTTAAACATTTTAACCGGCATCACAATATCGCAGGTCTGGTTCATGTCTGCAATTATCTCTTCAAGAGAACAATTGTCTTCTCTTTTTACAATTTTCACTGTGACTTGATGAAAGAGCGACTGTCCAGTTGAGTTCTGGTGCAGACTGAAGCGCAGAGGAACTAGATGTTGTTCACTCAGAGCTTGTTCTCCCCTTTTGTTCTTTGGCTCCTGGTGCATGTGTGTGTGTGTGTGTGTGTGTGTCTCTGTGTGTGTGTGTGTGTGTGTGTGTGTTTCTCTAAATTCAATGTCCTTGCATCACTTTAAGAAATATTACATTAGATTTCAAAAAGACAAATTATGTAAATGCATCTTAGTTTATCAAACTTCTTATTGACTTAAACCTGCAGTTATAACTGACAATGGCCTATTGACATGCCCAGCGGCTACATTAGCATTTATATATATTATAGATATTATCAGTATTTATTTGGAGTCGCATCATGGTCACCTGGTGAAGTCCAATATTAGCTCTCTATTTGATCGCCACAAACTGCTGATGGAAGATCCATTCTGTTCATAAGCTAGTAGCTAACTAGCATACTAAGTGGGTAGGGTATAGTGGGGTATAGTGGGGCTTCAGAGCCTTTTTTAATACGGCTCTTAAACCAAAAACAACACTGATGAGAGCTGGGAGAGTAAACCAAAAAGGGCAAGAAAACCAAAAGAAATAGCTAAAAGATGCTAAAACGTTCCATAGAGCTGAGGTACCTGATACTTCTATGTGGCTTCATCACGACTAGTGACACATAAAAGTAGTCACGTGAGCCGTTAATAATGCTTACTGGAGCTGCTCTAATGTCGAATAAATTGATGACCTCAGGCAAACAGTTACGTATTTGTAGTCCAGTAGAGACGTAGGAACATAAGCATTCATTCGGAGTCGTGTTTTTGGACGCCTGACAAATGTACGTCAGTGAGAAGTAACACATAGCACCGCAGCACGTAATGTTTTCCACCATCAAGGCTGTGTTGAGAAACCATTCCACTTGTGAGAAATGACCCCCCCCCCCAGCCTTGTGACAATTTACTCCTGATTTTGAATATGTATTATTCTTCAGGATGGCGCAGAATAATTGACTCTGTGAAATGCCCTTGATGTTTGCCCTGCCCGCTGGCTGTTGTAAAACGCACCATCTGTTTACAAAGTCAACCAAAACTCTCGGAGATAAAGACTTTGTCATTTGTGCACCGACTGATAAATCACGCCAGCGTTAATATTCACCAGGAGACCTCGGATGTCCTTCGACGTTCAGATTTCACATTTGTGGTTGTTGAAGTTAGAGCACACTAAGATGTCACATTCGGGACTTTCACACTTGGAGCTTTTATTTCCTCGTATCTCCGAGTGTACTGAAAATAGCTTCACATCGACAGTCTTGCACAAATGTTTAAGTCCCAAATATCCAGCTTAGTTTACGGACAGAAAAGGGAATGAAAATAAAACTCTCAGGAGAATCATTTGTAAATCCCCCCAAATCCTTTTCCTACTAACATGTTTCAAAGTGTCATGCATATCCCGGCTTATGGTGTTCAGTACTATGTGGCAGAATACTGGGAGGAGAGCTGACACTCAGCTTCTGCCTTTTCATTTCCCCCTCCACCAGACGGATACACTGTGCTGCAGTCTTGTTATTGATATCTCCGAGCTGATACAAAGAAAAACCCTGTTTGACCTGATAAAGTCTGGATGATGACAGAGGCGTATCTGGCCCAAGGTCAGCTCAGCACCTTCTTATCTACGGTCACACTCTCGTGAAGGGACGGTCACATTAAATCTCCTTTTTGAACTCCTTCACCTCCCTGTGTGTCCGACATGTGGACACACATGTCTGCCTCTTAAGAAAGAGTGGCTGATGCGGCGCCCAGCGAGAGCCACTTGTCTTTAAAGGCCATACCTGATCTGAGATCTGTCTGTGGAGCACTTCACTGTGAATGTCACCGGGGGGGCATGTTGGCTCACGTGTCCATCAGACCTGGTCCCTGGTTGAGCCACTTCTATTTGCTGTGACTTGATGATTTTTTCTTCTTCCTTTAAAGCAACACTAAAGAGTTTTTAGTGCCTTAAAATAATGTTTCCAAAATAGTTTCAGTGGTTCATCACCTCAAAACCGGGTGAACGGCACTTCAGCATTCGCTCTGCAGCCCTCTATCGGCTGTAACCACACTATGTCACTTTGCCTCGTCGGGTAGCGGTTTTGTAGTTCTAATGAGACTACGAATTTGACCTGCTTTACGGCAAGCGTTACAAAAGCCGGTAGGCGGAGGCTCTGCGTGGAGATCAGTGGGAGAACACCCGGCAGGTGCATGGAAGTTACCATGCAGCTAGGTAGTTTTTAAATTGGCGTCATGGCAGAGCCTGCAAAGAAAAGGAGGAGTATAATGTCCGATGAGGCGAAGAAAAGAAAACGGGAGCATGACAAAGAAAGAGCTTGAACGAGAGTGAATATCGGACCGGCTCACACTCGTTGGTGAGAGCTGAAGGAGGCTACAAAATGCAAGACGGATAGTGACTTGGCTTTGTTGCTGCTGGACTTGTAAATAATGTTTCCAACAGTGTGCATCTGTGTACAATACATTGTCGATTATTTTATTGGCTCATGTTAGCTAATCTTAGCTAAGGCGTTAGCTACTCTACCTTGTCACTGGACATCGTTAAAATCGTTCATCGTTTCCAGAGCCGGTTCTGCATACAAACAAATAACGTGTGTGCGACTGTAGGCTGCGGTAGGCTAAATTATTCACGACGGCAGTAATGTACAATTCCGCTTCCAAACTGTAGGGGGACCGGAGAGGAAAACTTCTTAAGTGTTGCTTTAAACCATTTCAGACTAAATGCTGGATGAATGCACATGAATGCAAAAGACAAGTCTGAAAGGCCCCAAAGGACCATGCTATATGGCTTTACTTTCTGCTTAAAGATATGTTTTACCATAAGTAACGCGCCAGATGTATTGACGATGACATGTCAGCTCGTCTCATGAAACACACATCTTGGTAAATGGCCAGTGAATCCCTCTTTAAAGGGGAACTGGAACAATTTAGACCAGTAGCCTGCTGGTCATCTCTGCTATAGGTGAGAGTCCTGAGGCTACATTAGCTGCTAACACACGCACACCCAATGTCCAACCCGAACTGTCGGCAGTGAGGTTGCATTGTGGGTAATGTAGGTGGCAGGTTTTGATAACGAAGAAGAAGGCGTGAAATAAAAAAAGATGAACTCTCTGGTTCTGCTGCATTGATTTCTGACATCCTGAGTCTGACAGTGTTAGAGAACAGATATGCATGGTGTTCTACAACTTTTAATGAAACTAAATACAAGTTTAGTTTAGTTTAGTAAAAATACTTCATTAATGACTACAGTGAAAAATGTATTAATTGTACTTGGCTAATCTGAGCTAATCATCCACATCCTCAGCATTTAGTTTGACCAGACATACAGCTGGTGCTGGTGAGATGCAAACTGATTCAAAAGGATGCGGTGTTTATTTAATTTATTTGTTTATTTCGGGCATGTCCATCAAATCATCATCACACATCTTGCTCACACAGTAAAAATACACATGGCCGAAAGGGAAAGCGGGAGAAGCCGAGCCTTATCTAGTCCCGCCCCCATTACCCACAGGGGGGAAAAGAAAGAAAAATAATAATAAAAAAAATAAAATAAATAGAAAATAGAAAAGAAAAAGAAAAGAAAATAAAAATAAAAGAAAAAATCAACATCATAGTCTTTTCTTGTCTTTTGCATTTTTCGCTTGACATAACATTTTCTTTCACTTGTGACATTTGACATACTATGTTACAGCAGTAGGTGGTACAGAGAGCTGAAGTCCAGTGCATACAGATTACGTGTGTGTCCCATGCAATAATCTGTACCGGTCAAGTGTTGAATATACATACTTCTTCTTAAAGCCACTCAGTGTTTCTGTTTTTTTTACTTCTTCTTCCAACACATTCCATTGTCTAACACCTGTGACCGATAAGGAAAAGGATTTTAACGTAGTTCGTACCTTCCTTTGCCTGAAAATCATGTCCCCTCTGAGATTGTGTCTCTCTCTGTGTATGAAGAATTTTTGCAGGTTCTGGGGGAGAGTTCTGTTTGATGCTTTGTACATCATTTGTGCTGTGCGATAGTTTATTAAATCATATAGTTTGAGTATTCTCGATTCGATAAATAAGTGATTTGTGTGTGCCCTGTAGTTGGCATAGTGTAAGATTCTCAAGGCTCTTTTTTGGAGAATTAACAAGGGCTGTGTGGAGCCTTTATATGTGTGTCCCCAGTGTGAAGTTAGTTAGCTTCTGCAAGATCCCCTCCAGACATATTTAGGATATTTAAAAAAGACTCTGAATTATAATTTGTTTCTTATATGTTTTTTCAGGTCACGCTTGTGATGTCATGCACGAACATACACGTCATAAAATCAGACATAAGAAACTTTCCTCCTTCAGTAGATGAATGTGGAGGCAGCCTTCTTGTTTCCAAACTCAGACATACATCATTCTGCAAGGTCACACATCCAAGTGAAAAGTAAAAGTAAAAAAAGAAGTAAGCAAAACACATTTTTTAGTGGAGAGGGACTTTAAAATGCAAGTCTAATAGCAGCAACAATTCAATAATTCAAGAAATGAGGAACTCTAATATTAAAAGTGCATGTTCAACAGTCTAAGGGCCTCACTGAGACTTTATGATACCCATACCTTTACAAATAATGCATGGATAGCTGTGTAACCCGCCCACACCCTGACTAAAGTATTAATGAGCTCAGACGTCTGTGCATAACTTAATAAAGCATCCATACGGGAGCTGATATAGCAGCTTCAGCGCGAGGGATGTCGGGATGAACCGATATTCCCACAATCGCATTAACGTCATGGATTCATAACCGTAAGAATCAGAGCACAAAAGTAGATAAGAAGTGAAAAGTAAAGTGCTGTTATTATTATTATTATTATTATTATTATTATTATTATTAATAATAATATTTTTTTTTAAAGATACCAGATTTTTTTACCATTTGAATGCATTTCTATGCAAATACCCACTCACAGACCATAACGTTATATATAAAGGATATAGTTGATAGTTAATTAGCCATATTACATATGTATAAATATATTTCCTCTGATAATAATGGTGATATGAAAGCGTAGTATCGGGTCATCCCTATCAGCAGCCGTGATAGGTGTGTCCGGTCTGTGCTGCAGGGAGGCGGTGTGTGACTGTGATGCAGTGAAGATCATGTTTCCATTTAGCCCGTGTGATGCAGCTTCCAGACGCTCTGTAGCTGACTACTATTTACATAAACGCATTTTACACCAGCTTATTCAGCACCCGTAATAACATCCCTTATTTGATGGAATCAGCAGTTTTCTTCCTGCTCGGAGAGAAAAGGGTAACGCAGCATGTGATGCTGCTTTTGCTCTGCTCATTTAATCCCGTCAGCTGCAGTGCATCTGCTGGTAAACCGTTTCCTTTCTGTTCGTTAGTTCTGACCCGGTACTGCACGTAATGAGCTCCTGCCACCGCACGTTGTCACCACATATTCTGTGCACGGATAATGGAAATATGCAAATGCATCATGTACGTTGTCATTATCCGTCTGGGAAGCTGTTATTTCCTGCTGTTTTTTGTGTTATTAATATCTTTTCTGTGCGATGAGGTGTCGTCTCGTCAAGGGTCATCGGTCTTCTTACATGATGCATTTTTTAATGTGTGCAATTCACCCCATTTGTCTCACAGCCTCAATAGACAATGAAGTGCATTCATTGAGTTGCATCAATTTGAAAGTCACTTAGAGAGAGAGAGCGCTCAAATTTTACTATTTTAATAATAGGGTACAGAATTAAGATGGATAAAAAGTGATAGTTTAAAGTGCTTCAACCATAAAATCAGAAAGGTTTCATCTTTCTTAACCTTTACTTTATTTTTATAGGACATTTTCCAAAAAGCCAAGATCAGATTTTATGATCCCATATGGCTGTAAGCATCTATGTGACACTTAGCTCATATGACAACCAGTGTGTGTGTGTGTGTGTGTGTGTGTGTGTGTCACAGTCTTCGTCCTCACATAACAGATGTTTTTGTTGAATCGGCTCCATGAAAGCTTCGCCTGGCTCAGCAGGAGGTTCTGTTAGACTGGAACGATCCCAGTGATCAGACGGTTCACCTTCACTTCCTTTTAACGGGCATCATCTATCCAAACCTACCAAAGTGATACCTCTGATTTTACTGTGACATCAAATTCATGGATAAACAGTTCCATAGAAACAAAACTTTGTAGGATTGAAGTTGCGCAAAAATGACCAGAACCAGTTTTTTTTTTCTGAAAGATCAATTATTTGTATTTCCCAGCCAGGAAATAAGAGCTAGTTTGTTTTCTGAAAGAAAATGTGGAAAAATAGAAGCCACAAATGAATTTCCCCGTAGAACTCTGTCTCCTTTTCAGCTCCAGCTACTGATCTCTCTTTTGGCTGATACAGAAACAGCCTTTGTGGCCCGTCATGACTGCTGACCGTGTATCCCCGTCCCCTTTAGTGAACCATCAGTGGAACCATCCAAATTCCTGTGGGTGCGTCGGGGCTTTTCAGCGCCGCTGCTCAGCCAAGTTACTGTTAGCTCAGCTTCTTCCTTTCGTACATACCTCATCTCCGGATTCACGCTGAGCTCTGCGTTGAATGGCGCCCGTTGTGCTCGCTGAACTGCTTCCCCAGCAGTCACGTGGTTTAGTGTCTCCGCTCCTGACTCGCGTTGACTGCAGCTTTAAATGTGCAAGTTTGAATCCCTCGGTGAGGCAGGAAGGAGATAAGTGATGTGACCTCGTGTGACACACTGCGAAGGCAGCATGGGACATTTCCCAGTTCTAGTTAATGATGCTCTCTAACCTCTCTGTCTTTCTTATGGACACCACAAGTCTGACTGAATCTATGTCGGTGTAACAACCTGTGTGGATGCTTATTCCATGGTTTTTTTCCTGAATAGGTTGTGTCTTTTGAAGTTTTCTACTTTGTCATGCATCTCTGCTATTAACGCTAAAATGAGTAAATATACGTTTTGAAACCACTTGTCTACCTCCTTTGAACATCTTCCTTCTCAATTTATTTTATTTCCTACAAGGGGATTTTATTGTTCGGCTAAACATTTCATCGCTGCATGGTGAGTTTGTTAATAGTTGTAATAAAAAGCTGTTCAGACATTAAACACGTTGCTAGCCATAGCTGAAAGCCTGAATAAGCCCTCGCAGCTCTTCTTTACAGCAGTTTGGTCTCTCAGTCGGTGCATTTAACTGCCGGTGTGCTCTAACAAAAAAACAGAAAAGATGGTTGTGTGATGGAGCTCTTCTCCCTCTTCTCCTCCAGGTTTTGCAATCCTCCAGGCCATCATGGAGTCGGCTGTGGCTAATAACTGGCAGGTGACGGCTCGCTCGGTAGGGAACATCGTAGACCCCACCGAGTACAGACGCATCATCGAGGAGATGGACCGCCGGCAGGAGAAACGCTTCCTCATCGACTGTGAGGTGGGCCGGATCAACTCCATACTGGAGCAGGTATAGACACACACACACACACACACACACACACACAGTTCAGCCTCCTTTGTTCCAGAAAAGCTCCAATTCTGTCCTTAAAACACCTTCATTCGGCCTCTTCATGTCCCAGCGGAGTAAACGTTGTCTTTTCTCACTTTTTGCCTTCATCTCCACACTCAGAGACATAAGGCACCCCCCCGGCTTTGTTTGGTCCCACTCTTCTTTTCTGCTATGTTATTCCCCTGAACACCCGAAGTGCTTCATCAGTGCAAGATTCTCATTTGGAAGATGACGTTAAAACAGCCGAGACGGGTACATTCAATTAAGGCTTGTTGTTTGTTTGCTTTTCTTTTTGTGCGCATGTTGTTTAAGGTCACCTGGGCGTAATTCACATGGAGAGTTAAACAGCCTCCTCGTCCTTGTTTCCTGGGTGATCGTCAGCTCCAGTTTTCCTGATTCAGATTCAGTGTTTGCTAAAGTGCCGCTCGCTGCGGCTGCACCGCGGAGGATACTTTATTGTCAGAAACGTATTAAATGAGGGTTAACTGGGGAAGGACTCACTTCCTCAGAACATCATTAGTGTTCATTTGGAGGATTAGGAGCGATGCTGAGCACATGGTCACGTTTCAACTCGGAAATTAATTTCTACGTGTCATTGTGCAGTTAAATTGATGTCTGCATTTCTCATGTTTTTTATTTGATCAGTGGTCGACTGCACTTAAAGCAAATGGATGGAGTGTATTTGTGTATGAAATATCCCATGTAGGTGTTGGGGGTGAGTGGTGTATCTCAGTGTGATAGAAAGGTGAATCAGTGTTATAACATTTGGTATGTGTGTGAATGTTTCCATGATTCATGTTGAGATGCTTACACCTACGACGGATCCAATGAAAGACTCTTATTAGTGAGACTGCTGTCGCCAGGAAAATAATTGGTCACTCAAATGAACCTGTTTATTGTCCTGACATGTAAAATATTGTGATCATACAAATAATAACCGGAAGTATATAATAAATAGCCTGACATTGTTATACTCTTGTTAAAGGTGAAGAGTTGATCTTATTGAGTTTTAGTTGGACTGCAGTTGATATCCTGCCTCTTATTTTTAACATGAAGCCTGTTTCCCTGACCTTCACCCAGTTTAAATGGCCCAACCACACCAGGAACAAAATGCCCTCATCGGTCACTGAAGATCAGCCAATCTTGTAGTTTAAGAATGAGGAATAAATGTTGTGTGTTTGGGTTATTTGGGTTATTGCAGCTACTGTAAACAGCTGTGATGTGTTACAAAAACCATTAAGCCCTCAAGTGCAGTTTGTCTTCTGTGTGTTCATATTTGAACCATTAATCCCAAACACATCTTAACCTTCTGTTCTTTTTCTGAGATATTTGTGTGTAAAGGTCGCTGCCCTCTACGTAATGATCTTCATTATTGCCATCCTTACGAGTTTTACTCTGACCTTCGCCGTAGATCTTCATTTCCCGTAACGCCAGGGAATATTTTTAGGGACGGCACGGAACATTTCCATTCATTAAGGGAAGTTTGCTCTTCGCTGCCCTTCACGTGGATAAGAAAAGGGTTTTCTTCAAATCGCCTCCATATTAGATTCAAGTTATCGAATCAGATAACGGCGGTCACTCGGTGTCACGTCGGGCCGATCCGATCGTAATCTCTTTTACCGCGGCGGATTAATGCGAGCGGCGGCCTCGCAGGCGGCATCTGTCAGACGAGTGTCTCTCCAGATGCTCCAGAGAGGCAAGACACGTCTGCGTCTCTCCGGAGAACGATTCCTTATACAAGCTGTGACATCAACACTTGCTTTAATGTAATATCAGCTCCCAGTGTAAGTAGGACACACTGTCCCATAACAGCAACAACAATGAGCCTACTATAAATAGCCTACCCTCCTAGCCTGAGGGAAGATCTCTCACAAAGGCAGGAGTAAGCAAACACAGCCAGGATCACTCATCAGGAAGCAACCGTTCTGGACGGGATCTTCTTTTCTATAACCTCCGTTCAAGATTTCACCTCATATACTCTACAATCATTGACATAACATTCTTCTCATACCTGAATTTAGGCGATTATCTTTAGCCACTGCGTTATAAATGACTTTATATGGAGATATCTATCATTTATTTTAAGCTAATTACTCTAGTGAAGGTACTTTCATGTGTAGCGGGGCTTTACTTGTTGATAAATGTGCTGTGGGCTTTTTTGCTCCCCTGCACCGGCTTTGAAAGTATCAGTCTGCTCATCCCTTCACGAAAGTAAAGACGGAGCGATAAACACCTTTAAGGCTTCTCATCAATAATAGACACTCAGTGGGTTTGTAATCGCTGCCAGAGGACCTGCAGCCTCCGCCTGCACAGTGGACAGACTAGAGTCAGAGAGAGAGACAGAGACAGAGAGGGAGAGCGAGAGGGAATTGAGCCATGTAGTGTGAGTGTCTCCCTGTCTAGCACCGTGGAGGGAAATAGGAGATGTGCTGAACACCCAGAGGTGAACTGGAGTTCCACACCCAGTCAGTGGGATTGCAGGACGGGACGCTACATTGGGATGAGAGTATATCTGCGTGGATGGCGTTTAATCCTGAATGTGAATTGTAGTTTTTGTGCATGGACATTGGATTTAAAGGTCATGACATCACAAATTGTAAATGTAAATGTAAATGTAAATTGTTTCTGTAGCATGAATGTTTTCTCTGAGGGGCTGATTTTACACCAAATATACAGTAATACAAATACACAAGACTCATACTCTGCCAAGCTAGTAGCTGTGTGAGGCTTATTGTAGACGCAGCTGTCATCCTGGTTTAGACATTCTGTAATTAACACTTGAGACAAAGTACAGCCAAGGCTGATGGGAATGCCATTCGTTTTGCAGGTATTTGGTGATCAATTAGAAGTTGCCGTTCATGGGCCTTAAAGTCAGACAAAATCATGCAAACAGAAACAGCTTGGCTTCATGTCTTTGAGATTAGGCTACATATGTACATCAGAGTTCAAATGAAAAACAAATACATATTTCTCAAAATAATGTTGTAGGTTTTCCCCCAAACAGCTGAATGGTCTTTCCAACTTTCCCTGCGGGCAAACCAGAAAATAGTTCTATTTAATCATCTATATAGAAATCTTATTGTGGGTTTTTGGTTATATTTTTTAATATTAATATTAAAATAGGTAAAAATACTAAAAGTTCTGGATGGATGGATGGCGCAGCCTAGCACTCACTTATACCGCCTATATGGATATCTGAGGGCATGTTTGGTCATTTTAAAGGAAGCCGTTTACAACACACAGCTGCTATGAAGTGTACTCTGTTGCTGTCTTTGCTACTTTTCCATAAACCAGACCTCACCTCCAACTCAAAAAAGACAGCTTGAACTAGAATTCTCCAAAAACCACAACAGCAAGACAACTGTCTGTGCTCAGACCTTCATTTCCTGTTTCTTTACCCCCATTATAAACAAGAAAACGTGGCTTTTGAAAAAAGAGTCTTCTTTGTAGACCAGGCATCCAAAGGAGGCCCTAGAGAAGTGTGAGTTAAAAGCAACCCAAAATGAAAAACAACATCAAACACGCTTAAGCAGGAGAGTTGGCAAGTGTGCAACTGCAGCGAGGATAGTAAGGACAACTTCACACACATTTTTAATTTGTCAGAATTGGCATTGAATCAGAAGAGCGTGCTCAGAAGTGTGTCGCTGATGGCTGCAGGAAGCGAAATAACCATCAGACTGCACACAATCCCGGCAAGGCCGGCCAAAATATATATCATTATATAAGCACTCGTCTTGCACTAACTTCATATAATGAAGAATGAAGTGTATGTTTGGTTTGTAATAACAATTTCAATGTTAATACCTAAGAAAGACTAGAAAGGAGCAACATATTTTAAGATTTTATCAAAACATATCTTTATTCTGTATAAAATGCAGACAGACGGAAAGACAGAAGCTTTATAATGAAGCACAACCACTTTCCATTCAAAGATTCAGAACAGATAAAGAGACAGGTAAAGATGCAGGAGCAATGTGTGACTGATATACAGCTCCGTCCGTCCTCTGCTATATATTCTTCCTTTCATGCACTTCTTCGACAGTGAATCCCTCCTCACATTGGCCCTGTTTGGAGTTTAGTGGAACAATAATTAGTTGACTGGTGAAGGGGGACAGTCATCAACCTTAGGATGCCTGTTCCCGTTCTGAAGAAGGCAGATGACAAAGAGACGCCTCCATCAGCGGGGAGAGAGTCAAAGCCTTTTGAAGGCTCTCAGGCAGACATCCAGCTCTGCACAGGACCGAGGCTCCAGTCTGCTTAATTAGAGTCCATCCCTGCAGGAATATTTCGGATGAATGTCCCGCAGCTCGGCTCAGGCCTGATTCAAATGGGCACAGTGTAGACCTGCTAGTCCAGACAGGCGGGCAGGAAGGGCCCTGAGGATGGACAAATTTACATTTACATGTACTTTTGTCCAAAGCGACTTACAATAAGTACATTTGTCGAAAGAAAGAAACCACAACTATCTTTGCTGATAAAGTAAGAGGTAAAAACTAGAAACAAGTGTTAGATCCTCGTCTGAGTAAAGTATTAGCTGTTCAG
Source organism: Chelidonichthys spinosus (assembly GCA_029853015.1). NCBI lineage: Eukaryota > Metazoa > Chordata > Actinopteri > Perciformes > Triglidae > Chelidonichthys > Chelidonichthys spinosus. The sequence goes on from CM056835.1 coordinate 2,620,848, forward strand.
CAACAAACATACTTCAAGAACAACAGTGCAAAGGTAAAGGGGGGTGTTAGTGGGTCATGCTATGCAGAGTTGAGGTGAAGTCTGAACAGGTGAGTCTTGAGCCTTTTTCGGAAGATGGCAAATGACTCTGCTGTCCTGACATTGGTCGGGAGTTCGTTCCACCACTGAGGACCAGAACAGAGAAGAGTCTGGACTTTGCTGAGCGACATTTGTTTGATTTCAGCGATGGTGGTACCAGCCGGCCAGCTGAAGTAGAGGAGCGAATTGCTCGCTTCAGGGCATGAGGTTTGACCAGTGTTTGAAGGTAGATGGTGCCGTTCTATTGATGGCCCTGAAGGCCAGTGTCATCGTCTTGAATTGGATGCGTGCTGCAACAGGGAGCCAGTGGAGGTCACGGAGGAGGGGGGTCACATGGGAAAATATGGGTAGATTGAAGATGAGGCGTGCTGCGGCATTCTGGATACGCTGCAATGGTTTAATCGCAGAGGCCGGGAGTCCGGCCAGGAGAGAGTTGCAGTAGTCAAGGCGGGAGATGACCAGTGCTTGGACCAAGAGCTGCGTTGCATCCTTTGTGAGGAAGGTCCGAATCCTGCGGATATTGTAGAGGGCAAATCTGCAGGATCAGGCCACAGCAGTGATGTTGGGGGTGCAGGATAGTTGGTCATCGAGGATTACACCCAGGTTCCTCGCAGTTGAGGAAGGTAATACTGTGATGCCCCTGACAGAGACCGACAGGTCCATGCGAGGGCAGTCTTTCCCTGGGATGAAGAGGAGTTCGGTTTTATGCAGGTTAAGCTTGAGGTGATGCCCAGTTGTGCAAATAAAGATAATTGAGACCTGAGACAACTGCTGTCCGTCTGTCCCTCCCCCCAGCTCCTCCATGGCTCGGAGAGATGGCCCCATATTTCTGATGATAACCTCCACAGAGAGGTGAATACTGATGTATAGATGCAACATGAGTCTGTGTGCTGGGTTTGTTTGTCTGCTTCATTTGATTGTATTGCACTGGTGAGAGGGGGGTGGGGGTGGAAGATGAAGTGCTGGGTTTTATTAAGTTAAGGACAACACATTTGGATTTGGGGATACATTTTGGAACAGTTTGATGGAAAGATCAAAACCACCCTTGACTCCGTGGGTTAAATGTGAAGCTACAGCGGCAGCCAGTCAGCTTGGACTTTTAGAGAAGCTCTGTGCAGTTTTGGATGTCCTTGAGGGCTAACAAAGATGCTGAATGTACTGTATTTCCTTGCTCATAAAATATTAGCAAAGGCACATTTATTTTTGCACATTTTAAAAACCTGCATTGTTTACATGCGTTTTTTTTGCTGGCCTGCAGGGGCTCATTGCTGTGTTTCTTATCACCATCAATCAGTGGAAGAGCAGGAAATGTGCAGGAATGTGCATCACGTTCCTCTTCAGCTAAACAGGAATCTGCTGTTAAAATAAAAACCTTTAGAACAGAGCTTTTCTCTGTCTTAAGGACACGTCGGGTTTTGGGCACACCTTTTGCCCATCATGAAAAACCATGTTGGCAGATGTTTATGTCGCTCAGCCTTCTTGGTTGGACTCGTCTTCGGACTGTTGCCAGATGAGACCATTAACTGTAAAAAACAAAAAAAAGATGACAGGGCATGGCACCTAAACTATCCTTTCCATTCAATGAGCATTAAAAATGTAGGAGCCAGCCAGTACAATCGCTGCTGCAAGGTCCTTCTCGCTTGCAGGTCCTCTTTTACACCCCGAGGTGTTTGAAGAAGCCGTTTGGTTAGGAATGTTTTGTGACAGAGGGGACGATGCTGCGATGAAAGTGTGGCTCTCTAAGTGACGTGGTTCTTGACCTCTTCCGGGTTCCTGGTGGTTTCACGTGCTCACAAAAGGCGTCCCAGGGGACCGTGAAACTGGAGCACCAGGATCCTAAAAATATTTGTAATGCCCAGATGCTTTTTCTAGAGCAGCACTGCCAACAGAGGGATGGAGCAGGGGCGACCCCGCAGCAGGTCAAGTGAAGTTATCCTTTATTTTGTTGAATAAAGCTGAATATTACCACAATATACAATGTTTTCTGATTATAATCTGCTGTCAATATGATAAACCTTGAGTAATTCCTTTGTGTATTTGAAGAAGTTATACTATCAGTATGTTTTTTAGATGTCCACAATGAAAACAGCATGACTAATTATGTAAAACCAGAGTGATGGTAAATTTGATTTAGAAAAAAACAAATAACAATTGGCGGAAAGGGAGCATTTTGCAGTTTCATTTTAGTTTCATCATGTACAGTGTTTGTGTGTCAGTCAGATTTTGTACACTCTGTAGTTTAGTCGCTGATTGACTCACAAACACGATCAAACAGGAAACACTTCCCAGAATCATCCTGCCAGATATCTCCACTCCAGAAACGCCGTCAGTCTCCGTGCTCATTGCCAACCAAACGACGTCGGGGGGGATTTCTTTTATTTCCATGGGCGTCAAAACGAAATGCTGTTAAATCTATCAACCAGATGTGTATGAAAATATATCAACAGTGAATGACTGTGAGGCAGATTTGGATGCTAAAATGCATTTGTTTTACATCCCAGCGTTACATTAAGCATTAGCATTAAACACTAAACTACGGTTTAATAGACTAAGACATTTCATGTGTTTATGAACGTCACTTGTAAATTAAATAAACTCCTGTATTAGTATTTGTGTCTTGTAGCAGAAGGCAGCAAATGTTTACCGTTGATTGTGTTCTGAGCGCTAAATGCGCTTTAACAGCAGTCTAGGTGTCACTCTCGGATGCTCATGTCGGCGTGTGAAGCCTTGTGCTTTCTGCCTGAGTGTGCTGGTGACAAACGAGAGTCATAGCCAGTCACTCCGGGCGATGCAGCTTCATTAAGTGCTCGCTGTGTTGCTACACTCGGGTCACTGCGGCTCCTGCTTACACAGATGAAAAGCAAATGAAAAGCTTTTCAAGACAATTTGGAAAACAATAAGCAGCAAAGCTTTTTTCTGGCTTTATGTGGAAGATGTCCTTTGTGGGGGGGCTTTCAGGGTCGGTGGTGAGAGGTGCAACATGAACACAATGAAATCATTTTCCAACAAAGGTAATTGGATTTATTGTTGAATATATCAGAGTGTGTAAGGCAACCTTGGAGCATCAAGGACATTCTCCCTCTAGAGACAAGCATGAAGCATTAAGAGAGCAGAGCACTTTAAAGTACACAGGAATGAATGAACGCGTGTGTGAGACTGCATGTGATACAAAACTATAAAAATAAAGTATTACATTATTGTAGGCATAAATAAGAATATGTATATAGCTGTAGAAATACACCTCAGGGATGCGTATTCTTGTTCCAGTGCTGTTGTAAAAAAAAAAAGCCTCATCTGTATTCGAGTCCTCTATAAAAGCTCTCCAACTTGATATCACTATCACTCTGGACATTTAGCATTTAGCTGATTTCAGTACACTTGTATCAAAACTGTGGGGGAGTGTAGAAAGTGAAAAGACAGGGAGGGAGAAGAGAAAAAAATCAACTATCCGCCCCCACAGTATCTTTTTGAAGCTTTGTACACTGAGATGTGGAATCAGAATCGAGGGCGAGAGAGAGAGAGAGAGAGAGAGAGAGAGAGAGAGAGAGAGAGAGAGAGAGAGAGAAAGGTTTGGCTGGTGAAGAAGTTTAAAGAAATCAGCGAATAAAGCTCTCTCTCTCTCTCTCTCTCTCTCTCTCTGCGTCTGCTCGCTCAGACAGGTGCTGCACAACGTTTTGGGTTTAATTAGGTGGAGTGTGAGTGAGACGGGCGGAGCAGGAAGACTGTCGAGCAGGCGACTGCAGAGAGACGCAGGGAAGAGAGGCAACTTTTCTGGAGCCGTGACCTTATTTTACATGTTGAAGTTAATGGAAAGGAACAAGCGCTGTCATCACAGTCTCTCTCTCTGTGTCTCATACAAGCACACACACACAAACCAACACACACATGTGCTCCCGCGCTCCTTCTCGCCTTTGCAAATGTCGCTCCAAAATGGCTTTCCTTCCCTCCTTCCTCCCTGCATCTCCTCCGTGTTCTGAAATGAAAGGTCTTTGTCATTTCTGAATCTCAGCCCTCTGAATGTTCTCGCTGTTATGAGATTGCCAACGTGACTCACTGTGTGTCTCCTCCTGCGACTTGTAGGTGGTGACCTCGGGAAAAAACAGCAGAGGATACCATTATATCCTCGCCAACCTGGTGAGAGCTCCCGACACGAAACCACGAGAACAACACTGCTCACTGTGATGCAACGCAGCGCAGAGACACGCAACACCCTCTGTAGTAAAACTTTTACCAAAATGTAGCGACAGCTAATCATTTAGTGCAGCAATTAAGCAGAACTAAGTAATAAGCCAATGATGGGCAAGTGGAAGCAGTTTGCTCTCTGCTGCCAATGACCCCTCGTTCCACTAGCAGCCACTTGTGCTCTTTGCTCTCAGGGTTTCTCCAACATGAGTCTGGACAGGGTCTTCTCTGGCGGAGCCAACATCACGGGCTTCCAGATCATCAACCCAGACAGCCCCATCGTCCAGCAGTTCCTCCAGCGCTGGGAGCGCCTGGATGAAAGAGAATTTCCAGAAGCCAAAAACACTCCACTGAAGGTCAGTGAGGCATGGCTGCCGATGCTGCGGCTACATTTTATTCAACGTCTTCAAAGAACCCCCCTCATCCTTTCCCCTTCAATAGAGGCATCGTTTCATACATCCGTTCATTATGCGAGGCTTGGATTTTCTTTGTCCATAAGTAGCAGCCTTGCTCTGACAGCGCTGCATGTTGTCGGTGGTGAGTCACCGGGGTTTCTCATGACCTTTGTCTCAGTACACGTCAGCGCTGACCCATGACGCCATCCTCGTGATCGCAGAGGCCTTCCGGTACCTCCGGCGCCAGCGAGTGGACGTGTCTCGCAGGGGGAGTGCGGGCGACTGCCTCGCCAACCCCGCGGTGCCCTGGAGCCAAGGCATCGACATCGAGAGGGCCCTCAAAATGGTACGATCGAGGACATTCACTGCTCTGATTTCTATTTAGTTAACTCAGCAGCACCATATTTCACTCCATACAGCGTTAGAAGAGTATTATTTTTAAATAGAATTTCTTCATCTTTTTGTCCCAGCAAAATGCCGAAGCAACATTTCCCTTTAACAATCTGTCACTTGCAAAAATGACCTGCTATCTCACAGTCACAGTCAAATAGACATATTTGAAGTGTGTATCTATCAGAAGGTTTAGTTGTATGTTTCCATGTGGAGTTTTTCACATGCTGCTATGCTCCTCTCGGTGCCTGCTAGGTCCAAGTCCAAGGAATGACAGGAAACATCCAGTTTGATACGTTTGGCCGACGCTCTAATTACACCATTGATGTGTACGAGATGAAGACAGGAGGTCCCAGGAAGGTAAGTGAGCACACAGAAACATCTATCATGATTCAATGAATGTGTTTGGAAATCCACTGATGGAGTGTGATGGGATTTGACTTCCTCTTGACATGTTGGTAGACCACGAGGAGTAGGGTGGAGTCTGATTTGGACAGGTGCTGCTACAAAGCCGAGATTTGAATCTGGAAAAACGTCCACTGACAGTCAGTCGAGCGCTGCAGATGGAAGCTAAACTAATCAACGTCTCTGGGGAGTGGTGATATAGACATTGACGTGGCTTCAAACTCATCACAAACAGCGTTTTAAGCTGCTGCTCTGCTATTCCAGGGCTCTGGACTTATTCAGAAACTGATTACAGCCGATTATTTAGAGGATTTGATGAAAGAACTACTAAGGGTTTCCAACTTTGAAATGTGTCAATCAGGTGTCTGAAGGGTTCATGCCGTCGCCTGGATGAACTCTCAATCACCCGATTCCATTGAGTAAACGCCAATGTATCGTAGGAAGGCAACAGGTGAAGCGGAAGCGTACCTGACATATGATTCCATGTTTACTTTCTGCCACAGCATCGAGATCTGGATTTACACAGCATCTCATATAATTTACATTATATTTGAATACATTTCATACAGAAAATGTGCTTAAAGCTGGAAGCCGCAGCGCTCGTTAGTTTTCTGTGTGTCCACTTGCATACGAGCTAGCCAACAACTCACTCAGAAAAGTCATTAAGCTATTTAGCTTGACAGCTGTAATGTCTGTCGATGTCTCGTTAGTTTAGATGTTGAATCATTTTGTCCTTTTCTTCAATACCACTCACAAGTCCCCCGCTCTCGCCTTGTTAGCTCGTTAGCTCCAGTTAGCAGAGCACGTCTCTTCACACGCATCCAACTGCTTCCTCAGAGGCTGGAAGGTCATTTCTGATATAAGTCCACTTTCCTTTCTTTCAGGGGAAAAATAGAGCCCGTATTATCCTATAACTGTTTATATATACAGTAAATAACTGGGCAGATTGAAGGAAAGACATAAAATAAAAAATAAATACACACAATCCTGTAGCTCCCAGACCGTGAACTCGGCCCGCACATCCAAGCTCAGTGTGAGACGATCGGCGGTGACATCAGAGTGAGTATTGTGCATCACAGCTACCAGAAGTGGAAGACGCCGAATTCTTCTTGTCCGAATACATCAGAGTGTAACAGCAACGAACATAATGCAGCCACGGGATCATCTCAGGTTCAACAGGCACAACAGGCTGTTTGTTTTGGTGTGTGTTACAATATACTGTGTGTTAGAAAATAGAACAACCTGCTGCACTAGATAAGGCACTAGACTATTAGATTTGTCTTGCTGGTATTCATTTTTATCAGCTCTAATGCCGCTGCCTTCTAGTTATGTAAGAGAACACTTGCCGAGCCGGGAATAGCTTACGCCTACTCTGCTGAAGTGAAGCCCAGGTGAAGTGAAAAGCACCACTACAAGCTTTTTATAAAGTCCTGCAAAGCCGTTTCCTGCTGCACGGCTACAGCCGACACTTGGGACGGCTCTCCTGTGAAAATGTTTTTCTCTGCTTTCTTGTAATAACTGGCCAAACTTTGTGTCGTTTTGCAGATCGGCTACTGGAATGAGTACGAAAAATTTGTATATATTATGGATCAGCAGGTCACCAACGAGTCCTCTTCTGTGGAAAACCGAACAATTGTGGTCACTACTATTATGGTACACTCTCAAGCAGGTTTTAAGTGTTTCACTAAGATTTCTGCCACTCAAGGTCAAGGTGTCCATTGTTGCAATCTGTCCTGGGAGGGTAGAATAATTTTATTTTCAGTTGCTTTCCATCCACTCACTACATGTTGAAACAGTCGACTCACAAAGAGTGTTTCAACTGTATCCGTGTGGGTGCCAAAGCATTTTGGTTTTTTTATATTACAGTGGGCTGTTGTAGTAGTGACATCACAATAACGGCTTTGGTAATGATAACTTTAGAGATAGACACCATCGTATTCACGTTCAGTGCATACGTAAGTAACCGTGTTTCCCTCTCATCAAGTAAACGTGTCAGTGGCGGCGGCTAACGCAGCTGAAATGATCTGCACACAAGGAGGACATAAACAACCCAAGGCTGCAACCTTTGACTGTTTATCTCTTTGTTCAAATTCACTTTGGCACTGAATTGTAATGCAAAGAATGTAGACGACTCTAAAAAACCAGTGCTCCCAGTATACCAGGATCAGGGTCAGACAGGATAGTTACAGACAGTTGCCACGGGTGATCATCAGCCATTTTTAAATGTACGATAAGGTGCTCCTTATCTTACATTTAAAACCACGGCCTGTCCTTCCTTCTGACTTTGCCTATCATGTTTTCATCGTAGACAAATTCAGAATGTTCTAGTCATACATTTCTCATTTCAATGTGGAGCAAATCATTTGTCCTCATGACCAGGCAGGAAGAAGAGCGATCAAGGGAAAACAGAAAGTGTAGCGTCATTGCGTTATTTTCTCATCGCCAGGCATGCCTTTGATTTGAAGAGGAGAGATACATCACAGTCATGTCATTAACTTCACATTGCTTTCCTTACATTCCAGTAAAACGCCATATGTGATGAAAGGCCATCCTCTCATTGAGGGTGTGACTCTTTCATTTTGTTTTTGTAACATTGAACATGACTGCAGAGAAGATGAAGAGGAGACGGAGGAGTGAAACATAGCAGCCTCCTCTGACTTTGATTGTTAGTCAAATAACCTGAAAAACATGTTCATGCCACGAGACAAAGTAAACCACGCTGCTGAGCATCAGCTCATTGAGGTTTGACGGCAAACATGTTTTCCACTTTGGAGGAAATACCTGATATTTTGTTGAAAGGTGATGCGGAGTAGGTAACAAGCAGATTATGTTATTGTTGCGGTAGCAACGTGATGAAAAGAATCAGACTCTTCTGACGCGGCTCACTCATGTTGCACTTAATATTATGAATGAATGAATCCCCATGTTTTTGATGGATCTCGCTCTGCTGTCACTGACGTTTACTTCATGAACTGGAAAAGTGCTCCATTCAGCTTGTTCTGTTCCTTGTGCCCCGCTCATGCACGAGCACATGAAACCCCCCCTCCCCCCGCCTAGCAACCGTTTCCACACATGTACATCGTGGATGAGGTTAGCATGAGGGAGCTCCCTTCGCCTCCTTTACACGTGTTAGATGCTTTGCTCCTCCCAGCTGGCCCGTTTGGACTCTTAACTCCGGCAGCTGCTTTCAGTCTGTCCAGACCCCCGCTAACACACCTGTAACTGATGCTGCAGACCCCCCCCCACATCTGTTCGTGTCTCACCCCCAGCATGTGTGCATGCTTTCAGTAACCAATCACGGCCTCGTGTGACCTGTGAGGGTCTGGCCACTGTGATGTCGTGTGTTTTCTTAACAATGAACTCAAAACCATGTCTAATTAACAGGAAGCTCCGTATGTGATGTACAAGAAAAACTATATGCAGACGGACGGGAATGAGAGATATGAAGGCTACTGTGTCGATTTAGCTTCTGAAATTGCAAAACATGTGGGGATCAGATATAAGCTGTCGGTCGTCCCGGACGGGAAGTACGGAGCCAGAGATCCGGAGACCAAGACGTGGAACGGGATGGTGGGTGAACTGGTTTATGGGGTAAGTGACACTCTGTGACACAACCTGTGTAGCTCATAAAGGGGAGGGGCTTAACCGTTCAGTAGATAGTAAATGTCTCTACATTTGAACACAAGAGAGGTTTTTATAAAACTCACTCGGCCCATTTTGAGACAAAACAAACCACAGAATTCAAGATTATAGTGAATAATACCACGTCAGCACCTGATTTGAATCATAGATGTTTAAATATGATATATGGGCTGAGTAGGTTTTTAAAAGCCCATCTGCCACTGTAGACTACTTTATTATCATGCATCTCGTGGTTCACTCACACTTGAACTGGCTCAAGACAACTTTGATCGTTTATGGGTCCTCAGCTGCTGAATGAATAATTATCAAATCATAGACAACAGACTGGTATTTAAAAAATAAATCAATCTGCATGCAAACAGTGATTGAGTGCAGGTTTCTATATTGAACGCCTGTAATTTCTGCTGTTATGGTTAGTTGACCGAGCCTCTGCTCTACTGGAGACTTTAGGCTGAGACCTCTTATTATTATTATTATTATTTTTATTTGAAACTTGATCTAAGATATGAATCCTTTGTGTCGACTATTCCCATATTTCCATGTTCAGTTACAATACCGCCAAGCGTCTCAATGCAAGCGCTTGTCGCCGCAGTGGTACTGATAGAGGAGTCTGTGAGGCGTTTGCAGAGGATCTGATGGAGGTGAATTAAACAGGCTGATTCACATTTCATGGACCGCTTACATAAGCTCCTCCACCTCTGTCTTCCTACCTCTTGCTTGATTCATGGAGGAGATCTGGACTGAGACAAAGACATTAGCCAACACAAATGCTGAGTGACTCATATTCAAATGGCAGATATGCCTCTCATGGGCATGATCAGGTCTATTCGCTATGTTCTGTCCAATCTCTTAACTCCATGATTTCAGAGTAAAGCTTCAGTGCGTGGGCATGAATATGGGATTAGACGACAGTGTGACTTATATACACGGTTATTGGCTCTGCGTTTATCAGCATGTCCTTTTATTAAGTCAATATGTAACACTTTGCTTGGTGATTTGTTCTGTGAGACTAACTCCCAGTCTGCTTGTTCCCATTTTCACAGAGAGCTGACATAGCCGTGGCTCCTCTAACTATAACCTTGGTACGGGAAGAAGTGATAGACTTCTCGAAGCCCTTTATGAGCTTGGGCATCTCCATTATGATTAAGAAGCCTCAAAAGTCCAAGCCCGGGGTGTTTTCCTTCCTGGACCCACTTGCCTATGAGATTTGGATGTGTATAGTCTTTGCCTATATCGGCGTGAGTGTGGTGCTCTTCCTGGTGAGCCGGTTCAGCCCTTACGAGTGGCATCTGGACGAGAACGATGAGGCCAAAGACCCTCAGAGCCCCCCAGACCCTCCGAACGACTTTGGGATTTTTAATAGCCTGTGGTTCTCCCTGGGTGCCTTCATGCAGCAAGGATGCGATATCTCACCAAGGTTGGTTGTTGTCGTTCACTCTCCACCACCCCTCAGTTGTCCTCGTCATCTCTCTGCGTTTTATAGTCCCGTACATCTCCTTCCTGCCATGGTGCGTATAGGTTATTTTGAGTCCACCTCACCTCACGCTTCACGCCACTGCGCTTTCCTCCCATGTCGTCGTCCGAGCAAACGAACCACACCGCATGCTGGCAGGGATGCTCTGCATCCGCAAAATAACTTATATGCACCATGCTGAAGGCTGTAAAATGCACAGGGACCATTCCACTCATTCAGAGTAGCTGCTCGAACTCCTCATGACTCTTGGAGGGCTACCGTGTTTTTGCTGCATGTTCCCATTTTACGGTCATCTCATTGGTGCATATAATGCATTTTGTGGGCAAAACAAAACATCATCAGCACCATAACTACATCATGTATTTTTTCCAAATCAATGGCCACCCCCTCATCATATTTATTCATCCATCTCTTCACTCATCATGGTTGTGATGTCCACAGGCTCTTTTCCACAGATTTTTTTTTGCTCCCGTCATCCTTTCATCTGGGACTTTGGAAGATTTTATAGAAGCCGGTTGAAGACCAAGGAGAGGTTTTCACATGTGGTTAATGACGTGCTGCTGGCTTTAATGGTGGGAGATTTATTGCATTAAGATCAAGGCTTTCGTTAAGTATTCACCAAGAAGAATCATGAAAAAATGATGGGGAGAAAATATTTGCATATTAAAAAAGTGTAATTTAACCACAGATTTTTATCATTTTTGCTGAGCATTACTGTACAGCCCTTCAGACCAGCAGTTTGCACATAGTAATATTACCATAGTCACCAGCGGAGGAAGTGTATGATCTGATTTCTGCCATCTCAGTGATTTTTTGTGGCTACAACATTGCCTCTGGCTCGACCACATTTAAACCCATTCATCTCAAGCATGGCCATTGACCTTAATATGATGTCATTCTGGATAATGATCCCAATTATAAAACATTTACAGATAAGACTTTTAAAAAAATCTACCAAGAATGACAGCCTCTCTGAAACCTTGAGTGGCACTGAGCTTGGATTTGGATTCATGAAGGACAAACTAAATATTTACAACTAGAAAGCACCACGGGGGATATCATGAACCAATAAATAAGCTATGACAACAATATCGTTGGAGAAATCCAGAGCGGCACATCTGTAATGCAGTAATGTGGTGCAAAAGGACCCTCGTTTGAAATGAGAAATGTGAGTTCACCTGAGAGCAGCATATTCAGTGGAATATGTGGAAGCCGGCGACGGTACCGGAGAGAATAGTCAAATTTGAAAATGTGAACCCGGGGTTGCTCTGCAAGGCACAGATTCACGGTGATGTGGGAACGCTGAGGAATTGGTGAGCAGAAAAGTTTGGCTCATAACACCCTGAATTCAGAGTCTCGTGGTGGTTTTCCTTCAGACGTGTTACCTCATGTTGAACCGTTCTAATAAATGTCTTTAAGCTTTAAACCAAGAGATACCACGAGAAGATCGCTACTTGGATCGCCAAAAGTACTAACTTTGAGCCAGTGTTGCCATGGGGATGAACCCAAGTAATTCTGGGGCATCGCTCGTCACAGGTCTGGCATGGAGCCTGCTGCTGAGTGGATGACCCAAAACTAAATGCAGAAACAGTCAGGCTGAGTCGATGAGGCTTGTTATTAAATAGAATCATCATGCATTGAGTTATTGGTCTGAGCCTCAACCTGTGGACTGATAACACAGCAGGGAAATGATCCTTCTTCACCTCCGTATGTAGATTTGAGCATTCTGCTCTCAAGTCCGTCTGCTCTGTTTCCTGCGCTCAGATCTCTGTCCGGCCGCATCGTCGGAGGAGTGTGGTGGTTCTTCACCCTCATCATCATCTCTTCCTACACGGCTAACCTGGCTGCCTTCCTCACCGTGGAGAGGATGGTCTCTCCGATCGAGAGTGCCGAGGACCTGGCCAAGCAGACAGAGATCGCCTACGGGACGTTAGACTCAGGCTCCACAAAGGAGTTCTTTAGGGTGAGTGTCCCAACCGGCTGTAGTTCATGTTGGCCAAAAGCTCGGAGCTGAATACGTCCTCACAGCTTGCCCGTTGGCTTTGATTATTACCTGCCAGGTAATAAATCTAACGGATAATCAATAATAAAATGTCTAGAATTGTGTTTTTCCCCTGATACAGCACTTCCAAAGTCTGCTCATATTTCCCCAGATGAATTCAGTACATTATAAAACGCCTGATACACAGTGTGTTATAAAATAGAATTACAAATAACTAAAGGCCTAAACAGCTCAAAGAGCAAATTGCATGCATTTGTTTAGTTAGAAGATTTCTAAGACGTTGCTTAGAGATGGATAGCCAAGACGAGCACATAATTAAGTGTCAGAGCAGAATATGAGTTCTTCAGTGGCGACCACAAAACTGAATTATGGTGTTCGGCTTACGGTTTCAAATCCATTTTGTCTGCAATATTAACTTGGGTTCTCTCCATCAAGATCCAAAGTTTTTTGTTTGTTTTGATCGTCTCTTCACACTTCCTGTACAACTGTGACTATTACGCTCCATCGTCCCGCCGTCATAAACCAAACTTTTGATTATCCTCGCGGCGCCTCGACTAATGCGTAGATTAATTCTTTCACCCACTGCTCAAAAGTGCTGCCAAAGCAAGGGTGCATATATTACCATCAAGGTCACGCAGTGCATAAATGACTTCTAATAGAAAACAGATAAAACTACGGCCTTAAAAACGCTGATAATTAAACTTCAGTGAGCGTCTGCGATTCAGAGAAATGCAGGTGACGGATTGTGTGAGCTGGTGGGTCTTAAGTGAATCATTGTGAAATGTTGTTTTTTCAAGTCTGTGCGGTCTCAGTGTCTGATTGGTTGCCCACATCTCTCTGCGACTCATACAGAATGAAGTGAAGAACTACAAGTCTCATGTCCCATTCCTCCGAAATAGAAACGTCATTCACATCCAGCGTCCGGCTCTGAGCAAGCGTCTATTTTTAGTCCCAGTCGGTCTCTTGGTGTGGGGAGACGTTCGATAAATACAAACCCTGCGGTCTCCATTAGACTCTGGAGGAATCAGGACGCCACTGTGTGTTGTTTCAGAGTTCTTACTCTGTAAGAAATCTTACAATCTCCTCTCGAGATTTACAGCCAGCTCGTGTAAATATGTTGAAACGCAACGTGTTTCTGTCTGTTCTGCTTGGTTATCTGTTCCACTTTACGCTCACACCCGGCAGGCGAGTGCTTCCTTGTTAGGATATAGGGCCTGAGCAATCATAATCAAATAAAAGCATGCTTATAGCTCTCAAGAGAAAAGGGTGTTTAACGGTGAAGAGGAACCATTTTGCAGGGATGCGGCCGAGTGGAGGCATGTTTAACATTTCTGTGACCCAAAACCATTTACAAAGGCGTTCAAGCAGAGCCAAGCCCGACTCAGGTCTAAAAGCCTTGAATTGGAGCAATCAACGGCATCAGTGTGGAGGAGGTCGTCTGTAACCCGCTGCCGCCTGCACTGCAGCGCTTTAAAACAGAGCTGCTGAACATTTTGGCAAAAGAGAGAACGAGAATCCAGCGAAACTGTGATTATGGAATATAGATGGATCAAATGGCTACTATAGCATCCAGGGGGATGATCATGGTCTCATATTAGATGTTAGTTTTCTCTCAAATCACAAGATAAATGGATTTAATATCGCACAGTCGCCTAGCTGTGTTGATTTTCTCCTCTTTTATTGTGTAATAAGTCAAACTCGACTGCAGGGACAACAGATGTGACATTAAGCAGGATACTAAAGAGCAATAATTCTGTCGGCGAAACTTCAGCAGACTTCTCAATTTGTCTTGGTAACGTCACAAATGAGACGATGAAGTAAAGAGAGGAGATATTTTCAGGGATTGGAACATGCGGGAAAAAAATGCCCCTTTAACACGTCTGTTAATAAATAATATTAACAACAAACATGATGTCTGAGGCTTCCTGGTGAATCATCACATTAAAAGCAGCGGTGGATTCGCTAATCCACGCCGTACAGTATTTGGCAGGCTGTGATTTGTCAAAGGTGCTCCGAGGAGATAATTGATGGGAGTGTAGTGACTTCATCCTGAGTGACAAATATTCTGCCTTTCTTTCTCCAAAATGGGAAATGTCAGGGCTGAGGAGCAAATCTGAGGAACGCTTATTGAAATCCGGTGATTCAAAGCTTATGATTAATAGGAGCTGTAAATACTTTTTTAAAAAGAAGATCTCCTTCATCACGCAGGTTTTATACGGCGTAAACAGACTCTTACACTTTTCTGGTTTGGGGAAAGGATTTTGAAAAGCCTTTGATTTGTAATGCTCAGCTTAATCTTCAGCTATGTCTTTATCCTAATGGTTCAGGATACATCGATACCACTGTGACATCTGCACAATGAATATGAACGAAGCATACAAACTGGAACAAGAGGAACCAGCTGGTCTCCATCCAAACAATAACACCTTTAATTCACATTTACAATGTTCATTTTCTGCAATTACTACGGCAGAACTGGGAAAGTAGAGCACAACTAAGAAGTAGTTTGTTTACTTTCTATTAGTGTTAGAAATCATTTTTACTTTAATCACAGCGGCGCTGCTAAATGAGCCACGCTATTATTTAGGTCCGTTATTAATTTGTTTACAAGTTCAGTAAACGAGTTTTAATTACACACTTCATCATGCACCTAACTAAGGAACTGCATGCACATCAAACTAAACACCAGAACAATGCACATTCTTGCTTTGTTTTTGCTTTGTTTGGCCTGTTGTCTGGACGACGGCATGACAGACAACCTCCAAGGGGCCATGAATCACTCTTGGCTGGTGAACTGGGAGAACTGGTGAACAGGTCACTGGTGAAGTTCAGACCAGTTTATTATTTGGATGAGGGGCCGTAATCCCAAAGTCCTCCACTTGCCAAGTTTGTCAATTGAAAGATTGTTCTAGTGACAAGGCGTCATTTAAAAGTGATTTATTGTAAGAATTTGTCGGTCATGTGGCGAATGCTGAGAATCACGAGCGACTTCATGTAGCCGAGAAAGAGAATCAGTAGCCCCTTTTAGTTAGAGTATTCCTCCATTATTCTGCCTCGTCATCAGTCTAAACGCTCGCCGAATATTACGCCTCTGAGACGGGAAGGTCGTCACAGAGCCACATCAGAGGCGAGACGGCGTTCTGTCTAAACGGCGTTCTGTCTAAGGGCGACGCGTTAGCAGGGCGACGCGTCGCTGGCGGATTTCCATCCATCCATCAATTGTCTACAGCTTATCCCGTATTCAGGGTCGCGGGGGGGCTGGAGCCGACAGGTAACCAGTCTATCTCAGGGCTGACATGTAGAGACAGACAGGTAACCAGTCCATTACAGGGAGACATGTAGAGACAGACAGGTAACCAGTCCATTACAGGAGACATGTAGAGACAGACAGGTAACCAGTCTATCTCAGGGCTGACATGTAGAGACAGACAGGTAACCAGTCCATTACAGGGAGACATGTAGAGACAGACAGGTAACCAGTCCATTACAGGAGACATGTAGAGACAGACAGGTAACCAGTCTATCACAGGGCCGACATGTAGAGACAGACAGGTAACCAGTCTATCACAGGGCTGACATGTAGAGACAGACAGGTAACCAGTCTATCACAGGGCCGACATGTAGAGACAGACAGGTAACCAGTCTATCACAGGGCTGACATGTAGAGACAGACAGGTAACCAGTCTATCACAGGGCCGACATGTAGAGACAGACAGGTAACCAGTCCATTACAGGGAGACATGTAGAGACAGACAGGTAACCAGTCTATCACAGGGCCGACATGTAGAGACAGACAGGTAACCAGTCTATCACAGGGCTGACATGTAGAGACAGACAGGTAACCAGTCTATCACAGGGCCGACATGTAGAGACAGACAGGTAACCAGTCTATCACAGGGCTGACATGTAGAGACAGACAGGTAACCAGTCTATCACAGGGCTGACATGTAGAGACAGACAGGTAACCAGTCTATAATAATAGATATATAATAGACAGGTAACCAGTCTATCACAGGGCCGACATGTAGAGACAGACAGGTAACCAGTCTATCACAGGGCTGACATGTAGAGACAGACAGGTAACCAGTCTATCACAGGGCTGACATGTAGAGACAGACAACCATTCACGCTCACATTCACACCTACGGGACATTTAAAGTCATCAATTAACCTATCCCCATCCTGCATGTCTTTGGACTGTGGGAGGAACCCGGAGAACCCGGAGAGAACCCACGCTCACACGGGGAGAACATGCAAACTCCACACAGAAGGGATCCAAACCCAACCCGGGAATCAAACCCGGGACCCTCTTTCTGTGAGGCGACAGTGCTACTCACTACACCACCATGCAGCCCCACCGGCAGATTTAACGAGCTGAAAGCGTAGATCCGAAGAAGATCAACGCCGGCAGTTGCTCGTTCGAGGCCGGCGTTATACACATCGACATGTTTACGATGCAGCAACTTCGCTTGTTGAAAAGTCGCATAAATATGCGAGACGAGGGGTGCGATCCAAACGCAGACACCGTTGCGGTGTTAACAAAGTTCTGTCTAAACGCTCCGGTCTTCCGCATGTGTGGACTCTGAATGTGTGTGAAGGGTTTCACTGCGGTCCAGCCTGTCGTCGGCTATTACTGTCATGTGAAGAGTGTTTACACGAACACTGACTGAACTGAGATTGTGCATATGTCAAGAATGATTCACTTACCAGCCGAGCCCACAATCCATTACATCTGAATTATTAACACAACACGGCCGCCTGACACAGACTGTCAGTTCACTCTGATGGTTTTGCTCCACTTTAAATAAACAACCTGGTTGCATCCAGTCACACGTGATCCCTGTGAAATACTTCCAATAAGCAAATACAGGCGAGTCAGGGTTAGCAAGGGCAACTCAGATCATAAATAATACAGAATACCACATTCAAAAGAATATCCCATCTCAAGTCCCAGCTTTAATGGTGATGAGAAATATATAGCACCATCTATACATGATATATATAAATCATGTAAAATCATTTCACACTTCCACTTGCAATTATGAACCTGTCTGTCACGTCCCACCCATCAGCCCCCTGATGGGTGGGACGTGACATGATATTTGTGAGGAAAATGGAAAGTTTGTACCCCAAAGTTTCCTCTGAGGCGTTTCTCCCTCGCCAGCTCAGCAGAAGGTCACATTAGCCCACTTTCCTGCAGCTCCTCCATTCTGTAGACAGCTGTGTGCTCGGCTCCCCGGTGACCGGCGATCAGCCTCTCGCTGGCCATTTTTAGCAGCGTACTGAGTGTCAGAGCAGGGCCGTGGCGAGCGTGTCTGCGGCCCCTCCAGCTGGCAGCCGAGGGGCCGCAGAGCTGGAGCCGTCAGTCTCAAGGCCAGGTCAAGTCTGTCAGAACAGACGACTACACGATAATACATGATTCATTGTGGTTTTAATCTCTTTTCTTACTTGAACGGTCCATAAGGAATAGCAAATGAAAGCAACAACTTTAGCATTTTGAGAAATGTCTCACCCTTTATAAAATGACAATGAAAATAGTTGAGTCAAAAGATTCTCTTTTCCACAATTGTGAGGTCATTTGGAGACAGTGAGTAAAATAACGCTGATTTAAAAAAAGAGACAACGATTTAGGATGTTATATCTAGCAGCATTCATGACATATCAAGCAGTCATTATAATAATAACACAACTTACTTTACATTTACCCCAGTAGGCCACCATTGTGTAACATTTAATTAAGAATCTGCACTCAATGTTAATGTTTTCAATCACTACATACTGTATTACAAGTTATAGTATCGTCAAGCTGCACATTATAATTGCAAAAAATGTAAATGTTGCATCATCACAACAGCAATCAAATGGGCACATGCCTTTAAATAGTTGTGGATATGTGATAATAGAAATAAGCCATGCTGGTTGTGACTCCGGCTGCTCGGGACGCACGCTGAGGAAGAGGAGGTCACTTCTGTCTTGATATTGACACCAAACATGGCCGACGTTTTGCTTCTGCTGAGCTGCCAGATTGTCAGTCTTCAGGCTGCTGGCAGGAAGCCCGCTACCTCTGCTGCCCTTTTTAAAAAATGTATTTAAAGGGTGAGACCGCTCTGAATTAGAAGATACCTCCAGCTTCTTCTGGCCAAGCCCGAGTGTGTGACGTCAGCAGGCTCTTTGGCCGTCCTGGACTCGGGCGTGGCCACGAGTGGCAGCAGTTACTTTCTATGAGATTGGAGTTGCTTTAAAGGATCAGTTTGACATTTTTGGGGTGTACACGTATTCTCTTTTTTCTCCCTCACTGTGAATGTTTTCATGGCTGTCTTGTGTTTTATGAATCATGTAACTAAACTGTTTCTGTCTTTTTTCTGTGTCCTTAAATGCAGCGCTCCAAAATAGCAGTTTATGAGAAAATGTGGTCATACATGAAATCCGCTGAGCCCTCGGTGTTTGCCAAGACAACACCAGATGGGGTGGCCAGAGTACGAAAGTCGAAGGGCAAGTTCGCCTTTCTGCTCGAATCCACAATGAACGAGTACATAGAGCAGCGGAAACCATGTGACACCATGAAAGTGGGCGGCAACCTCGACTCTAAGGGCTATGGTGTGGCCACGCCTAAAGGCTCTGCATTAAGGTGGGTGGGATAATATAACAATGTCCTCCATGTTGTTATAGTATTCCACCTACCCTGATGTTTCCTTTCGCCATTCTCTTCCCCCCTCACTCCTTAATTCTTTTTTCTTCCTCTTTTCTTTTCTCCAAGTTTATCAATGAGTGAACAGTTTTATGAGTTTTGATCAAAAACATTCAGCACATTTTCTGTTCCGTCCTATCTCTCTGGTTTGTGTCTGTTTCTCCTTCTCTTAAGGTTGTTGGTATATTAGTCCCGCTCAGTAAATCCATTTGAATGTCGATGTGTCACCTCTCCCAACTCGTTCCTTTCACCCTTCAACCTCTCCCCCTCCCCTCCTGGTTTCTGTGGTGCCCCCCTTTTATGCATTTGTTTTTTGTTTTTTGTTGCTAGTTACAATGCTGGTCTGTCAATTGTGATGAATGTTAAGCCGCATGCTGGATGTTCTTATTTCTAATTCAACAATGACAGAATGTCCCCATCCCGCACACTTCAGTTACAAGCAATGTAACCCTTCATGCCACCTCTCCAATATTTAACATTTTCTTTGCTGTAAAACAAATGCTTCTTACCCTTCCACACCAGTGAAATTCTTTACCAATTTGTCCCTTCCGTGCTCCCCTTATGAACCATTGATATTGATCACTATTTTTTACTAATCTTCTATATTAGATTTCTCACGGACCTGTTCATTTACTTACAAGCTATGTTTTATCGTTTCAAGAAATGCTGTTAACCTGGCAGTGTTAAAACTGAATGAGCAAGGCCTCTTGGACAAATTGAAAAACAAATGGTGGTACGACAAGGGAGAGTGCGGCAGCGGGGGAGGTGACTCTAAGGTCAGCCTCAATGTCACCAAAGTCGGGTATCCTAGAACAGAGTAATCGGCAAGGCTGTCGTCACACTGACTGTAGAGTTTGGGCCCAAATATCTGTTAAGAAGTTAAATACCTTTGATTTTACATTATTTGCAACTGTGATCAACTGGGAACCCTTTACTTGGCTAATGGAGGAGGGGAAAGCCCAAAAGTGTGAGATAAAGCAAAGTGCAGGCGTAGGACAGAGGAAGATGAGATTATTAAGTGTTTGTGACGGAGTAATTGCTTCTATATTTTTGGCCTGTAGTTATGAAAGACGGCATCTTTCACTCTGTTTTTTACATCTACAGGCCAACGTGTGCTTTGTGTCTTCATATGTGGCAGACTAGGGGCAGCAGGATTAAAGGGAATATCTAATCTTATTCCGTGGTAGACAGGAACCATGTACAGTATGCACTAGGGCAGGCACGGGGAACAGCGTTGTCTTGAGGGGACTAAGCATCGCAGGCAAACGTGAGAATTCTAATGACAGACTGACAACTAACGGTCCAAACTTTTTTGTCCAACATCCTCTTCATCGAAATCCAGCGTAAGACTGACAGAAACCTTTGGTTGGCCTTGATTCAAGGCCAGTCAAAGTCTATCCATGGCCACCCTGACCTGGTAAACCCTGCAGTAGTAGATTGTAAGACGGACCAGGGGCCCCATTTCTACTGGAGGATTTTGAATTCAAGTTCACATTTGTATGAATATATTTCCCCCCATGGTACGCATTAAGCTGATGTACAAATAACTAAGTGAAGATGCATTCAGACCTTAAAGTGAGACTGTGTAACAGCGGCCACTCTGGCCAGAAGTGGCAATTACAGGACAAAGGTGCGTTGAATTTTCTGGTGTTTAATTCTGGAAATGTTTATTTTCAAATGTAAAAACATAGTTTAATAGCAACACAAGGAGAGAAGAGTCATAATGCCAGACAAATGATGTCTGTTATAGTACCTATGATTTAAAGTTAGCTGCTATTAGCTCTTGGTGAGGCTATAGCACACAACTGAATATTAAAGCAGCGTTGATTGGTGGTGATTATGAATTTCACTCAAAAATCACACAGTCTCACTTTAAATGTCATTTTAAAACCAAACTGTGCACATCAGCCTCGGCTCTGCTGGAGTGTCGGGACCTTTTGTCTGATGAGGACACAGCCTCTCTATAAATGAGGCCCCTGATCTTGTTTGTTTCAGGGCGCAGTAACAGCCCTCCACTGTGGATCCAGCTCTGCCTCTGCTCTTCAGCTTGCATCATGACCACAGTACACTTGGCATATTGCAAGAGAGGAGATGAGGCAAACTTTGCTGTTATTGACTCGAGTCATCCATTCCCGAGTGAGCGGGATATGGATACTACCAGTGCGCTAACACAAAGACGCCGTCTGCTCTCACTTGCAATCAGCCTGGAGCCCTTGGTTTAGAGAGAGAGTAGAGGATCAGTGTAACTCTATCACTGTCTGACTGACACATTTCTTTGTCCTTATTCCACTTTCAGAAATGCACGTGTGGGTCATTTGAACAATGAGATGGAAATATATTGTATGTAACTACCACTGAAAAAATAAGACATTCACAGCATTACATTAAAATCCATGTCACGTCGTCATTCGGCCTCTGAAACCAAAATCAGCATTTATATTCATATATACATATAAGAATTGATTTTAAATGTTTTTTAATGAAACCCCAACAAAACTCCAGCCAGAACATGAAGTCGCACATCTAAAAAACGCTTCATTCGTCGGAGCTGGATGATTTAACTTTGTGTTCATACTGTGTGATGTTTCATTCGACGTCATCCAGTATGTGATCTGTGTTCTACCTGGAGTCAGTATTGTGCATGGGGTTTTTCATGTGAATGATTTTCTGTTTGTGCATGTTTAGATGCTGTTTTCTTGTTTTGCAGACAGACTGAAGGGTAAAGTTAAATCAGATGGAGCAGAGGTTTAGGCGGGGTACGGACACAATAAAAGAAATCTAATGTGTCAAACATGGAATCTGTGAACATGGAATTAGTTACAAGGTTTATTTGTCACATGCTCATACCCTATGTGCAGTGAAATGCCTGAATAAAGGGCTTGTACAGAATAATAATAATCAAAAATATACATATTAAAGATAAATACAAAAACAAGAATTTTATGTACTTAGGGTAGAAATATTCTGGAATATAGTATACATATTTCGAAGTGTATACTCGCCTGGTGTGTTAATCAATTCAATATTATAAAAATATTAGTATACATACGTCAGCACTTATATATCCTGTATGTGTCTGACTATCCGGTAGCATTAGCAGGTTTTGTTCGGTGGGCCTGAGCTGTGGATCTTTTAAGTTCAGTTTGAGTGTTACTACTGCCCAAAATCATTTCATCACATTTTGTTTCCGTTGAAAAATGTTTCTGTAGAAATCCAATGAGTGGCAGCAGAATATTTGTGTTCTTAGTGTGTGCTTTGCTTTGAGCCGTCGCTTGCAGAAAGGCTCCCAGTTTAACTGTAAATGTGAGTGAGCAGGTCTGAAATGTGTTCACTGTCCGTAGAGCTGTAAACACAGCAGATCTTCCTTCTTCTCTGTTACTAATGTTTTCAAGTGGTCTTCTTCCACCTCTGAATCTCTGATTTCTCTTTAAGGCTCAGCAGTGATGACGACGCTTATTTAGCGCTGTATTCTTTACATGTTGAGTCGTTTGACTGAATGTAATTTGTGGTATTTTCATCCACATACAACGATCCAATTTAGTGGATAAGCAAGTAGAACGTGTTACTGCTATAATCTGTTTATATGCATAATTTATTATGTGTAATGATGTCGTTCTGCTTTTATTAAGGTTTCCAGATTAGAAAAGACACAGGGTAATATTCCTGTGTTAACTGTGAACCTGTCAGTGCTCATCAGTGTATTAGTTGAAGGACCAGTGGCACCACCTGGTGGTGTGTTTGAGCAACAACTGAAAGGCTGCATGTAGAATTTATAATAACAAGAAAAAAGCAAGTCATTAGAGAACATCATCCTACCCACAATGCTTTGGGACAGGGTAGACACTATCCAATCACAACCAGTTATAATCTTTAATTAGCCGTAGTCATTTGTTTGTAGCTAAAAGTTATTTAACTGAGGAGTATGAATTTGACATAGAATCGATTACTGGAGCCAAAAGTTATTCTCTGTTCAGGGAGGTCAAAGGTCATAGTAATACTAATAAGATGCTCATCAATAATTTAATTTTAAAATATTGAAATATAATAAAATATACTATAATATTTGTTTATTGTGATGAATATAGTACCCTTAAAAATAATAATTATAAAAGAATATTGACTGTTGCTCCCAAAGGCAAAAAAACACCCAGCTTCAAAGCTTTTTGTCTGCAATTCATCTTCACAATGTCTCCTGAACGCACCGTAGGAACACGGAAATGAAGCATCCAAAATGTGTCATTGTCCAAATATTAGAATTACAGATCACAGTGTGGAGGAGGGTCACCGCCTCCAAGTTGATTCATAACGTGTAACAAGCATTTCATGCCCGAATGTCTCTGCTCCTGATCAGCTGCATCAGAGGAGTTTAATCATAAGTTCCCCTTTCAAAGCGATCTGACTGGAGAACAGGACTGCACATCATCCACCTAACATCATGCATGCTTTCTTAATGTGTCTTTGTTTTGTATAGATGATCAGGAAAACGTGCATCTGTATTCTATTCAACATACAAAGGACACAGTGGTGAATACAATATATTTGATGATTCCAAACCCTGATCTTATTTCTGAAAGTAGATAAGCTGGGAAACTATCAGTCAAGGAAATTGAAGGTAATGTCTTGCAAAACCAAACAACCCAAACTGTGACGATTTTGGTTCAGACTCCCAAAACTAAAATATGGTGACCTCATCTGGCTGGGAACAATTCAGAAATGGTTTTGCGAGACATTAGCCTATAGCTGTAAATGAAATTGGACTGCTGTGTTTTGCCTGTTAGTCAAGAAAGGGTTCCTGTTAGATCCACCTTGCTAAACGAGAAGACGGCTGTCCACAGCAACCAAAAGTGCCCTCAGCGATTCCTGCCTCCGTTTCCTTCCATTCTGTGAAAGCTACGCAGCAGCTGCTTCACTCCGCAACTTAAATCTGTTCTGTGATCAGTGTGTGCCGATTACTCAAAGCGATATAGGTGGGGTCTGGCATGCTAGGGTAGTCATGGATTATGAAAGGTCATATATTTACAAATATATACTGTAGTGTTGCTTGCTATCTGTGATGTGTTGGCCAGGACCCTACTCTTATCGCTTTGCACAGTATAAAGTAGTTTTTTAAAAAGTTGAATAACATAAAATAACATAATATAATGTTATTTATGTTATTTCCCACGTGAAGAACTCCTGTAAACCTTGCAGTATTGAAACTCAGTGAACAAGGCATCTTAGACAAGCTGAAAAACAAATGGTGGTACGATAAAGGTGAATGTGGAACCAAGGACTCTGGAAGTAAGGTCAGTCGCTGCAGGTCTTTTATACTGATTGAAAAATGCATTTTGACCTAAATGTTCATATGCAAACATCTAAAACATATATACATTCTCCCAGACATGTTAATATACATACATATACATATACATATATATATATATATATATATATATATGAATACTTGCAGGACAGCATGTGGAACACGTTAAAAACTAGATTTACTTCACACATAAATTTCTTTACACCTACCATAATTCATAACATGACTTCATCACTACTGTATGTAGACTATTCAAGATTTTTAAAATTGCAGCATGACTACACATTATTTCTATTCATACCATACATTTTTGAAAAGTTGGATCATAGAATTGAAACCATTATACTGCTATTTTTGTCGTCCAAACCTTTATTGAAATTTAGTTTATTGTTGAAGTGGTTCATTTGTATGCAAACTGTGTATTTACTCCAAAGTGAGCGGCAGCTTTCAGCCTCATTCTGACTAAACTGACCTTTAAATACCATCTGAGCACAAAGCGGTCAAATAGTATTTAATAGTCTTGTCTCATACTTGGATGTCAGAGTAAGGAACTCTTTATTTTTATTTTTAATCAATCTAAAGACTTTTCTAAGCCAGTTAACTGTCTTATTAGATCTACATTTACTGCCTCAAGGAGTACAAAATGTCCCTAAGCGTTAGAATGCAAATGGTAAAACTCACATAAATTAAATTCAATATCAACTGTTTGGCTTTTAATAGCAGCAAAATGGTTCAATTCCCCCTTCACAGCTTGCCACTTTGATTGTACAAATGCAGTGTGTAGACGTTGAGCGATAGAGACTTGAGGGTTTAACCTGTAGACCTGTACGACCACGACCGCCTTCCTCTAGACTCGTCTCGTAAAGAGACCGTAAAGCAGGAGAGATAGCAACTCTGTCTACATTCACCTTACCAACTCTTAGAAATTACTTTTAGACACATTTCAGTTGTTCCAATTTAAATCTAAATGATGCATTTATTCCTCAGAGGGTTTTCTAGACACAAGTAGCCTCCTCTGAGTTGTTTAGTCATGGCAGGATGTGTTGGTGTTGGTGGACATGTTGTCTGAGGTCAGCCTCGGACGGCCAGTCAGAGAGTCTTAACGGTGGTCTCTACCTCCCCCAGGACAAGACAAGTGCACTCAGCCTGAGCAACGTGGCCGGAGTCTTCTATATTCTGGTGGGAGGGCTCGGCCTGGCTATGACAGTGGCTTTGATAGAGTTCTGCTATAAGTCAAGGCAGGAAACCAAAAGACTGAAGCTGGCAAAGAATGCCCAAAACTTTAAGCCAGCCCCTCCAGCAAACACCCAGAATTTCGCCACGTACCGTGAAGGCTACAACGTGTACGGGACGGAGAGCGTGAAGATCTAAAGGGTACGTCCTTCATGGTTGGGTTCAACAGAAAACACTGGAACAGTTAATTTCAAGTTCAGTTCTTGTTTGATCATCAGTGGTTCTGACTCCAAGTCTTTTAATTTGAAATGATGAGTTGAATAAACGGTCACTCAACATGGCCGGCATATTAGCAGACATCCCAGCATGCACTTCCCCAGAGATCCCACTGTTTTGTAGTTTCATGGAAGTTGTTTTTTTCATAATAATGAGAACACCGTGATGAATCCATCTGATGCCCTGACGTGTGAGTGAACATTTCTGATTGAGCGTAATAACTTCAGCTTATTGAATCTGTTTCTTCACGGTGAGCTAATGTAACTGGTTTTCTCACAGGATGAATAATCATTCAACACCTTTCTGAGGCAGCGAGGGAACCAGCCAACATAATGAACCGTGCAGCGTTTTCAAATTTGATCCTCTTTTCCCAGAGATGAAGCGTGGCGACTCCCGCTGGTGCGTCTGGATTGAAACAGCCGCTCTGTGTGACCCCGACACCCACGAGGCTGGCAGCCGGGAGGCGACGGCCATCTTTGTCATCAGCTGGGACACAAACCTACAAGTCAACAAGTGCTCATTCTGGGTCGAGAGGCCCGTCACACTAACACAGGGCAATGTCGCAACGGGACGTTTGCTTCTGGAAACATGAGATTTGCCTCTTGTAGTGCCTTATGGAGCATTTCAGCGTCATGGCAATGCAATTCAAATTTAACGTGGAAAAAACAAAAATAATCTGTGGAACTATAGGGCAACACATTGCTTCAAATGACAACTGGTGAAATTTCAGTTGTTTTCTATTTTGAAGGTGAAAAAAAGCCATGATGTGCAATCAAGTCGTCCTGAGTACTTATTAGATCATTTGAATACTTTTTTTTGTGGTGAAATCTTAAGTTGGATAAATGTTATATTTAGTGATGTTAAGTCATTTTCTTGTTTTACTATAAGACTATTTTCAGTTTCATCATATTTAGGACAAGCATCCATCAGTAGGGTTAAGCATCAATCAAAGTGACAACGTTGTGGCCCAGTTTTTAACTCAGAAAATATCAATATCAGTCTCGAGGTCGTCTGAAACTGCTTCGTGGTGTTATTTTCAAAAAAAGAACCCGTTGGATATTGTATACAACTGACTGTATTCACTTAGATGCTTGTTTTAAATCAACTATGTGAGACTTCATTTGTTTCAACTGCCACCATCTTGGAAACTTTTTTATCGAGACGGATCCGCTTTTAATCACTTAGTGCCATATTGTTGAAATTAAAAAAAAAAAAACATTCTAAAATCCTCTAGAAGGCTAAGACCCCTTTTTACGTGACAGCATATTCAAGTTTATGGTTTCCACTTTTACACTTAGGAGCCGTTGTCATGTAAATGCAGTATCTGCAGCCGTCCCGACATGTTTGGTCACTGATAACACACCATAGCTTCTTTGGTCGTGACGAGCTTTCTGTGTCTATGCATTATGCAGAAGGTGAACTGTACATTGAGGAAAAAGCTACAAAGGAAACAATCTCCGTTTGTATAAGTGAACTTTTTATAAGGGGGAGAGAAAAAAATCCTACCAATGCTTCTTCAAATCATGTACGCCTACATTTGTTCAGTAGATCAGACGTTCTCATCCTTTTCTCCCCAGATGAAGTGCATGTGAAGTTGGTGATAGTTTGACCAAACTGCAACTAGAAACGGACCCCGGTTTAGTTTATAGCCCCATAATGACATTTTGATCCAGTTTGGTCTTAGTTTTTTTCCAGTTCATTTGTAACAGTACCTCAACCATGAGAGTTGCATGTCTGGACACAATGAACCTCTGTGGAGAGGTCGTGTACAAAGGATTTTATTACATTTCCTTAATAAAAGCAGGTTTATATTCATCTTTCTGGACTTTTCGTCTTTCTTGTTACATGTAAAAAAACAACAGAATTACTGCGTATTGGGCCAGATAATAATCAGTCTTGTTGATACATCATATCAATGTTAGGCAGCTAACAACTCTGCCGAGCGACCTTGACATTCTTCTGACTGTAAAACAAAACAGCTCTTCGTTATTGGGCCAGAAAATACTTCAGGAACCTTGTTGTATGGAAAAAAAGTCATAAAGTAATACAAGTCATAATATATGGTATGTTGAAAAATGTAGTATAAAAGTCTAGTAAATAGTTTAGTTTGTCGTAAAAATAATCAAATAAAAAGATATAGTATGTTAGTTAAAACATTATTTGTATGTAGGTTATAAAAGTCTCAACATGGTATACCACAAAGAAATTAATCTAAAAAAATGTCTTAAGTATGTCATAAATATGCCATAAAATATAACAAAACACTCATTACACACATGTATTTCTTACATGTTAACGTTCAATTCTGTTAATCTGACTTCTTTACAATCTTCACATCACTACATGAGCCTGATCCTGGTTATGTTGCATTGATAAATTAGAATACTTAAAATAAAAGGTTTGCTCATCTGTAACCCAGACAATATCTTTCTGCCTGCATTGTAATAAAAAATGCAGAGATCCAGGAAACCCTCACAAGGATGAGCGTGCCATCGTTGCCACGGTTACCTGGTGTTCTGGATGGAAACTGGGAGAACTGGTTGCAAATGGTGGCAATGAGGGAGCTACTAGCAGAGAGGTAACTCTGTAGCTTCAATTCATCAAAAAGGAAAAGTGTGCGTAAGCATGGAGACTCGGAGACGTTAGGGAATGAGCGAGTTTCAAATTCACTTTCTACAGCAACATAGAACAAGTCTGTCCACAATCAGCTGTTTGAAGAGAAGGAAAGGAAAGGAGGAGACAATATCAAAGTGACACACTAGGAAAACTATTATTTATTGTTTTTGTTTCGTTTTTTTTTTTAAAAAAAGCTTACACTCATTGAGTACAGCAGATAAAATCTCCAAAAGTCATTTCGAAACAGTTGTATTTGGAGTACAGAATGTCAGATTTTTTTTGTCCGATTTTTCTTTACAATTCTACATTTGAATCAAGGTTGAACTGGCATTTTATAAATTATGTAAAAACCTGATTAACACAAAACCACAAAAGGACTGTAGGGGACATCAAAAGGAAAAAAAGAAATAACATGATGTGAATGTCATGTTACCCTCTTTATTATTGTACACAATATACAAACTGGTCCTTTGTATCATTTTTCCTCACTTTTTGTCTACTGTCTTACTCGGATTAAAAGGTGGAGATAAATAAATAAAATGTATCTAAGTATCTCAAAAGGACATGAGGTAAGTGAGTATGGAAAGCATGTTAACTCCAATAGAACAAGCAAATAGCAGAGCTTGACCACGTACAAAAAAACAAAAACAAGAAAAATACCATTTTCAAGCACGGGTTATTGAATCCATGACCAGGTGTTACCAAGAGATCGTTTCACACAGTAACCACTTTTCTAATTGAACAATATCATTGTGATTAGAGCATCCCATTGTGCCCATACTGAATAATAAAAAAAACAACAAAAAAAAAAAAAAAAAACACATTTCGGCTGGTTTTTTTAGGAAACGGAGAAAAAAAGTTGCGATAACTACGGCTAACGACACTTGGGAGGGAAGTTTACAGCAAAACAACACAGGCAGAAATGAGAGTACGAGTTAACAACATAGTACAGAGACGGAGTTGCAGATGTCTCGCAGATTAGAAAAAACCCAAAACACAGCTTCTCCAGTTCTGCTGCGGAGCCGAGAAGAGAGAAAATAAAATGACACACTGACCACGTAGATGTTGTACTGAGAGCCGCTTACAAACAAGTTGAATGTTTCTTACCTTCACTGATTAGTACACATTATCTGTGCTTGTCAGAGGATTTATGGGTATGATTGTTAAGGGAAATGGTAAACTATTGTGTTGTTTTTCGGGCGACAAAGTAACCATTGGGATTCCCAAACGTGTGATGGGTTTGTTGAAATAAAAACAGATTTGGAAATGTATGGCGTGTGTTTGAAGCCGTGAGGAGCTGCTGGCGTTGTGAGACCGGCCGCTGGGCGGACAAAAACCATGTGGACAGTGTCTTCATCTGCTCTTTACATCGACACACTTCAGTTCTCTGTGCGGACCTTTGTCTCCCCCTCTGGCAGTGAAGGGAACTACAAACACACTGTCAACATACACTTTTGTACGCCGGGTTTGACTGGCAGGTGTACTGATGTGCTTCGGTACGTTTCTAGCTCCTCATCGCCGATCCGTCTACACCAAGAGACGTCTCTGCTCAACGTTCCTAACGGAAGTGCAAAAAAATGGCGGGAGGAAGCATGCGGAGAGGAGCGGCTAATGGGATCATCAACAGCTATTGCATCTGAGTGAATTTCATGAAAATGGAGGCAATTCCCTCGTAATAGAAACAGATTTGGTGCAGTGGGTGAATCTGCTCGAACACATGTTGAAACGCTGGTGCACAAATGTTTACATCGTTTTACAACTTCATCCATCGGCCATGACCGCAAACGTGGCCAAAGCAGGAAGGAAGTTATAAAATCTACACCTTAGAAGAAAAAAAACCCATACTCTTAAATATTAAAATATTCCCGCTCAACAGTACAAATCCACCATTATCATTTAGGTGAACTACGTTTAAGGATATTGCTTTTTCTCTTCTTTTCCTCCGCTGCTGTCCCTCTTCTCCTTCTTTTCAGATTTCTCTTTCTCGTGTCTGGACTCCTGTGAAGCAACAGCACACAGAAGTGTGAATTAAAATCAGATCACTCGTAATGGAAATAAAGCTATTCATCATTTATCACCAATTTACCTTGAGATGTAATATTTAAACAGTGAAAACACACATTTTAAGACTACAAGCCTGAATTAAAGGTACATGACATGGTGGAGGGTGAAAAGCAGAGTGACCTTTTTGCCTCCAGAGGACGTCCGCTCAGGTTTCACAGACTCCGCCTTCTCTTTACTGGAAGATTTGGATCGTTTGCTCTTCTCCTTTTCGGTTGAGAGCGGGGAATCGCAGGTGGGGCTCGCACTCTTGCTGTTTTTGGAGGAATCTGGTGGGAGAAGATGGAGTTGTTTTAGTTAAGCCTGTATGTTGCTGGGCGAGTGGCTGCTTCAGATGTGTGGAGAACAAACGTACTCGTCCCGTTCTCATCCTTCCTGCGTTTGGACTCCTGGCTCATCTCATGGTCGTTGACAACGTGGTCCTGAAACAGAAGCACGACACGCAGTATGTAAACAAAAAAATCCACGCGATAGGGATAGTTGTCGAGCACATGTGAAAATAATGAGGATCCCTGGTTGCGTCAACTCTGGCCAAGAACAAGAGATGTGTAGTTTTTTTTTTTTTTTTTAAAAAGAGAAGGAAAACAGCTTAAACTTTCCAAAAGCTCATTTCCAAAAAGTGCTTGGTCTTGTTGGATACTGACTCTTTTCCTTTCTTTGCGATCCTTCTCTTCCTTCTTCTCTTTGGACCGGCCTTGTGTGTTGTCGGAGTCTTTCTTCTCCGTCTCCCTCTCCCTGCTCTTGGACCGGCTTACTGAATTGTAGTTGGCGTGGTGCTGCCGAGGCAATTATACATGAACAGAACGAGACAAACGAAAAACATTTTTATGTTGCGTGTTAATATCACTACACATTGATGTTAGTGTTACAAATGAATAAGCACCATTAGTAAAACAAACAAACAAGGGTGTAAACAACCAAGGATGAAATCTATATTTAATTACTGTCGGTCTGAACTCCAAATATTAACCGATTATATTTCCATCCACAAATCTTGATCTAGTACTGAGATTTAAAATGCTCTGAAAGAGTTTTGTAATAAATATTGATCAAGCTGACAAAGCTTTAGCAAAAACAACTGACTCAGACAAATAAAGTTGTATCCAATTCCACAGAGCCAATAAAGTGTCTTGAAACTAATATGGTTGAACAAACATGAGAACGTGCTCCGACTAGGTTTCACTGTTCCTGTTGTTCCTGCAGCGTTCACAGCAAAGACTACAAATCATGGCTCGAGCCCAAAATAACTAAGAATGCTCAGTTATCCATTTTTATATGTCAAAACAGAGGGAGACACTCTAGTTCATTCCCCTTACTAAGCATTTCTAAAAAGTATATAAACATTTAACGAATGGCTTTAGACACTATAATATGGTAAGAACCAGATGCAAGTGTTTATTAATGAATAGAACACTCATAAATGGAGACCGATGTATGAACAGATAAATGATGACACCATCGTAAAACAAGGCTGTAATAACATAAAACGTGTTTTCTTATTTCATGTTATAGGACTCAAAGTGAGCGTTATCGTACAGGACATTTACACTTCCTTTGGTTTGTGATGTCTAACGATAAATAGCAGCAGGCACATGCAGTTCAGATGTTTTTCAGAATAAAAGAGAGCATTCAGGGAAACACATGAGACATTTAAGTCATGTTGTACGTTTTTAAAGCGATATCCTCTTGTAACCCTGATTAGCAAACACAGTGACACTGGTCGACAGAAAGAAGTGTCAGGATAAGATGATACAAACACCCTCAGACACAACGCTAGAAGTTTATGACACAACCATCATTTTCTTATTTAATATAGGTCTACATTATTTGTAAAAGATGAACCTTAGGTAGGTGTTCATTATTCATATTGATGATAAATCAAAAGACTGTGTGATGTCAGAGGGCTTGGTGTCCGGTTCAGTTCTACAGAGCCGCTTCTTAAACGCATTGCTGTTGCTTTTACATCCATCAAATGATTCGTGATGGTGACACCTGAGCTTTTCCACTCCTACCGTCCTGATTGCAAAGTGTGAAAATAACAAACAACGGTGAGATGGAGAAGACCACAGACATCTAAAGGGTGATATTTCTTGTCAGCAGCTGTGCAGAGTGTTTAGGCACCTGAACAAAGAAAACAGACAATCTGAGAGAAGGTAGGAGTAGCAGAGGCAGTTCAAACCTTGGATGTGGTCTCCTTGGGTTCGTTGCTATTGTCCTGTAGGGATGAATGGAGATGACAGATGAGCTGGGAGGGGGTGGGGGGGTTGGAAGGAGGTTGTCAGACAGCAGTAGAGAGTTGGAAGAAGGGGTTGGGGGGTGGGGAGTCGGGGCTGGCCGGACCAACAGCATACTTCTCCCTTGACCTCTGACCTTCAAGGACTAAGGCTTTGACAAGGTTATTAAATAACGGAGAGTTCATAAGCTTAACATCTGGAATGTCAATACTTAAATTAGAAAACCCTGAGCATATATGAAATAATTGCTAGTCATATAACTGCAGACATGTCTGCAACATTAAGCAGCATAATATAGAAGTGCTATGGTGCAGCTTGTATATAAGACATCTAAAGTGCAAGTGCTGTAAATAATGTGTATGCGTGTGCCTGTGTGTGTCAGACAAATCACTTAAATCCTATGTGCTTGGCTGCATCCCTACATAGGTAACTGTTGCTGTCACTTACAGTTCAGGAATGGATAAGACACAGGGAGCCTATTTCTCTGGTGGAAGGGTAAAATAAAGAGCTATCACGAGCTTCCAGCGGTTTGGGTAAAACTCCAGACGATTCCGGCTTCGCCCACTCTTTCCCTCTCTCGCGCGCTCTCGCTCTCTCTCTCTCTTTGTAGGGGTAGGCTTACTTCCCGCTGCATTTTTGGCTGATTCAAAACTGCGACATTCATTTTCTCCGTAGATCTCGGTTGCTGGTGGCTTGGGAGGAGGTAGTGCGACTGTTGATGCTGACGGCTGGTAGTCGTGGGGATAATGTTGTAGGGGGCCGGCAGGACTGACTGGACAGCATCGTGTGAAGTGAAGGCGGCATGCAGGCCGTATAACAAACGGAGATAGAAGGGGGGCGGTGACTCGGCCACAGCAGAGGTGCTCCTACGGCAGAGTGGTTTGCTGGACACCATCCGACTCCACTGGATCCGGGCTCGTTGAGGGGACTTTAAATACTTTACAGCACTTTAAACAGGATATCTTCTCAGCTCTCAAAAACAGGAACAAAAAAATCTTGGACACCATTTCAAGTAGTAAAAAAACTGCTCTGGTTGTTTCAAAAAACATTTGCCATTGGAGAAGGCTCTTGGTTTGGCAAGCCATTTTACTTCAGGTGGATATTCTCAAAAAGCTAAAAAGCTAAAAAAAAAAAAAAAAAAAAAAAAAAAAAAAATCCACAAGGAATAGAAATGCTTAAAAAAAAAAATCTTTATCTTCCCAAGGCACACTGACTGCTTTCATTAATATGAAAATAGATAAATATTTCAATATGAAAATACTCAATATACACGATATTCTCTTGACTAAGTCTTTGAAGGGTTTTCTCCCAATTCTGCAAAATATTAACGGTGATGTCCATGGATTGCTTTCCAACTCCCATGGATTTGGTTGGGGATGCCATGCCTGCATGTACGACAACTCCTTGGTGATCTTCAGGGGCTGCTGGAATGTGCAACGGCAGGGAACGCTCCGGCAGATAGGGAAGAAACTGGCACTGCCTTCCTCAAGCCATACTAACCTTAACAGACGACGAGTGGGACGGAGAAGAGTGACTGTCGAGCTTTCGTCTTTTGTGATCTGTAGAGCAGCGAGTGAAATCTGACTTTAATTGACCTGCACATCATGAATACATTACTATTACTAATACTACATATACCGTTACTATTATTTCATTTGATGCATTAAATGTGATGAGCATCAATCCTCTCCTAAAATAAATCTCATTAAAAATGACATCTAAGTGATTAAATATCATAAAAACAAAATGTCCATACTTTTAAATATAGGTGGACTATTTGAAATGTTTGTATTCAGTGTATGAGCTGTATGGAGAGCGCTGCAGTATAACAGACGGCCAGAAAGACTCCTTACCCCTCTCGGATTCGGCTGACTCCGATCTGGGAACGGGTGACTTGATGGACCCGGTCACTGCGCTCCGGTCTCCTTTCTCCTTGCTCTTGGACTCCTTGGACGGCTCCATTGGCTCCCCGTTGCCGGCTTTGGCCTTGTCGTCTTTGCTGCTCTTCTCATCGGCCTTCACTTTCTCCCTGTCTGCCTTGGGGGTCTTCTCCTTACCCTCGCGTGCCACCCGCTCCTCCTTCCCTGCTCTCTCGTCTCTCTGCTTCTCCCGACGGTTCTCCACCTTTGTCTCTGGAGTGCTGCCTGGTGTCTTTTCCTTTTTCTCTTTTTTCTCCTTCCCGCTCTTCTCTTTGTCATCCCGCTCTTTAACTGCTTTGGTGCTGCAAAGGAATTAACTTCTTTCTTATAAACGTATTATAGACTTAGAGATGTTGGACATGATGTCACTTCAACAGCTGCTGTGACATCAAGTTATTGCAAATGAAGCTGTGAGTCGTATTTACCTGTTAAGAGCACCGTTCCCGTTGCTGGTGGTCACTTTGGCCGCTGCACTGTTGGCTTTATTCACTGGCTTTGTGGTCCCCTGAGTTTTATCCTTGCCCCGATCTGCATAAAAACAAACCAAGAACAGTATGAGCTGGAGCAGTAGGCTATGTAGAACCAAGTTGTATGTCATTAGGCATATTATTTATATTGTCAGTGCTCTAATAATATTGAAGATGGACAAGTGTTTATGTAGTGAAAGTATTTTAATATTTGCCAGATGTGATGAAATCTGAAAGAGAATGATTCAGCAGTTGCACTGCAGAAGAAAATAAAGTCTAAACTTAATATGGTACAATAGCATATTTTATCTGGTTCCTTACTTGTGAACTAAATAACATTTGCGTATAGCACATTCATCAGCGTTGTGGTGTTTCTAATCACTCACCACCATCCTCTGAGGTCCCCTCCTCGGTCTTGCTTGTGCTGGTGGCAGGCTTGCCTGTGCTGCCGGGGCCGTTCTGCTGACTGGCGGGGGTCGCGCTGCGTGCCGGCTGCTCCTTGTGGTGAAACTCATTCTCGGGGACCATGTGCACCTTCTGGGATTTCAACCGACCTGAATAACTGTAAGATGCATAAAGGGTTTATACCAAGGCAGAGACAAAAGCTCCCAAGAACAAGTTTCACACATTGTGAAAAAATACAACATAAAGAGAGCAAGGCGAAGCATTTCCCTGCAATAACAAAACCCTGCAAACTATAAATAAACACAAGCGGCCACGGCCGTTCGTAGGTGGCCATCAGTATCTACCCAAGTGGAGACTTCCACCACGAAAAGGATTTGACCCAGAAATGCATCTTCCAGCAAATATGAAAAGAGACCAACTGGACTTTCAACATACTGCAGCTTTAAAGATTAAATACTGTATGAGGAATCTCAGGTTATACTCAGGTTATACTGATTTACATCGAGTGCACTGGGGCCATTATGTCAACTCATTGATTCACAAAGAATCAGAAGCTAACCCTCTTGTCATCTCTCACAGATGTGCTCATAAGTTTCTTTGAAATAAGACATTCAGCATCAAAAAGACATAAATCAATGAATAATCGACTAAAGAACTCTGAGTCAACAAGGACCAAAACCAGACCAAATCAAATCAGGAACAACTCTTTGCTGGTCTGGAATGTCAAACCCCTTTTTCCAAATAAAGCTTAAACATCTGCATTTGTCAATCCTGGGCGTCTGAATAGATATACATGAATTAGATACGGTGCACTACTCTTCTTCCTAAGTTTCCATTTCCTTTGACCACACATAATATAGGCTAATGGTATGCTCTGCAGAGAGCTGAACAGCACACAATGCTGTTTTACCCCATTGCTAAGGCATAGAGGTCTGGCCTCTTGTCCTTCTCCTCGAGGCAGATCTTGTGGACACGGCACTCCAAAGCTTGGCCCAGGTTCAGGACCTTAGGGTAGCAGGGCAGGATCTTGGTGAGCACGATGAGAATATTACGGATGTGGGTGTAATCTCCAGTCTCGAGGCAGTGAACTGAAGCCTGGAGGGACAAGAGGATGCGACGTTGGTTAAATACACACCTTCCGCGGAACTCCAACTGCCATTATCTCGACAGAATTTTAAAGAAGGAAAATAATGATGAGAAAGGGCTGCTCACTTTAGTCAGCATGTAGTGCCATTTGTGCACCACATGCCTGAAGTTCTCATAATCCAGCTGATCCGCTTTGTTCCCGCCGTCGAAGCCTGTGGCTCTGAAGATGGTCAGGAAGCCAGGGTAATTGACGCACTCCTGTGACCGCACAATAAGAACAAAGATTAATTGCCAGCTAGCAGAAAATGCTACAAGTACATTTTACGTGACAGGCGCAGAGAACAGGCAGAAATATTCACCTTCTCATAGATTGCACGGTCGCTGTGCCAACGGGTCACCGTCTCCAGCATGCAGCAGAGGAAGCGTCCGTAGCGGTGGGACTCATTCTCCGTACAGCTGGCTACAGTGTAAATGATGGCGGAGAACACCTGCAGGGTGACACAACGTAGTAAATAACGAAGTGTACCGTTTAAAAAAATGTGTTGCATGCGGAAAATTCCTTATCAATAATCATATTGTTTATTCTTTTCCAATAAATCACTTGTTTGCCTTTACACGGCTGCTATAAAATGTAGATGAATTACTTTTCACCATCATGTGTCCCAGCAAGTATGTATGCAAGTGTCTTACTCTGTCATAGCACAACAGGGTGCAGAAGTTGGGGGTCTTCTGCTGGTGGACCAGCTCGACAAAGCGTGCACAGTACACGGCGTCAATGGAAGAGAAAATGCAGCGGGGGAACAAACAGAGCTGCAGGAACTTTGTTATGGTCTCGTTCTTTGTAGATTCTGTCAGAAAGCATTTAGAGTTGTATTAGTAACAGACTGATACATAATTAACAAGATAATACATTTAGAGTCTTGATGCCCCCCCTTTGCTTGTACATGATACAATACATGAAAACTGTACTCCAACCATATATTGTTTTATTTTAACATATATTATATATAGAGTCATCTGGTATATACACTTCTGGAAGCGTAATTCTATTCATATAGTTGCTGTATGTTCTTAAGGGAGGAACCTGCAATTTATTGGTTTGGTAAATGCACTTAAAAGATGAAATCACACTCAAACGGATGCACTGCTTTCTTCTCTCAACAGAGAAGGCAGAGTCTTGTGGAAGACTGTGCATACACAGAGTAAGATACAGCAATAATGGCACAACTATAAGTATACTCACTGGCCAACAACCAGTTGTCTTTCTCCAGTTTGAGGCGGTGCAGAACCCTTTGGACGTGCTCCAGCTGCTTCTTTTCCTCCTCCTGCAGTTTTTCCTGCAGGGCGGTGCAGCGTTCCTTCTCCTTCTTTTTCTTATTCATGGGCTACAGAGCAAGCAGGGAATATTCACATCACTATAGGAATTTACATAGTTGAATCCAATTGCTACACAAAAGCTTTAGTTCATTGTAAAATGGTCAGGAAATGGTGTTTCGGTGTGGGCTGCTTAGTAACAGCTGTGGACCGACAACTCACTATCTCCGGGTTCTCCTCGATGGCCTTGATCTGGACCTTGAGTTTGTTGACCTCACGCTCGTAGGCAGAATGTGGAACGGCCAGATCGTACATGGTGAGGGACCAGAAGGTGGCGTAGAACTGGGGACGGAGGTCGTCCCAGACCCGTGCCGGATGGAGGGACACTACAGCCTCATGCACTGGTGTCATCACCTGTTCACAGGCTGCCACATACTTATGAACCTTCTGCTGCTGCCGGTTTCCTTTCTCTGCTTTCTTCAGCTCATCGTACTTAGACTGTTTGTAGAGAATATAAAATTAGGCTGCTAGTTTCTCAAAATGCAAAAAGGAAGTTCCATTTTAAATGGTTTCTTAATGATAAAAATACATGTATACAAATAGCACAAAAAGGTGATAAAATGTGAAAATATAGTTAGAGAGGATACAACGAGATAGTGACCTAGTTAAAAAAAAAAGAATCACACATCCCAAACTTACAATTACTCTGCTATCATATACCCACACTTTAATCTGCCCATGTTTAATGGTTAATGGCTTTAAGTGTTAAAACATGAACAAGATTTTTCAAAAACTCTATGATCAATTTCTACCAGAGTGGATCACCTGGTAAAAAATGTACAATCTTTTCATATTATAAAAAACTAGAATATCTCTCAGTAACAGATGTAATAGGAGGCACACTGGGAAAGTCCACTCACCAAAATCTGATGGGCATACATCGGCCGAGACAGGAAGAAGGCAGCATCATGTGGAGTGTGGAACTGGTTACAAAGGATGTCGATGGAGGGAACCCGCTTGATGTAGTCCTCGGTGCTGAGGTTGGAGGCCAGAAAGCCACCAAATTGCACCAAAGTGTCATGACACTTCAAGAATACAAATAATTAAATGAATAAAAGAAAGAGAGATGTATCTTGTTGGATGTGCAGAATATATATTGTTATATATTGTTTACTTTACTGCTTAAGAAAAATAATTACATTGAGGGAGGATGCATACCTGGTCATACAGGTGGCCAACAAGTTTGAGGTGTTTCTCTCCACCCTCTAAGAAAACCACACCATTTCGTTGCTGGGCCATGAGTAAACACAGGGGCAAGGCCAGTTCGTGGTCCAGTAGTGCATCCTTCAGACGCTGTGATGACTTCTTAGTGTTCCTGATCTGGCCGAAGTAGCCGCCCTGTTGAAAAAGTCACATCCATGACGATGATGACCTGAGCTCAAGTGCAGCAGCGGTTAAGGCAGTCATACAGAGACTGCATCAACGAATGTTAACCGTCTATATACCTCAGCTTTGAGTTGCTCCCCTCCGGTCATGGCCTCTAACTGCTCCGAGGTCATCTCATCTGTGATCTCAATGCCAGCCATTTTCTGAACCACCTCTTTTAGGATCAACAGGTCAAAACTGCCAGGAGAGGAAGGACATAGAGAGCAAAGCACATTTTCTGATGCATTAAAACGCATAAGGAGTGAACCAGTAGTGAGGCATGGGATGTAAGAAGAACACCAACAAAGACACATTTAATCCTGTTATTTGTTGTTTGGAGCAACTCACCTCTTCCCTGCTTTTAGCTGATTTGTGACATACTGAAGCAGGCCAGCCAACTCAATGGGGTATTTTCTGAACACAGCTCCACACAGACTTGCCAGGCCTTGGTTGACAAGACAAACAGGTGTGTGTTAGATACTCATTAAAACATCAAACAGTTCCTCTTGTTTTGCATGCATGCAAGGAATAACTGCTGGACGGTAAGTGTGAAGCAACATACTCTGCAGCCAGGAGGAGATGGTGGTGTCGTCATGTTTCATCTTCTCCTTCTCAGGATTGGCCAGAGCCTCAATGATGCAATCTGAAGACAGAGTTAAGTGGAACAACAAAGAAAGTGGAAAGAAGCCTTTAACACCAACACCCCACTGCCTCCAACAAACACACATACACATGTGTTAGCTGACTGAATAAAGAGTGCAGGATACAGGCCAAGACATCATAGTTGAGGGATGTGAGGTATTTCAAGGAGTCCACCACTGGAACGATGAGGTTGTCGTACCATTGGATCTGAGAAAGCATCTGATAGACAACAGGACAGAGGAGGGATTAATACATCACCAACTTAAGGAATAAACATGTTAAAGGCATATGCACTACACTTGGACTGATGCTACCACTTAACTTGCACCCAGTGGCCAAACAAATCTGATAAAAGTCATCCACACTGTAATATCCCCAGGAGTCAAGTGCAGGTCAAACCACATATTGCAGGAAGCTGTGGCTGTTCCGAGTACAGAAACATTGTGTGTAAATGTTCACCTTCTCTTACCCTCTGTCCCTCTAATACACACACATAGCAAGCGTTGTGGTGCTCAGCCCTGACAATGTGCTATTATAATGAACTCATTAATTAAGTTGGGAGTTCACAAGTCCAGTTTGGGTAGTTGATCATCAGCAGATTGGCTCAGTCATCAGGCAGAGTGCTGAGGTTTGAAGCCAATTTGGAAAATCAACGTCTGTGAATCAGTAGATAATCTTTTTGGAGATAAATCAACTTCCCAGTATGAACACTAAAATAGCCCTTATTTAGACCATCATATCCTAAAAGATTCAGTGGAACAGAGAGTCAACAAGGTGCTACATGCTATAGAATTAATTCATAGTTTTATTTTCTCCTGCAAAATCAGAAATTCATTTGGCTTTGTACTTTGTTGACGTCATTCAAAATGGGACTTAAGTAGAATAAAGAAATCACAGCAAAATACACTTACATAATCAAAGAGGATGGTGGGATTGCTATGGCTCAGTTTGCCAATCTGCCTTCCAGATTGTTTCACATTCTCTTTGGTCAACCGCCTAGGGGAGGGGGAAGGCACAAGATGGGAAACAGCAGATTTACAACACAAGACGATGCGAAGAGTGCTGCACTCACTTCTGTAAACTTCACAGCTATAGAGAAAATACGCATATGGTTGTAATTTTGAGATTAAGTAGGTTTTTATAGCAGCACAAAGTCAGAATAATTACTTGACTGGCATTCAAGTATTTAAAGTATTCAAAGTCACATTTTTGATTCTTGTGCATATCATAAAGAACATTACTACCTCATATAAGCAGTCAAATATATTTTCTAATCAAATTTGTTCCTTAAGGTTACAGTGAGCAAGCCGTACACCGAACCAAACCAGTGAAACTGGAAATCAGCCCAACCCTAATGCACAGTAATATAGTTCACTGGGTTCGGCAAAATGACTTACTTCATAATGTATTTGGCCCGTTCTACAGTCTGAGCTTTGACTTTAACCAAGAGTGGGTGGCTGGTATACGTCTCGTTCTTCCACTGTCCATATAACCGGTACCTGGGAGCATAGAGAAAAGAAGCACAATTAAACAGGTCTCGCTACACAGAATTCAGAAATATTAACAGCATGAACAGGACACTAAGCAGTTGTAAAGATACAAAGATAATTTAAAGAAAACAGCTCACATAGACCAAATACATCAGCTTACAAAGCAGTCCTCGAACAGTTAAGTATGTATAACTGCTGTTATGAGTGTGACTATTTGCCAGATAAAAGAAGGGTTCATTTCAACCTCATTTGCAGTAGATCATTCAGTTTAATAAACAAGAATTACCGCCTCGCAGCTGTCAGGTTTCAGTTTACATCCATATCTGGCCAAAATGTCACCACTACATAATGTAATTTTGTCAAATTGTCATAATTTGCATGTGATTTATTGAGTTATGGCCATACGTGATTTGTGAGGCCACAGAGACCTTTCATCACCAAATTCTAACCCCCGAGTCCAGTAGGATGTTTGTGTGTATGTAAAGTAATTTAATTCCCTCCGAGCTTAAAAAATAAAAAAATAAAAATCAAGCATGATTTGATGAGCTCAGTGCGATTGTGCATGCTACTCTTTCCTGTGTGTGTGTGTGTGTGTGTGTGTGTTAGTGTGTGTTACTCACCTGTGCTGGTAGGGAAAGAGTTTGAAGAGACCCCACAGTTCCTCAGACATGCAAGCATTGCACTCCATCAGAGAGAGAGAAGGGAGAAGCACCTGGTCGGCGATGCTCAGGAAACAACTCAATAGTGTTTCCTGCAATAAACAGACAACAATAATGAAACACTACAGAGATAAACTGGTAGGTCCACTTAAATATGACTCTACAGTTCACTCTTTTGTCATAAAGACAGTCGTTAGGTTCATACCTACCATTTTGTCTTTGACATCAGGTCGGCCATCACTTTGGTACTGAGAAGCAAAGTGATGATAATAAAATGATAAGTCAAAAAAAGATTTAAGCTGTAGTGCAGATGAAGTTATATAGTAATGAGGGGTTATGTACCTCTTTCATGAAGCCCTTGCCCAGACGCACAATCTTAGCAAAGAGGATGGGGTCGTGGGAGAGGTGAGGGCCCAGGTAGCAGATCATACTGAATGTGTCCTTGCGTAGGTCTTCAAAACTCTCAGCAGGCCGGGGGGCTCGCTTGTTCCTCAGTGGATGCATCACACATCCCCTTGCCCCTTTTGGCAGGCCAGCCCTGTGAGGAACAGACCAGTGAGGCAGAGCCCATGTTTTCAGTTTTATTTCTTTCACTGAACGCATGAAATGTTATGTTATTCATGAGTTTGTTAGTCCAAGCTGTCTAATAAAAAGGTATCTGTGCATGCTATGACTACACATAGTGGACAATAAGTGAAACAGGAAAAAAAAGTCTGCACCTTCTGTAAAGAGGCTCCACCGTCAGGTGCACAAGCTGGCAGAGGGCCAGTGCAATGGCCTTGTGAGAAGAAGCATAGAAGGATGGCATCTGGTCCATAATACTCTGGGCGTGGTGCCAGTCTCCAATTCTAAGCAGTGCTTCCAGCAGACCAAGCTTCTGGTTATCAGGTGGCTATGGGCACAGAAAAGAGCAGCAAGCGAGTGTCGGTGGATTATTAAATATGCCAAAGTTCAGTAACACTCAATAATGCAGTTGGCCCTGCTGCAGTCACACTCCAAAGCACTGCATTCTTTAAACCATTTATCTATATATCTTTTAGAGTTGTGCTAATAGTATCTGACAGAATTTGGGCAGAAACATGATGTTGACAATTCTTCAAATAATCAGTTGAGTACTGTAGGTGTAATTTCCCACATGTTTCACATTACTAAACCTCAACTGCTCCGACAATCGAGTGTGACTGTTTTTATTTGAATATTATTCTGTGTCATGGTCCTGCTAATCCCCTTTTGATACCTTCTCATTCTTCTCCTCCTCCTTTTCTTTCTCCTTGTCTTTATCTTCACTTTTCTCTGAGGGCAACACAACCATGACCAGCTTGCGGGCGATCTGCTTCGCCTCCGAGATATCTCGTTTGTGTTCCTCTACGATGGTGGCATCTACTGGCAGAAGCTGGAATGACAGAGGCAACAAAAGAGCTGAGTGTTCAGAA
Organism: Chelidonichthys spinosus; assembly: GCA_029853015.1. Classification (NCBI taxonomy): domain Eukaryota; kingdom Metazoa; phylum Chordata; class Actinopteri; order Perciformes; family Triglidae; genus Chelidonichthys; species Chelidonichthys spinosus. Next base: position 2,664,606 of record CM056835.1, read on the forward strand.
TCAGCTTCAATTTTAAAAGTAGTATCTGTGGTTTGTTTTCCTTACATGTACGTAGAGATCTTCCAGCTCTATCAGGTTATGGTGAAGCAGAGCAGCAGCAATGTGGTAAAGTGACTTGGGGGTTTCCTCATTGGGCTCCTGAATAAAGACATCAAAAAATGTATTAGCATCAAAAACGACAGACTATATGCGATGTAATCACACCAGCCGATGGCTTGGACCACACCCATCTTCAAAGTTGACTTTCATTTTGATCTCAACTAGACAACTATATATAGTTTCATGACTGCATGTTAAATAATTGCAATGCTATTGCGGTGAGAATATTCTGCAATACACTGGTGGAACCCCTGACAGAATATGGCTGCAGACACACAGCTGACAAACTCACAGCTAAACCAATTGATGTGAATGCATTTCTGGGTGAAACAGGACAGGTGGCCGGGACATAACTTTGGGAAGATGAATGATGATTGATTAAAATTGGTTGGTTCTAGCTGATGTAAGCATGGGTCATATTTTGTTTTCCAGGATGAAAAATACATCAGATTTTGATATAAAAATACAAAGAAATATATATTTTGAAACCTTTTGGTATATTAAGGAGGTGCACAATGTAATTTAAAAGGGTTAAGAAGTCCTCTTTGATTTCAGCTCGACGTCATGTTGTGGTAGTGGCATCGGGTGTCAGAGTAGGTATGTGTATATGAGCACAGTATCGGCCGGATACTCTATAGCTTACTGGTATTAGTACATCTCTAATATGTGGTCTTGGTAAGAAGCACTTACAAACTCAATAGAACATTACTATGGGGCATTTTAAACAAACAAGCAGCTCATGCTATTGGCCACATTCTAGTTTTCAGTACATTCGATCACCCAGTCTTGTAATTCTCACCTGGTAGAATTTGAACTTAAATCCCAGGATGTGGCAAAGGGTGAGTGGCTCACACATGTAGGACTTGATGAGAGACAGGAAGAACTCATCTTGGTCGGCTCGACTCTCATACACCTCCAGGATTATGTCCAAAACACGATTCGGGTCCAAGTTGAAACATCCTACAGGAAGGAAAATGAGTGAGGATGAAGCAGGCCAGCATTGGGGCCATACTCTGAGCTCACTCTAGCTCAGAGTATGGCCGAGACTACCGTTAATGCTGATTTTAACAATGCTGAATTAAACAATTAACCAATCATTAGGTACCTATGAGGGACTTGATGCTCTCCAGGACAAGGTGGCTGGTGATGTTGCCTGAGAGGTCTTGGCCAAGTTCGGTGATTAGTTTGGCATATCCCTCATTCTCCTCCCTTAGCAAGTTAAATTTCTGTTGCTTGTAACTGGGAAGAAATACAAGATTCCAAAATTAAAAACACTCATAATAAGTTGATTGTGGTGAATTTCCATTATCGGGAATGATCATTGGGATAATATCGTGAATCGCAACTATTTTGGCCAGGATAATCGTGACATGATATTTTCAAATCGCCCCATGCCTAACCACTGTGCACTCTACTTACAATAGTTTCGTCTTGATTTTTACAATCTTCTGATTGAACTGATGGGCTTGTTTTATAAGTCCAAGAGATTCAAGGGTTTCTGGATCAAGCCTCTCTTTCAGGATGGCCTCCGGAACAAAAAACTGAAATAGAAAAATTAACTAGTTCATTCATTAGTTTGAGCAAAATCAGTAATGCATCTATGACATTCATTGGTATAAATGGTATAAACGTGACAAAAGTCCTAAAGTTCTTATACCAAATCACACTATTCACGCACATGCAGGTCAATGACATTTTATGAGTATATAAGGGCCTGTGTCCACAAAACGCCCTTTTCTAGCAGAAAAGTGGGCCCCACTGGGGAGCACCGCATCAAAGCATTTTATTGTTTTATTAATGGATAAAAAATAATTGGAGATTAATAAAGAAATCATATTCTTACCAAACATGCTCCCACCAGCTGTGTGTAATGGTCTCGTTTGACTTTTTCTTCTAGTGCACCAGTTTCTAAATCTGTGAAAAATATTGTTTAAAAACATTATGAAGTCAAGTTTGCTAAACACTAAAGACTACTACTATATAATAGTACACAGTATATTTGACTGATTTTCATGCAGTACTTCGGAAAAACCCAAATTTAATTTACCCAGTATACTGAACACATCTGCTAAAATCGATGGCATGTCATCTCGGAGTTCCTGAAAGAAAAACAGACATACAATAACCTTGAAAATCTGAACATATGAGTCCAAAAAATTAAAAAAGTAGTGTGATTTCTGACACAAAGCATGACAGAATAAAAACAAATAATGAACCAGGAATAAGAGCTTTGTCTCTTTAAATATACAGTGTAGACTCTGTTTAATATTGTTGTAACCCTCAAACAAAAAAGGATTTGTACCATCATGTCCCCAAGGACGCTGGCGACAAGATCCAACTTAAGGTTCCCCTGTACAACCTGCCAGCAGACCTCGTATAAGGCAGTCTGTATGTCTGGAGGGGAAACAAACAAGACACAGGTCATCTTAAAACGAATCATACACACAGGACAGGAAAATAAAAATACTTTGATATTAAATGCGAAAAGGACAAAGAATTGTCAGACTGTATATGCTTTGGACGCTGCAATTTCTCTACATTTCTCTTTCTCAAAATTTCTGAATGGCATTGAGCCAGTGTACGTGATCAGACAGGTAGTAGAGATCCGTGTAATTTATCACCAATTAATACTATATTGTTTAAAGGACATTTATGTGTGTTTAGTTATGGTGATGAGTGCGTAGACGTTCTCCTCTGGCACAAAGAAAAAGAACATGTAGTGGATGGATATGAACGTTTAACTGTTTCATAGTATCAACAAATAGAACCGGCATAAAATTATAATTAACTGTGTGCCGAGTCATATTGTCAATGATACATTCATTACATCCATACAAATACACTTTTATCAGTGCTTTTGCCATTAAACATTTCAGCTGTAAACTGAACTTTTCTAATCTAACTTTAGCACATCATTTTAAAATATTTCCTTTTCTTACACAGCCGATTGGTTTAAACTACAGCAATACCCATGATGGATGTGTGTCTGTATAACAGGAAGGTTTAAACACATTGAGAGGCAAACAAAAAACAAGTCTAAAAGTTTACACCAACCGCAAAGCGACATTTTGCATTGTGTTACGTGCACGAGTTTGGCCACATGATCAGTTGTATTTCTTTACGGGATCATTTGTGTTTATTCTTGTCACCCAGTGAGATGTGCTGGCTGATATAACCACTATTGCTGCTTTGTACATGTTGCGTTGTAGTCCCAGATAAACCGGGTAATCAAACTGCGTCCTGTCTGAGTACCTAACATCACGCGGAGGTGCTCAGTGAATTTAATTGAGCTGTATTCACTGTGACTAGCAAGACACACAGGATGCCAAAGTAACTACATAATGACAACAATTTTTAAAATGTCTGAAGTCATGATTTGTTAAGTCTGTCTGCAAGAGGACAAGCAAATAACTTTTAAAATGCTTGTTTTCTTAATGCCGTTTGGATCAATCTGTGTGACCACAGACCGCTCTAACACATCATAATTATATTATAATCCATCCATTGTCTACCTGTATTCAGGGTCGGGGGGGCTGGAGCCAATCCCAGCTAATAATATTATAATTTATAATATAAATGTTCCATTTCTGATTAAGTGACGTCAGGACGGGAACCTCAACGCTGATAGGCTTTCCTGTATTCACATCTTTGAATTGACTTTGTATGCAATAGCACCATGCGAAAAATCTGTATCGCATTTGGAGTTAATGTACCATAACAGAAATAATCAACTTACCTCTAATCTCACTTCCATGATCTGTTTTAGCTGTAAGGTCTTTGCAGAGTTGAATGCTACCAAATAAAGAGACAATATTCTGGTCAGTTAGAGTACTCAAACATGACAATCCATAGGCTCTGCTTATACTTAACATGTATACAGTCACTAACATTGCTTTATACAGCTGATTAAATTGCCAAAAAACCCTGCCAGTGCATTGGCTTCATTTGTTACAGTTACATGTACATCAATTCTGTTCTAACATCTGGGTGACTTTTGCATTTAACACCACACCAAATCTACAATATCCCAGATAAAAACGAGAACATTTGGAGGAAAAACGGTTGATATTTCAAAACTCCCTGGAACTGTTTTCCAACCTGGATGTATCCAAGATGACAGAACCAAAGACCTAACAGTGTAGCTGAAAGCTCAAAGAAAAGGCAGATTGATCAGATGCTTTGTGCCGCCTCAATGTCTCAAGATGCTAGAACTACTGTACAAGCAATGGTCAGTCAGAGATGTTCAACAGCGCCAAACTGAGAGGGTCGGGTCAGGACCCTGGGGTTAAACATAGCATGGTCGATATTCATGTAAAGGATGATTTTCACTTCTTCAAGTAAAAAAATACAGTCACTGAATCCAACTGTTTCACAAGCAAACCTCGCTGACCTATCAGACATATGCAGATCCAAATGTCACATTATGTTGTGCCTTGTGAATGTTATGTAATAACTATGTGCCACTGTGAGTATCACATGGAAACTGCCCTTTCACTTGCTGCCTGCCATAGTGATGCTACTGCTACAGGACGGCATCTTCAAATGACAAGGAGTCTGTAAGGCTTGCTGGCATAGGGTGTTTAATCATGACCCTCCAACTTGGGGATTTAACACGGTGCTGCCCAAACACACTATTAAGTATTTAGCCGTTTGTGTGAAGGGGAATCGGAGCAACATTTATTAATATATAGCTGCTGGATTGACTGAAGCGTTACAGCTTCATCACAGCTCTGTGGGAGATTCATTCCATAGGAACGTTTAAAAGTTACTAATTTGTTGCAGCCATCTCAAACAAGTCCATATTAAAGTGCAGCCACAGACATACGTTTTATGCACAAGACTAAAAAATGAGTAGTTTGAGTTGGTGTGGCTGAATCCAGGCCTGATTTAAATATGCAAGGCCTCGTACTGTGGATGAGCCTATTGTCTCTCTCCACCAGTACGTGATGGCTAAACTAAAGACAATTAATCAAAAACATGTCCCCCTGTAACGGAACAATCCAGCCGGCAAGCCCAGTGTGCGTTAGGGCTTGATTTCCAGATGTGGTAGGACGAGCTAAGGGGGGCTGCGGTTCGTGGATTTGTACCGAAAAAGTTGATATTCGCTGTCAAGATATCGTTGGTTAGCACCAAGCGCGTAATTGCGTATCAAAATGTAGCTATATATTAGTCAGTTTGCTAACTGATGGGTTACCTATATATCTATCTTAACGTTAGCTGACAAAGTAAAGTTGAAGCGTGAGCTATACGATAATCTTGCAAACGCCACAGTCCCCCCCCAAAAGGTTTTTTAATCTTTCTATTGAGAACGTTTGTCGAAAGAAATCATGAATATACATATATATGGGCAATAAAACGTCTAAAAAGGCAAACGAAATCACAGACGCGGTAGCTAACGTTACAGCTAGCTAAATTGCTATAACGTTATGTCAAAATCAGTCGTTTCCCTCCACTTGATTACTATTTTCATTGCTGTTGACGCGACACAACGCCGGCTATGACTTATATTTCCGTCAATTGCTCCTCGGCTTTCTGTTGGCAAAGTAACGCATCTGTGTGGATTTCGGCATCAGATTCACTTCAATTAAGACGCTGAACTATATCGATGCAGCCAGGAAACGAGCTACACCGATGCTACCTAGCTTAGCGTCGATAGCCACTGTGTTTACGAATTAAGGGACGGCTAGCCCAAGTGCTAGCATGCAGGTAACATTAGCTAGTTACATTTAGGTAACGACTACGTCGCATGTAACGGATTAAATCGACTGTACTCGCTATCAATGCCAACTATTTAGAAGATGCGTCTATTGTTTCCGAATAGTGGCGTTCATCGACGTCAGCAGTCCACTTGCGATGTGATGTTTTTGTTAGCTTGCTAACGTTCGCGCTTATGTTAGCCCTAACGAACACACTTGAAAGACCGGCCTTAAATCGCAAAGCTAGCTACGTCTTTCGTCTATTTGTTAGCTTCTGTCGACCGACCACTGTTAAACACTGTAACCTCCAACACCGTGCTTAAGTTCGGAACTACTCACAACTCGTGTTTTCCGGATTTTTCCCAGTTTTTGATCCATTCACCAGGGAGGATAAGTGTCGCCATCTTCCATACACACAGCCCGGATGTCTAATTCATCATGGCACACACAGGGTCAAATGTGGTGGTTAGCTGCTGCTGCTGCTAGCTCACTGTTGCATGGTGGGACACTGCCGGCGGTCTCCGAGGGCTTTGTTAAAACGGAACTCTGTGTTCCACGAGTGGAGACGGCACCTTCACATCAGGGCGCACTGTGATCCAGCTACTCTACAATTGTAGTGACTAAAGACTTGAAATACATTTCACCACCATTAACATGATTTCAAACCAACACTACTTCTTTTTGAGTCCAAGCTTGATTTGCAAAATCCACACTGCACTTGTGTTTGATCTGATCAAGCCAAGTTCGTTCATTTCTACACTTAATTTAGAAGTATGTATTTAAATAATCACATTTTCGCAGAGAGTTAATGTGTTCGTGTTACACATTTAGCCATTTAATACAAATCTTAAATAATGCAACGGGACACAGGTAGAATAAAAACACAAATTTAATATACACAACTATTTAAATATGTGTAAACGTACAGATGTATGCACATTTCAGCAGTTCAATGCAAAACATAAGATATTCAAAATGAAAGGATTAATTTACAGGCAATTCTAAGATGTATTTTTTCTTATCTGCCTAATATGAAAAATCAGTATGGTAATGTTCAGGACCACATGATCCGATTCTCCGGTTTATAGTGAGATTCTGAGGAAATTAGGGATTTTGTTTCTTACTGCAATATGAATGCACAATTTTCCATAAAATCTGAATCTGCCAACCAGGCCAATACACAGAGGTAAAGGAATATCGCAACAATCCATTGAAAGACAAACAAAACAACGTACTGTATGTATACTTGCAAATTTGTAGGTTAATTTAAAATAGTTACATTCTATTTAACCTTTCCCTAAGATTTCAAGCAAACAGAAACTGTAAATATAAAATGAGCACAGATTCACAATATATTACACATCTGTAATTGTATAATATACAATTCTGATACTATGATAGTGGACTAAACTAAAACTTTGTCATTTAGAATAACTCTTATGCACGCAACAGTGGCTCATCAAAGAAATGCGTCTTTCCTCTGCACACTTGCAAACTGGAAAACAAAACAACACAACACACACCCTCTCAACCATTTTTAAATCCATTCTTTTAAAGATTGGAACCAAGGCATGTCTGTTTTACTAGATATTATTAGATATTACATAGTGGAGAAAAATAGTCAAGATATAGAAGAGATTACATGTTAAAGATTGGGTCAAAATTTTATGTATGACATTGTGAATGCTCCCAATATTCAAAAATAATTTTAGATGCAGCCATTAATTTGTCAAATTACTACATTTGAGCAATACATCACTTCTGCACCCATTTGTTATAGAGATTAAAGGAAAATACAAACAGCTGGCCATATATTTAGTAACATAATCATTTTCATTAAAAAGGATTATTTCAGCATCTATGTGAAATAACATGATTAGAAACCATTAATTTACATTTGATTGTCATTACAAAATATCTATAAATCAAAAGTCATCTATAAGGTATAAAAGCAGACCACATACATTTCTAAAAAATACCATCACAAAGAAATCTGAGAATGTCGTATATCATTTCTGGCAAGGCCTTTGAACAGTATGAGACGCCAGTTCACATTATACTTTACTGTGTACATGTTTTGATATATGGCTACATGCCATGCCAAAGTCTACAGTTTAAAAGTACAGCAGGTAAATGCAATTTCACTGACACCTTTACAATGCAATGCAGTCCAATCCAATAGCCATGCAAGAAATGCTCTCTTTATAAAGCTTATGATGTTCAATTTGTGTTTAGATTGCGTCAGAGAGGCATTGATTGAACCCTATGATAATTTCTAAAAAATATGGCTGTAAAATGACCATAGACTTGAATTAATACCTCTGTGACAAAGTGCAGTGTCATTATAGTGTTCAACATCAATTGAACGCTACAAGCATCACAAAGGTAGTATTATTTTGCAGGGTTATTATATAATCTATCAGCTGGTGCTCATGAAATCGCTCCTGTATATTGGCCACTATGTATTTACATCAGACAATTTTTGTCCACTGAATGAAAAAAGTTTAAAGGTATATATTATTAATTTGAATTTCAGTCTGTTATTGTCCCCTCACCATGCACCTGCCACATAATGTCTGTACTGCTTCACTTTAGAGAGCTAAGCTAACATCAAGTTGTTTACAGGGTAACTGAACAAAACGGAAACATTTCAGCTGCAGTGGGACAAAAGTCCCGTGTGTGAAAATATCAGAATCAAATTCAAATTCAAGCTCTCGCTCTGAGTTTTAACAAAGTGTTAAAGAGGCAAACATTGGTGTCTCACAAACCATTTAGAGCAGTCCATTTCCCTCCATTCTGAGTTTCACAGAACAGTCATCCATCTTATCGCCCGCAGATTTTGATGCATCCAATTTGTTTTAGAACATGGAAACATTGAGAACCTAAAGACAAACAAAAAAGTTGTATAGTGTTCCAAAACCTTATAAACAGGAAAAACAACGTTTGGGTGCAATTTATAGCCTAGAAATATTTTTCAGGCCATATTATTGTTAGGACTTTCATACATTGAAGCAAATGTCACTGTATCTTACATTTTGTGATTATGGGTTAATATAGGATTGAGAGAGAGAGAGAAAACTATTGCAGTGGTTCTATAGACATTTATATAAATGTTTCCAAGTCAGCCTTAAAGCCAGCAGCAGGTTTTCAATACTCAAACTTGTAATATCTGACTGTATAGATCCCAAATTATATTCATAATTATCCTTATATAATGATTCATGATGATGAGGCCATAGACCATGCCATGACCACTCACATTATCCCATAACATTCAAAAAAAAGAAGCAAATTAGTAAAAGGCATTAGATGCGGAAAATCCTTACCGAATCATCCATGATGGAAGATGGATCAAAGTAGTCCGGCTTTAGTTCAGTTCTTTCTCTGCGGTTCTTTGATGCTGGCTGAAAAATAACAAGCCAGTCGGAATAAGGCTCCACAAATTGTCATGGAAACAAGATACCAAAAGGCTATTTGAACGTCAAAGTCTGAAAAAAAACATGTAGGGAAAAAAAATATGACTTTAACTGCGGCAATCAAATGCTGATGTGCTAATTCTAATACCTGGCACTGCAGGGAAATAACAACACTTTTTTATATTTGGAGGAAACTTGCTTGTAATTAGTAAAGCATGGCCGGGTCATAAAGACAGTTACAATGTGGTTGAGGAGCTTCTAACATTTACTGTAATTATTTTTAATTCTGTATATAATGTTTGTATTTAAGGTCCCGCGAGTCCAGATGAACAGTGGCTATAGTGTGGCTATAATCAACAGTGTATCAATTGACAATGTGAAACTACTGCAACAAAAAAATACATAATAATGCAAAACAGAATATTCAGCCTCAGCAAGCAGCCGCTTTGAGAGAAACACTTCTAAAAACCCACTGCTCACTAGCTGGTCAACACCAGACACGGTTAGTGATTAGCTGGTGAACATAGTGGAGCATTTAGAAGCTAAACAGTCAGATTTTACCCTCAGATGTCAGCAGACAGCAAAAACAGCTAAAAGCACAGTGAATATTGGACAATGTTGTTGGCCAGTAAAACAATGAAAAACCCAAAGTTTGCCATTTCACCTTAAAAAGGTGATGATGTCTTTCCTCAAGTTAGAGAAGATGAAATATTCACTGCGAGGTAACAGACATGTTTTACAACAAGTGGCAATCCTTCTTAACATTCTTCAACTCTCTTGCTTCTCTGCCGCCTGACTGACCCCACACCATACACCACCCCTTCCTTTTTTTTCTCTTCTTTGTGTGTTAAGTGTTTTATTTGTATTCTTTGTATATGCTATTTTTATTTTTATTTTTTTCTCTTAATTATTATTATTAAGTGTAATAATTACGATCATTTTTATACTTTGGTTATTTCTTTCTGTAACATCTGAAAAACAAAAAGTGAGAAAATATGGCATTTGTTTTGACTCACTGTCAAGTTGTCATCTCTTTGTATCCACTATACCATACTCTCAATAAAAATATTGAACAAAAAGTGATGATGTGGCAGTGATGTGTTCACGGCTTGTTTCTTCGAAACCCCCTTTTAACCCAACAAATGATTGCAGCTTTAAATTACCAAATCGATGTCCATTGTGTCAAAATCCATGCCCTCATTGATGTCCTCCAAGCGGTCCTCTGATGACATCATCACATCCTCCACTATTGGCTCCTCATCATCCTCCATGAGTCCTGAGCCCCGACGACTGAGAAGTAAAAATAGACACTAGTTAGGAGGCTGTGCTTTTTCACATACTGTCTATTGCCTTAATGTTATTTCAAAAACGTGCTACAGTCCCCACGTTGCCTCCACAATTCAAATCTATGCAAGTACTGTGAAGAGTCTTACATTGTTTGCTGCATGTGGTTCCTCATCTTGGCATAGTGCATGCTAACGCGCTCTTGCTGCTGACGGGCTTCAGCTTGTTGCCTCTGTGTCAACATCCAAGTAACCTGGGTACTGTGGGTACATTGTTCATTATTTAGCATGACAACAGTAAATATTCCTTTCAGGAAAAGTTATGTAGAAAGGTTTCTGTACTTGTAATCAATGGCAGTTTGGTGGTGATGATGCGGCTGTTGCTGGAGAGGCAGAGGCTGAGATGGATGCGGCTCTGTCGGCATGGTGAACGTGTAGCTGTCCTCTGGCCTCATCTTCTTTGGATCCCTCAGCACAGTAGAGGTGAGGTGGGGCGTATGCATCATCACGGGCGTCTGTACGTTCGACTCACGGTTCATCCAAACTGCATCAGTGCTGCTGCAACTATTCTCTTCTGCTACACATCATAAATTATAAAATGACAGAACTCTTTGTATTTGCAGAGGAGAATCCCAGGCATCTAAATTCATATGGTGCACAGAGTACATCTACAGTTGCTCACCTTCAGGCAATTTCCTTTTGCTTGCAGTGGCTGGCTTGGACTTCTTACTTCTGGTGGACCCTCGACTGCTGATCCCACTGATGACAGACACGGTGTCATCGTCCCCGCCAACCTGCAAGGAGTTCCTGTATGAGATGAGGGGCAGCCAGCAGTCGTCTCGCTGCAGGGCCATCTGAACAGTCATGAATCGCTCCAAGTACGAGTGACTGTAGAAGTGTCAGAATACAGCAGTCAAAGTTAGGACCTTTTCAGAGTTCCTCGTCAGCTCCATGCTCCACACAAACAAACCATAACACATGTCCAGTGGCTCAAACTTACACTGTTCTCTTGTCCTGCCGAATCAGTTTGCTGGAGAACTCGCTCAGGACATCCAAAAAGGCTAGATTGAGAGGTGGACTGCCCTGCCCTTGCGGACTAGGTTCCTTAAAAGCAAACTCAATTCCATCCCTAAAATAATACAGAAGTGAAATAATGATTTACCCTGCTCATTAAAACACAGATCATGCAAAGTTTTAAACCACAAGATCTTGGCTCAGGACTGTTGCTTACTTATGTAACATGGCAATAGCTTCCCTGGTCTTCATCTGATCCAAGCCAAAAGTCAATGAGAAGCGTCGGGCCAGCTCTTTTATTCCACAGAAAGCTGATGTTGAGCGGTCGACATTGAAGCCAAGTTCAGACAACATCTCATTGAATAACTACAAAAGAAAACAACATAAATACTATTTTCCACATATCATTACAGTTGATTTCACAGAAGGAAAGGTCTGAAATCCTAAATTAAATCCATTGTGATCAGCTATGAATTCACTTTTTTTAATTATAATTCAAAATAAAGACGTTTACGTGACACACCGGAACAAGATTTTGTAAAAGTGACTCCTCATGGATTAGCATTAACATCAGTAAATTATATTCTCGAATAAGCATGATATGCCTGCATCTACTAATATATCTTTAAAAACATTTTCAAGGCCACAATACATTTGTTGACTTTTACAAATTGTCTAGTCTCCATCCGGGCAAAGAATCTTACCGATTGCAGACTCAAGACGAGTGTCTTTGCACATTGTATTTTGTCGATTTGTCTCGTCTTACTCATCGTTTCCTTGATGATATCTCCATAGTCATTGTAATACTAGGGAGAAAGAGGGGACATATTGTTATTAAGAAAAACAGCTGAGGAGGAATTCCTTATAACTGGGTTAAAAAGCGGGTTAAACCTACCCTCATATACTGTTTAAATATATCTGCTCCGGTGTTCATTTCAACCACATTGTAAATGATTAATTTGCAATAGGCAGCAAGAAGGTTTCTTCGCTTGTGCAAAGCCTCAATTTTACTGGCTTCATCATCTTGCTGTCCGTCTGGAAATAAAAAATAATAAACATTTTAAATATATTTTTTTAAATAAATCATCAACAGTCCATGCCTCCTTACATTTTAATTTGAGTGTGGTTGGTGGACACAATGGCGACTCATTCTGACCTGTGCTGTTGTTGTCATCATCTTGATCAATGAACACTTGATCCAGAATGAAGTTGAGCAGCTCGGCCTGCAAAGAGGAGTCTGGCGTATAGACCAGAGGCTCCAGTTGTTCCCGGCCTGAAGACATAATTTGGTGACTGAAGATCAATAGCAGATCAGATAGTATGGTGAAGGCCTGGAATGAACACAACAGTTCAGCATTTATACATGTTCGGTGGTACTGAAGAACGGCTATGTAGCAAAGTCAAACAACCATCCTATCAGCATGACCCCACCTGTTCTTTAACTGCGTTGTTGATGCTGTTTAAGTAACGCTGACACATTAAGCAGAAAGCTCTCATTTGCTTTCTCAAGGTCACCATATCACCCTGAAAGAGCACATAATCAGTTAGACAGTTCAGTGAACAAAATACAATCAAAATATCGACAGATCTCTGTGAAAACAAACAAACAAACAAAAAAGAATAGTTCAGTGTCATAGTTCCAACCACCTACACTGGATGGAAGCTGGTTGCTCAGGTTTGATGCTGTGACTGCTACTATTACTACTTTACCTGTCAAATAGTGCTAAATCAGTCTTTGAGAAAAATATGGTACTTTAAAACTCCACATACCTAGTGTCAGCTATGCAGGGAATACCACTTATAGCAGCATATACAATCAAAAACCCAACCGTTTTAAACAAGTCTTTATCCTTTTTACACCTTTCCTTATACACGTATCTTGCCACGTAAAAACGTGACATGCCCAATGTGTAAATACCTTTAATGAACTGCCGTCTGAGACCTTCGCTAGATGCCACAGGATGATGTAATGTGTGCACTGCATTGCATGAATCACAATCTGGGGAGAAGGAGGCAAGCGGATCAGATGAGCCGCTCTGTTCCACTAGGCCCTTTACATGTACTTAGTAATCAGATTAGTCAGAAATCAGGTGATGCACGTAATCAGAGAACGCAATTATACTGCTGTAACAACCTAATTAAGTCTTATAAATGCATTTCTCCCCTACTTCAACCTTACTGCATGCTTATTTTAAATGCATTAGTGACGGTAGATGCTGCTTCCTGACAGCATGAATGTGTACCTTTCCACAAATAGTCAATGTTCTATGGTGGAAGAAACAGACTTATTAACAGACTTCTAGGGGTTACTTTGTGTTTCAGTCGCAGTCAAACTTTCGATGGCATGATTTAAAATACAAGAATGCATTGCTCCAAGTAATTATCTCCATGTCCAAAATCTCTGTAATACCCTGATTACAGATACCAAGTACTTGTTTAAATGATGTTTAGGAAATGTGCTTACTGTATTTTACTATGATGATTTAACGAACATGCCCGAAATAAATAAATAAATAACTGTGGAAAGCTGACTGTAAACTGTTGAGCATATGGAAGAAGTTACTGACAAAGTTTGACCAGCCGTTACCTGTTCAGGCATATCCCCGTTCTGGAGACCTGTGTTCAGAAGCCTGTAGTTGCTGGTGAAGAGATCCCACTTAGAGAGGTCATGTGCACTGGAAGCAAAACAATTCATGGAAGTGTTATTATTTGCATCTTACCCCATAAAAAATAACATTAAGCTTCCAGGAAATGCCAAATATTATAACTGGAAATGCTATTAATCTCTCTTCAACAGATAATACATTGAAACTGTAAGAAAACATGTTAACTGCTTTACTTGTGGAAAGCGCTGATCTTCTTGAGTGTAGATAGAACCTGGTAGGCATCATCCTCATCTGGTTCTTCACCCTGACCATCAAGAGATCAAACCTTTGAAATCCCACTTTTTCCACATGAGGCTCGCCTCTGCAACTGTCAACATGCTTTCAAATGAGCCACGAAGAGACATGTTTTGCGTCACACACCTCTTGCAGGAAGTCCTCCAGGAGTCTATTGAACTTGTCTACCAGCTCATCGAGAAGCTGGGAGCGGGCGATGTCCACGCGGTTGAAAATGGTGAACTCTTCGTTGCAGAGAGAGTGATAGGTGGTAGAGCAGGCCTCCAGGACCTCAGTGTCTGTGTGCTTATCCTGGACTTCCCAGATTTGCCGCAACAAGGCATCCAAATGCTTAATGAGAACAAGAAAAAAATGTTTAGCCGACATGCAGTTAACAAGCTGCATAATCTATTACAAATGTAAAATTGACTCACCTTCTCTAATCGGCCAGTTGTGTAGATGTCGAGATCAAAGTACTTTGGTATTTGTAGCAAATTGGTAACCTTATCGATGTCAACGCAGTACTGTGACAAGAAGAGAGAACCTTTAGGCTGAATGGTTACAAATCAAACCTGTTGTCAACTCTGACCTCTGCTGGCTGTAGTGCAGAACACAAGCAGTCACCTTTGCCAATAACAGCGGCAACGCAACTGCAAACATCTCTGTGACCCGTGTCCGATCATCCAGCTGGGTTTTCTTCTCCTTTGCAGTCAGGACCTTTCCCGTGCACAAAAAAACAACAATGTTAACAACACAATCATTCAAAAATAAAGCTAATGCGCTCTTTGGTGACACTCACCCTCTTCCCTGTGCCTCTGCCGACTGGAGGATGGCATTCACAAGCCTGCCGGATGGCACAGAGCATGATTTCAACCAGAGCCGTCTCCTGGCGATCAGTCAGGGCTGAAAATAGTGAAAATGAACGCAAACAGTTACTGAAAATGTAAAGAAAAGACCAACTAACTAAGTACCAAGCAAAGGATCAAAAATGTGAGAAAGGTTCCCTTTCCTCATCCTGGAGCTAAAAATCTGGGCCAGTAATTGTCTTAAAGAGTGGAACTTTACCCTCCTCTCCTGGCATGGGCTCATCCAGCAGCAGGCTGATCATAGTCTCCCAGTCCTTCAGCAGCTCTGATCCACACTCCCACAAACTATCCACCAAGTAGGCTGCATGTTCATGGAGCTGTAACACACCAAATGGTTAAATGTGATTGAATCAAACTGAAATGGGGTGAATTCCTCACCTCCTATTGTAATATTTAATTATCTTATCACATCCGAAATGAATTCACACTAAAAGTAGATTTATTAAGATGGACATTTTATGGGCCTTGTTACCTCACTCTCCAAGAAGAAGAAGACCGTAGTCTTGATAAGACCACCATTGAGGCTCTGCCTGCCCCTCCTGGGTAATGCATCTTCCTCCTCAGGACCTCGATGGCTGAAGAGCCTTCAATTAAAACAATACAAAAGGCAGTAAAAATGTCAGCTTAAGGTTGATGTAATAAGCATCTGGAGTCCCTTTGGGGAAGCTATGAGGTTGGACAAACATCAAGTGTCACACACATGAAGACCAGGAGACCCACATGACCAAATGTTGTGATTTCACAGGGTTTCTCCATTTGTTTTCATCTACCGGTAAATACAATAACAATTAGCTGTTTGCATGCTTCTGATAGTAAAAGCTACTGCTACATATGTACGTATTTATGCTATTTCTATCAGGGCACACTTTAAATGCTCTGTTGAAAGGGTTGTTTGGTGGATTTAACAGAGCATTATTATAACAAATCATTGTTTTCCAGTTAACATATTAAATGTAACCTCACACAGTTTACAATGAACAATGTAGAAAAGCTAATTCTGCAACACCCAACATAAATGTGCTTTGAAACCAGCTCCATTAACAGTTCAGCTGTTTTAAAAGTTTCAAAAGACACAACAAAACACTTACTTTTTAAACAGAAATTCTCCTGCTGAAACTGCGATGGGTCGATGTGCCGAGTAAACCAGATGATATACACTCTCACAGTCCTCTGCAGTCAGGACCTCATCACTGCTCCTGTTTCATGAAATGTATTCTTAGTAATAAAGGTATATATCATAAAAGGTGTGTGAAAAGGTTAGTATAAAATATTCTCACAGAAGGGCTTAGGATCAGGGAGAATATATGGATATTTAACAAAATATGGTCATATTCTCCCCATTTTAGACTAACTCAGCTACAGACAATAATGATGACATCTGTGAGCACTAATGGTCAGGGGTAATGTCTCTAATTTGAGCCAAATATATAACATCCAAATCTATAGCAAAATACTTTTTATTTTCATGTTGTCTTTAATGAGCCTTTAGAGGCACATTATATGACTTCATGAAACACGACCAAGAAGGAGGGCGGTTACTCACTGCAAGACAAGTGTCAGTAGCTTAATGGCTTGTACTGCAACATCATATTCCTTGTCCAGAGTCATAGACACAATGCGGTCCTGTCAATGAGAGCAGCTTCAGATGTCAGATACAATATGCTAGACAATCTCCAAATCATACATGGGAATGCATCAAAATAATGTTATTACTCTTTAGTTATCAGCATACACAGGCACAAGTGACAAGTCTGCACATTTCCGAGACATTTCCCTGATGCCGAAGCCATGCAGCTGCTGGCTTACCTTGAAGCGACTTGTGAAGAGTTCCAGTCGTATGCCGAGCTCTCTGCTATAGAACAGGCCTTGGAGGGCATTCAGGCACTTCAGGCGCACCTCACCTTGCTGGAGTCACAGTAGAAATACATGAAAAATAGTGGTGGTACTTAGCCATAAAACCTGTTTAGAATTATGCAGCCCTACAGATGAAATATAAAGATCTATCCAGTTAGATAGATGCAGTTCTCAGCATGATTTAGATCATAAAAACATCAGATGTCACAATATTAGCCTAAAACAACAACTGAGCAGAGAAAGAGAGAAAACAGGGATCTTTTGTGATGTTACTATGATGTAACAGAAACCCTTCACTAATAGGATTGGTTATCTGAGTTTAGTATATGTCTAAATTTGGTGAATATATTTGTTTTTATCTTTGTCACTTCATCAGCTTTTTTCTAAATGTAAGGTTAATTCATACAAAGCAGTGGCTGTCCTTTAGCTCACCTTGTCATGCATTGTCCAGCCAACATACTTCAGATAACTGTCATTGAGGAAGGCATCGCTGTATAACTTCATCCACACTCCAATCTCCTCAATACAAATTGCTCGGATTTCAGCAATGGCATCCCTGGCAACGACCCAAGAGAAATGATTCAATTTAGTCTTTAGACCGATATAATATGGGCTCATTTAAACATGATTGTTCAGCTGTTGGGCCTAGAAAAAATCATAAGGGCTCATGTTGGTGTTGACACAAATGTCACACTAGAGGGCGCCCAAAAGCCAACAATGAATATTGTACTGTCAGCATGCAGTATGTAAGTCAATGAAGGAATCACATACCGATATCTGTGAACAAACACTCCTTTGAAAATTGCATTCATCATGTTTTCAATTTCATCTTGATTTTCTTGAAGCTGAAAGATAAACACAAAGTGGTACTTAATAATTTGCATGACTCAAAAACTAAAAAGTATGACTTGAGCTCTGTTAGAAGTTATTGCAGCCAAGTAAAGGGCAAGGCTGGGTTTATACTATATTTTTCTTATTCGTTTTTGTATTTTAGTTAAAGCTGGAGAATGGAACTATTACATATAAATGAACGTCTGGTACATTCACCCTCTCCTGATTAAAGAAACTAGGCGTTCAGTCCAAAATGGAAAGCGAACAAAACGGATCATCATTGATGTGTGTTTTATTTGTTGGAGAGTCGGGATACGGACGTTGCATTAGTGCTTAAGGACAGGCTGGTGCTTGTAAAATAATAGTTGAGTGTCTGTTCAAACCATGAATGAGAAGACTTCAAGCACTCCGGAGCAGCAGGTAAGATTGAATGAGCTCAACTGCAGGCATATGTCAGAGAATGCGACTACAGTGTTTGTGTAATTACTCTCACTGCCAGAGGGGGGAGACAAACGTTCTGCACTGCAGATTATATCCTATTTAAACTCCAAATTCATTCAGTTTAAGGCATTGTGATATCTGGTCAAATTATTTGATATATTTATTATTCTGCCCTGTGGAGAAAAGCAGACATGAAAGGTCTGGACCACTTATAAATTTAGTTCAAACCTAAGAGAACATTTTAAATACATGAAAATTGGTAAATGCCACAAGTTATCTTAAATCACTTGTATGTGGCACTTAAAAACGTATCCGTTTATACAAGCAGTGGCCCACTCTATATTTAGATTAGAGCCTCAAACGTCATTGTCATTGCTAATATTATTTTCAAGTTCAAAAAAGGGCAGTGGAGGATCTAACCAGATATATAAATGCATATAAATAGAGCCAAAGAAATCTACATTTTGCGATTTGCCAGACAACTCAAATAGTCAACAGGATAGTCAACCTTCCTATCATTATAATACATTGAATACTTGACTTCTTACTTTACGGGGATTACATAAAGGCGATAAAGTATGTCCATGAATATGACACAAGAGTTTACAGTTAATAACAATTTCATCCGTAGTTAATTTGTGGTGTTTTGAAGGTAAAACAAATAGATTTTTTGCTTCTTCACAGTATATCCTGTTTGAACGCCCACTGGTGTTTTAGAGATTACTGCCACAAACAGTGCGTTGAGCATGAATGCCTTTGAAGGTGCTCGTAAAGTGCGTGCCATCTGTTAGGGCCTCGCATATAAAGTATAAACAAAGCTTTACCGTTAAAGCATTTGGTGTGATAATCAACGTGTGTTTGCAAGTGTAAGACAACTTGTATTTCTTCTCACCTCTTTGCGCTTCTGTAACAGGAGCTCAAGCCTTTCGTTAGCCCTTTTTGCAGCAACCTTGTTCCTCTCCGCATCATACTGTCTCTGAGTGTTGTCCATGTTGATGCTCAGGTTGAGAGCAACATTCACCAAGGCCGTCATCAACTTCATGGCTGCAGAGAACAACAAATTTCAGATGCACGTCAGACGACGTATGTGTGCAGGCCGGCATGGAGCAGCAATGCAGAACCCAGAGTGAAACGTGCACATTAAAACTGACCTGCTAGTGTGCTTGTGTGTCTAAATGCCCTGACTTGTGAGTCAGACAGGCCAGTGAGCAGCGAGATGATTGTGTCCATCATATACTCGTCGTAGATGATGCTGTACTGACATTGACGCACCAGAACCGCAATGAAGTCACTGAAGCTTATCCTGAATTTCTTCCACTGTGGTCCTGACATTGTTAATGGATAGTCACCACTGTCCTGTTTGATGATAGCAGAGAGATGATTACGTTAGTTTCATACCGTTCGTTTCCTTTACGTCTGCCACGTGCTGCCAAGGTTAAGATTCTTTTTTTGTTTTAAAATAAATGAAGTTAATAAATGTTAAAACAGCCTGCATCACCTCATCGAACTCCTCCGTCATTTTCCGGATGATTTCGGAGTTCTGCATATTTCTGAACATCTCTCCACTCACAGCACCTGTGTGAGGAGTCACACAACGGCAGTCAAGTTCAGCTCATTACTTTTCTGTCAGGCACCCGAGCTGCAACATATTTAGACACATCACGTCCGATACCTACCTTTACAGCCAGAGGACTGAATGAAGAAGTTGATTAAGTCCAAGAGGGCAACATCCCTGTCTTGTTTGTATGCCTCGATCCAGTCATCAACAACAGACTAGAAAATAAAACATGACTTTGAAAAAACACCTCAAAAAATCACTGCATGTTCTCCGTGACAAATACAATTGCCCCATTGCAACTGAATCCAAAGAAGGGAATCCCCAGCTTCCAAACCAGTCAAAATGTTCTCACAGCAGAACAACAAGAAGAGAATGAGAAGAAACCACAACAAAAACATGATCTGTTCATCACAGTAGTGTGTACCCACCTGTGTGGCACTCTTCCCCATCTTTACCACCTCGAACAGGGTCATATTCTCCATCCCGTTCTCCGGATAATGGCCATTCACCCTGCCAACACCGGCGGCCCTCCCCGCTCCCCCGCCTTTGGCCTTGTCGCCAAGCGCCTTCTTCCCTTTCTTGGCTGCCTGTTGGGGAGAAAGATGTCAAGTGAAAGATGAAAGTGTGTTAATATGTTGCGTATCAAAACTCTAAGAATAGTGCACATGTGCATGTAGAGTGAATAGCTTATCAAGTTACTAGGAATTAACAAAGCTGTCATTGTGGGACTAAGTCAACAGAGATATTTGATGCAGACAGTGATGTGGAATCAACTTATTTTCTGATCAAACACAGCTGCTGCATAACATCACACTGTTTCTACTCTGTTAGTCACAGAGTTTCATTGCCGGCGTCCACCCAATGCACGTTGTGATTGGCCCAAGCCTCCATGTGACACTAATTATACATATATAGACAGATATAGAAAATAAACAAACAAAGATCACAATTTGACCAACATACCAAGACCTTTCCTGTCTTTGCATTTTTGCCATCAGGATCCTCAAGTTCGGTATCTGAAGACAACTGAGATTCTGCCTCGCTGTATACAACAGATGAAGTCATTACAACCACAAAACAGCCTTCAAAAATAACATGCATGTTCCTGGGCATAACATTACAGCGTACATGTATGCATACAATTACACAAACACAAAAATAAGTGACACTGTGCTTACGGAGCAAATTGAAACTCTGTGTGCAAATCCTGCGCTGCTATCATTTCTTTAACATTTTCTGGATCTGCTGGAGTGGGTGCGTTTACTGCTCTGGACCCCAAGCAGGAAGGGAGCTTGTCTGCACCTAGAATACAATGCAAATGAGAAGAGTTTGTGGATTAATGATGACTCAAACACTGGCTGTGATTACTCGCTAACAAATCACAGTATATTTCTCAAGGCAAGGAATAAAGAGAACATGTTTGTTTCCACTGCCAAAAAGACAAAAGGCCGTAAGACCACTCAAGCGCCTCGGTGACATTAAACAGCAGTCTAGCTATTTAGGAAAAAAAAGCCTATGTACTTTAACAATCGATGGTTATCGTTTGGTTAAAGCCTTAATGGGTGCTTTCTTTAGTCATTGCACTGACTTACTCTTCTACAATGTCCTGCTTTATCTCTGGGCAGATCATTTGCAGCTTGAAAACCAGTTATTCATATTTAAACATAAACGGCACAGTTTAAAATTAATACACATGGCATATTATGATCATTTTTTGACATTCTCTGAATCACAGACTTCTAGTTTTCTATGGCGCATTACTACCTAATGCTGAATACATGTAATAAATTAGTTAATGGACATTATGAGGATTGATGTCCCTTTTGCCAGCAGATACATTTTGTCATCCAACGAACAAAGATACCTGTTAGTTAATACATGACACACATGAAGATTTTATGCATGCTTTATTGCTGCATGCTTTACTGCTTTAATAATGTTCATGTAATTATTTATACAGTATGGGTTCATTGAGTTCATTGGGTTTTTGTCATTCTCTTGCCACACTCACGGGCAGGTGATGGGTCTTATTCCTCCACTAATGAGCAAGACAGGTAGGCTGTTTTCCAAAGGCACAATTCGCCAAGAACCAATGCATAATCCTGATATAATGATAATTGATTATTCAACTGGCCGAATACCATAATGTCTGCTGTCAACAAAGGATGGATGGTTGGAGTCAACACACGGTAACGTTATAGTAGACATGTTTGTAGTTTGAAGGCAGGTCTATGGGGGCGTGTTTTCACAACACCAACACACTGTAAGTGTAATGGGCAATCCCGAAACGCAATGAAAACTTGATATGGTTGTCCTCGTTCAGACGTCAGACTCATAGGACCATATATGGGTATGCGTACTTGGTTTGGGTGCCTCGATATAACGTTCGTTACTTTCTTGGATATGTAATGTAACCTTTCCAAAAGTATTTATACCGGGCCTGTCTGATTGGTAAATCAAATGTTACTTTGAATTCAAAACAAGTTGACCCCAAAGCGTTTCTGACAGGCGCAGTTGTATACTTCCGAACTACAAACGCAACTACAGATGTTTCCGAAGCTGGTGATTCCGATCCTCATCTCCTCCTGACGTGCCGTCTTTGCTACGACGGCCAAGCAGCTCTCTGGCTAATGCAGCTAACCGTACTGATGTATTATTTCAGCCGATACATTGCCTAGTTAGCTAATTTAAGACCCTCTCCTTGATCAATGTATTCGTACCGATCAACTCATTTAAGGATTAGGGTTCACTTTGGGATCTTGATACAGTTTCAGCGTCAGATTAGCGTTAGTTACTAGCGTTAGCTTTGCTAGCATTACTGTTAGCTGTAGCTGGCTAACGGGACTACTACTTAGCACCAGCTGTAATGTTACCTCGTCGTTATTAATCACGTTGATTTTAATTTGCTCTGATAAAGTCGCATTTATATTTCAATGACTCCCGTCAACGCTAAATGCCTGGCCAGCCAGTATGACAGCTTCAATGATAAACTCCCTGGATGTTAACGTTAGCTATCCGCCATTTTACAACTAAACGTTACTTACCTCGTTTTAAATCAAACACGGACTGAAACCAAATGATCCAAACGCTGCAGACTTTGCAAAGAGGGTGCTATCGTTACTTTCCCGCACAAACTGTCATTTTCCAAAACTCAAAAATAATAGTTTAATTTGCTAGCTAACGTTAAGAGGCTCCTTGGTGGCTAACATAGCAATTTGTGTTTTCGTTGTTATGCATGTAGCACACAAACACCACCTGTCGGTGGTTTCGTGAACTGCTGGCATGAGGGCCCCGTCATGTCAGGCTCTGGAGCTTCTGACCTGACTCCTGTGTCGGCCTGTCACTGTTGCAAAGCATGCACTCCATGCAAAAACATTCACGTCTGAAATTTATCCTTATGTCTCTGTTAGTGAAGACTCAACACAAATGTTTTTGTCTATTGCATGTAAAATGTATATACATGTTAAATTCACAGGTAATTAAAATAAGCAATCATTGCAATTGGTCATTCATTTACAAAATATTAGAAACGCCTTCCTTTTGTTTTGAGGTGGTTAACTTTTAGTTTTTATAAAATTATTTTATAAATGTTCTAGAAACATTCACACACCATCACTCCTTCATGGTTGAAATGAATGATTAAGAGATCACAGCTGCCAGTTTGACCTACTCAGCCTATTGCATAAAGAGCAAGCTGCCCTCTTGTTTATCTATTCTGTGTACTCCTATAAAATACTATAATAGGTAGCTTAACCTTATTTTGTAACACCAATATATGATTACTCATTTATATGTCACCCCCCCAAAAAAACTCAAATCTGCATGGCGTACATGCAGATTGAGTGAAATAATTTTGTAAACATGTTGCAAACATATCAGCAAAAGCTCCCAAACCCGATTTCCTTCATATTTTTAGCTCAAATGCATAGTTCCCAGTAAAGTCTGACTTATCATTCTGTCTATTCAAAGACATGTAGGAGAGCTGCAAGATGTTCCACATAATCTTTACTTATCTTTAATGATCATGACCTCAAGTACGTTTCTTGGTTACATACAAACACAGCAGACCAGTGCTAGAAATTAATCTGAAGAAAAAGTAGTGTGGATCAAACAATCAAAATAGCTTCAGAAATGTTTTCCTCCGCCATGTGGAGCTAGACAAAACAATAATGTATTCATTGCAGGTCTGCTGTAGCAGATGATGTTCATATTAGGTTAGCATTATAAATAGCATTACTAATAATATTCATTCTCCTTTGGAAAATAATTCGTTTATTTTTTGTTTCTAATTCACTAGAAGCCATTGAACCTGATAATTCCTTTATAGTTTTTGCCTTCTGCATGTTGACACTGGTATGAACAACACTTGAATCCAGACCAGAAAACTCTTAATTAATACGACTCAGTATTAATACAACTATTACCAATATGTTCATGTTGGTATTTGTAATAATCACACTGATATAATTCCGTGATACCTCTGTCGGAGATAGTCAGATCTTCAAATGCTAACTTTATTCAGCTGATGTTTTGATTAATCCAATTATCAAAACACAAATGCTATCTCAGATCTCACATAATTGACCCATATATGACTTTCCCTGAAGGATGTTTCGGATGTTTGTGCCTCAAATGTATTACCTCAGGGCCCCTATCATGGATAAATGTAGCTACAGCTCTGCAATGGTTTGCTGTTTTTTGATGCTGGTTCAAAAGTTGGACAAAGTCAAATAAGGAAATAATCTTGGATAAAAAAAAAAAAAAAAACATCTTTTCACACCGTTGACAGCTTTGACATTTTATTGTTCCATTAATCATATCTTACAGGTTTTGTAAGCAGTACCAACTTGAAAAGCCACCAAACTGTTAGTAATCACGACTAAATTCTAAAATCCATGTCATATCGCTTTCCTTTACATCAAAGTGTATGTGCACAGGATGCTCCATTCAAAGCCATATCTTCATTGGGGGAGTGGAAGATGTGATGGGACAGATGTGATGTAGTGCAGTGTCACAGGAAAAAAACAACTCGAGTTACACACGAAGAAGCAGAGAGAGCAGTCTAAAAGTTCTGGCAGGCCACACCTGGATAGGGGTTTGATTTTGCTGCCGGCGAGATTTCTTCTACATGAACTCGTTGAGGAAGCTGTTGACCGTCCCCTCGGGTGTCTCCTCCAGAGGCTGGGTCTGGCAAAAGGGGGGCACCACCAGGAGGTCGGGATCCTTGATCTCGGTCTCCACATCCGTGATGCTGTGAGGAAGTCATACAAACGTCATGTGGAGATTTTTCAAGGGCATTCGTCAGAACCTGTGCAGCGGAGCACTTAAAAACTATTCACCAACCTGATTATGACTAATGAGGACTCATGGGAGAACATTGAGCTCACAGGCAAACATCCCATGGTTACAGACATGGTGTATTTGTCTGAAAGACAAGAAACATAATGAGCTCTGGCACCGAAACATGCATGTGTTATTATTATTATTATTATTATTATTATTATTATTATTATTATTATTATTATTTTTATTATTATATACAGCATTCCTCTCACCTTTCATGTCTGGCATTGATCCCATCCACACATTGAGTTTTAATCCCTCCCCTTCAATAGATGGGCTCCCAGCATTTATCGTACCCCAAAAGGTTGCGTCATCGGGAATGTCTAGGGGGTGCTGGGTGCACTGCAATGATTTTTTCTCACAGCTCTGGTTTTTGCTGTCAATCTCATAGAAGATGCCCTGCCGGGTGTAGAGATACAGATTCAGACGTCAAGGCACAAAAAAACGACATCAACTGATTTGTGAAATAAAATAAAAAACATTTTAAAAGGACGAAATCCGTCACCTCATCGAAGAACATCAGCAGGTCCAAACCCACTGATGTGTTGGTGGGGTGGCTCTCATTTGATCTGAACCGCAGTTTTTTGCCCATTGAGTCATACGTGAATGCACCATGTGATTTCACTTCACTCTTTTGAGAAATCTGGTTTTGGAGTTTGTCGGGAAAAGAAAAAAAAGTGATATTAGTTGGAAAATAAAAATGACCAGAAGAACAATCGAAAGACTTTTAAAAACTCACCACAGTCATGAATCCTGTCATATTGGGTGCATCTGAAAGACAACAGCGTCGGTTAGATGGGTCTTATAAATGCTGATGACAACATATCAGATATTACACACACTAATATGAGAACATAGGAAATATAAACACACGGATCAAATAACAAAAAGAGCCCAAGTGATGGAGCGACGCATTCTTACGACAAGGCTGATGGTGATCTGCATGGCCGGTGGCAGTCAAGCACATGAAGGCGAAGAGCGTGATAGCTGCATACATTTTCCTGGTCCGGAGAGAGTCGCAAAATAAAGTTGGAGATGGCAAATTCAACCCTAAGTGCAGCTACCTTTCAGTGGACTTGCTGCTGCTTTTATAGGGATCAAACCCGGCGTGGTCGATAAGGATTATGCAAACGGACCCAGGGCTTCAAACATCAAGCTGTCTAAACAAATAAGACTCAGCTGGTGGCGACTCAGCAAAACAACTGTCTAATTCTCTCTTTTTCTTTTGTGATTGTGCAGCTGTCCTCATGTTTTCCTGCATTGTTTATCCCTGCGCCTTTCCGAGGGTCATGTGCAAACGGCAGGTCACGTGAGGACGATCGGGGAAGTTCATCGAGGCTCTTGGAGACAGAGTTGCCTCTTAATATCATGTAGCTTTATTTAATGATAGCAGCTTCCCATTTATACTGATGGTTTAAATGCAAAACTCTTCAACCCTGTTGGTGTTCTTCTTATTTTCTTGCCTTACAAGCTGGAATTCAAATGGATTTTTGAAAGTCACTGCATCTACAGCTATATGTCAGCCTGTATGGCAGAAACCGAAACCCTCCGAGTGATGACTTCTCTGTAATGGCAGTAAACTCATTTCACGTCCCTTTAGGTTCAACAAACCACTTCCTCTAATGCAGTTTGCTGGTATGGATTCAAGATGGGTGCAGTTCTTTAAATGTCCTTAAAGCATATCTAAAATGTTCTGCTTTGAATAAGAATGACCTCCCATTTACCTTAAACTCTTCAACCTGCACAGTGAAGGTCAAATGTCCAAGTTGAGTAAGAAAAACACCTCTCTGAGACTTGGGAGGCCTTCACATGCGGTATTCATTTTTACAATTCGTATTTGATTTATTTTTGATTTGTTATCTCTGCCTACTTGACGGAACTGGAATGTTATTAACGCACAATAATTGCTGACAATCCATAACCTTTCACAATGATAATTGTGACGAGTTAGATCTTAGGTGAATACCAAAGGAAAAGGGTTTTACCATCCTCCAACAGCGTAGAGCCTGCCTTTGATAGGAAGATGAGATATCCATGTAACATCCATCCAAGATCAACTATTTTGGACATCTAAGTGTGATGGGAAGTTTTCATTTTGTGGTTTATTATAGGTTAATTAGAAGAGATATAGAATAAATTACTCAAAGCTCTGTTATTCTTATTTCTCTTCAGGTAATCATAAATCAATTTCCACCACACAAAGCGAAAGCGCTGTTTTATTTGGTCTAAATATATTCCTTCCTTCTTGTAACCCTTAGTATTAAAAAATGTGATAGACATAAATAATGAAGGACGTTGTGTGTTAAGCGTCCCACAATGCCATAATGAACAATGATATTAAAGAAAAACAGAGTAAAGTTGTACAATAGCCTGAAGAGTCTTCAAAACAGCCCAGTCACCCTCTCCTCTATCAAAGTGATCCAAGCTAAATAGAAAGCCTGGGGAGTTTATACCAGGTCAACTGCACGAGCCACGTCCAAAATGTGCTGTTTTCATAACTACGCTTTGTGCAGCTGCCTTTTGTTCTCCTGCCCACTAAAATATCCCCGTTGTGTTCGTGCTTTCAAGCAAACAACCCGGTGCACTCAGTCAGACAGGTGAGGACCAGCAGTGGTTCATTCCTGTCCTCCCCATATCGATAACTTTGAACTTCGTGTTCCTGGAAACGCTTCATGTTAGTGGCAGGTTGGAAACTAAAGGCTGCATTTACATTTACTTCAAAAATAAGCACATATGAAGTTTCAGTGCACCAAATTTGTCTTTTACAACGTGATATATACATTTAAAATCTGTCTGTCGCTGCTATATGTAACCACTAACCACCAGAAGCCAATATGACATTCTTCATATGCTTTTTCATGTATTTTTTACATTCACCTGTTTGATATAATAGCCTATATAACATATATGTTTTCCCTCTAATCCTCTGGCTGCTGGTGACTTTAATGTGTTTTATTATGTAAAAAAGCGAAACATTTGATCGATTCATGCAATTATTGCTATTGTGCATAATTTACAAATTAATTGAAAGGTTCCCAACGTTATGTCCTGCCTGCCGATCCTGTGTCATTAAACTAATTTACTTCTTTAAGACCTGGGTCAGTTTGATCATACAAAACACAGTTACTTGACAAAAAGCAGACATAATACAATATAACATAATCATTTTGTGAACCTTCTGATGCAAGAAATAAACAACAAAGTTATATATAAAGTATATATATATATATATTACATGAATCTATTTGATTTATTTTTTACTGTAATTGTTTCAACCATCTATAGAAGCAAATTGATCAAACTGACTTGACTTCCATGAAGAGGTGAAGAGATCTGAGTCAGACAGACATCCTGGCTAATATTTATTGCTCGATGGCCCTTTCGCTTTAATGTAAACTTGTCATAATAGACAAACCTTTGACATGTGATTAAAAGATTATTAAACTATAACAATACTGAATGTACCATAAGCTTAATAAGAGGACAGGATGGCAGCGCGGCATCAGATATGGTTTAAATCTCAAAACGGGAAGGAAAAACATAACAAAACTAAAAGGAAAGCCTTAAAACCACAGATGAATGAGACCGAAAATAGACTGAGAGTAAATTGAGTGTGACAGAAGGGAAATTTAACATTTCTGTATGCGGGGAATATGGGAGGGGGTTATGAAAAGGAGGGAAGCCCTTCTCCTTTTGCAGCCGTTCCCCTTTTACTGACCATATCATGACGCGTCGACGATGACAACTCGACTTGGCTTTCTGAGAGGAAGTCAGCTTGTTTATGAACGGTAATTCACCCTCTGACCCACAGTTTGTTATCTCACAATTTCTTTAAGCTCTGAATTCCACGTGCTAAGTAGAAGACGCCGGCTGTCTGACTGCACTATATGCAAAAGTCTCACACACACTTTAAAGTCCTTCCTTCCTTCAAATTCAAATGTTAAATATCACACAGACAGCAAGGCCTTTAAAACGGAAAGTCAAGCATGCTGACACCTTCTGGATCTCAGTGATGACATCACAAATATCTCCATAATCCAGTGTGTAATGGTTGTATAATATTTTTCTGTTATAAAAGGCTCCAAGGGTTTTTGCAAAAAGCTGGTATCTGTCATTATGAATTCAAAATGTTATATAGAAGTGATTAGACTTAAAAAAGTAACCTATTCTCCCTATTCTGTTCATATATCTGGCATGCAGTTGCTCTGTCACAGCAAGGGACTTATACATTTTATTCACTAATGGTTACTCAGGTTAATAATTGATCAATAATAAATGGTGAGGTTAATTGAATGCATTGGGTCATACACGTCTTGAGGTGTCTGTCTGCAATCATAAAACAATCAGCTGACGGTAACACCACAGCTTGGCTGGCTGAGTGGCCAGAGAAACCATGCAGACTTCCCTGCTGCCTGCGGGCATGTCAAAGTGAAACCGCCGCACCACAGAGAGGTAGGTGGAAACTGCAAGGTGTTGAATATTTCAAGAATTTAATTTTTTTATATTGCAAAGGAAATTTCTCAAAAGCTCAAATCTTTGCCTCATATGTTAAATTCAGAGGAATACCCCGACTCTTTTCGTCACCTGAACATGAGCTCTTAGAATGAGCTTGTTTTTTTCTTTTTCATTCCAGAGAATTGTGTCATTAAATGTAACTGTTACCATTGAATAAGCTGCCCGCTGTTGTTTAAATCGAAAGAAACATTCACTAGAGTAAAACAATCCAACGTAAATACTTTTGAAAAGTGCAGAAAGTCTATTTTTCACTCTTCCATTAAACAAATCACATCCTCAAAGAATATATATAACCATTGCCCTGTGGATGGGTGGTTTGGATGGTAAGTGTGGTTATAAAAAAACACTCAGAATTAATTAATGAAACTCAAGGGCAATTATTATTGTTTATTTTGTTTTAGTGACAATCAGGCCATACATTTCAATGAGAATCCCTTTATAAATGTAAATGCTTGAATGTGTACAACATAAGTGGAAAACCAATGAAGTAAAAGGCCAGCATGCAAAAGTTTTTATCATTATTATTATTTCTTTCAGAATGACCAATAAAAACAAGCTTTGAGCAACTCGGTATGTTTGCTTACTTTTCTATATAATGACAGGATACCCCCCCATTTGTAATTCTTTTGAACGCTGGGTGACTTCCAATACGCATTAGATGAATCTCTGGTTGGGAATTTACTTCCAAAGGATGATCAAGCCCTTCATGATTGAGAGGGCTGTTCCCTTAGCTATGTGGAAACCCACAAAGATTTACTTTCAATAACACTTTCAATTAACATACCAAGGATATTTTGAAAGAACATGCCGGATTAGAAGTAAAAATGGAAATCTACAGTGGAATTTACAGTAAATGGCAGGTCAAAGGGAAGTTTGGGGTCGCCTGTTAAAGCTGCTGCCGCCGCGACCCGACACCGGATAAGCGGTTGACGATTATGATGATGATGATGATGATGATGGCAGGTCAAGGTTCTGCCTGTAATGGCAGACTAGAACCCCAAAGAGGACTGCCATCCAATTTCGTTGTATTCTGTGCAATGACAATAAATAATTATATTCTATTCTATTCAAAAGATCAGAACCAAAGGATTCGTTTTTAAGTGTCTTAACGGCCTTGGGCCATCTTAACTGTCTGAGCTGCTTTTACCGTATCGGCCCTCGCGGACCCTGAGGTCCTCCGGTACTGGTCTTTTATCTGTTCCCAATGTTAGAACCAAAGCCTTTGGTGAAGCCTCATTTTATCATTACGGCCCTCGCCTGTGGAACAGCCTGCCAGAGGGCCTCAGGGCCACTGAGTCTGTTGATGCTTTTAAACGCAGACTCAAGACTCACCTTTTTAATTTAGCTCTTAACTAAGTCTTTTTATTCTTTTAGTATTACTATCCTGTCATTTTACGCTGTCTTTTAATTTTCTCTTAAAGGTTTTATTGTTCATTTACTTATTTATTTTTGTTTTGCTTTCAGTAATTCATATTAACATTAATTTATGTTGTTTTAGGAGGTTTTTCATTTCTTTTAATATCTATTTATTTATTGTCTCTTAGTTTCCAGCTCCATTGTTCTCCTCATGGGGGCCCTCCACTCCGGGAGCTCTGTCTGGCCTGCCTGCGGAGGTGCTGTCCTGGGGCTTGTCCTGGCCTGGACAGTTGGGGAGCCCTGGCCCAGGGCTTTATGGCCGTGGTATGGGTCCCTATCTGTCTGGGTCGGGTTGGTCTCTGCGGTGGCGTCCTGGCTTGGGCGGCTCTCGGGGGGGCGGGCTCCCTTAGGATGGTGTTTCCTCACTTGGTCTATCAGTGCTCAGCCATATTCCATATTATCTTGCGTGTGTGTGTGTGTGTGTGTGTGTGTGTGTTACATGAATGAGGGTGCGGGGAGTGGGGGTGTTAAAAGGGTTTGTTTTATTTTATTTTATTTTAATAAAATGCAATAAAAGTAAAGCACTTTAGGCTGCATTTTTATATGTATGAACGGTGCTACATAAATAAAGATGACTTGACTAGAACCATATCAGGTGCACAAATCAGACAGAAGCTTGGCAATGCAGACAAGGCAACCTTGAGAGGGGGGGTGTTTCCTGTTTGTCTTTTATTTTCTCTCCCCGCATGTATTCCTCAGTTCCTGTCAAGTTCTCCCTTGATTAGTGATTGTCAGCACCTGTGTCTCATCCCTCGTGTGCCTAAATACCCCTCTCTCCCCATGTGTCGCTGTCTGTTCGTCTGCGTCAGTGACTGTAGTGTTCCGGCTCCGTTCCTCGTGAATTTCCCTCATGTAGCTTCCAGTATCGCCTGTTTTGTGTATCCAACCCTCGCCTGTTTCTCGACCTGCCTCTGCCTCACGTTTTTGTACTGTAGCCCTGTGGACTGACTTCCTGTGTATCGACTTTGGCCTGGAAATAAACTCCGTCTATTTGAACCTGCTCGTGTCTGATCTGCTCTGTGGGTCCTGTCCTGTCCGTCTGGTCCTGACACATCCTGGACAGGTCACCAGTCTATCTCAGGGCTGACATGTAGAGACAGACAGGTCACCAGTCTATCTCAGGGCTGACATGTAGAGACAGACAGGTCACCAGTCTATCACAGGGCTGACATGTAGAGACAGACAGGTAACCAGTCTATCTCAGGGCTGACATGTAGAGACAGACAGGTAACCAGTCTATCACAGGGCTGACATGTAGAGACAGACAGGTAACCAGTCTATCACAGGGCTGACATGTAGAGACAGACAGGTAACCAGTCTATCACAGGGCTGACATGTAGAGACAGACAGGTAACCAGTCTATCAAAGGGCTGACATGTAGAGACAGACAGGTAACCAGTCTATCACAGGGCTGACATGTAGAGACAGACAGGTAACCAGTCTATCACAGGGCTGACATGTAGAGACAGACAGGTAACCAGTCTATCAAAGGGCTGACATGTAGAGACAGACAGGTAACCAGTCTATCACAGGGCTGACATGTAGAGACAGACAGGTAACCAGTCTATCACAGGGCTGACATGTAGAGACAGACAGGTAACCAGTCTATCACAGGGCTGACATGTAGAGACAGACAGGTAACCAGTCTATCACAGGGCTGACATGTAGAGACAGACAGGTAACCAGTCTATCACAGGGAGACATGTAGAGACAGACAAGTAACCAGTCTATCACAGGGCTGACATGTAGAGACAGACAGGTAACCAGTCTATCAAAGGGCTGACATGTAGAGACAGACAGGTAACCAGTCTATCACAGGGCTGACATGTAGAGACAGACAGGTAACCAGTCTATCACAGGGAGACATGTAGAGACAGACAAGTAACCAGTCTATCACAGGGCTGACATGTAGAGACAGACAGGTAACCAGTCTATCAAAGGGCTGACATGTAGAGACAGACAGGTAACCAGTCTATCACAGGGCTGACATGTAGAGACAGACAGGTAACCAGTCTATCACAGGGCTGACATGTAGAGACAGACAGGTAACCAGTCTATCACAGGGCTGACATGTAGAGACAGACAGGTAACCAGTCTATCACAGGGCTGACATGTAGAGACAAACAACCATTCACACTCACATTCACACCTACGGGCAATTTAGAGTCATCAATGAACCTATCCCCATCCTGCATGTCTTTGGACTGTGGGAGGAAGCCGGAGAACACGGAGAGAACCCACGCTCACACGGGG
Source organism: Chelidonichthys spinosus (assembly GCA_029853015.1). Lineage (NCBI taxonomy): Eukaryota > Metazoa > Chordata > Actinopteri > Perciformes > Triglidae > Chelidonichthys > Chelidonichthys spinosus. The sequence continues at coordinate 2,698,070 of CM056835.1, forward strand.
AGAACATGCAAACTCCACACAGAAGGAACCCGATCCCGACCTGGGAATCGAACCCAGGACCCTCTCACTGTGAGGCGACAGTGTAACCCATAACACCACCATGCAGCCCCGCAAAGCAACCTGCCAGAGGTTTTTAACACACACATGTAAAATACCTTCACTTTGTTTTATTCTCAGGGACAACGCTCATTGATCAACATCACTTCAAATGTGCCAGTTTCAGCCAAAAGGCAACTATTGTCCCTCAGCCTGATGTTCAAATACAAGGCAATATGAGGCAGCACATTAAAATAGCAAATATTCAAAACATATATTGATAAATAAAGATATTAACAGTGGAATCAAATATAATACAAGCAATAAAGAATTGAGTGCTCCAATAAAGTATCTATTAAGATGACAAAGCCCCTGTTCCCTCTAGTTTTGAGCTCATAAACATACAGGAAGTGAAGAGGCTTTAGATGTGAAACATGCTGACGAAAGAAAAAATAACCTCGGTATTGAGAACTCTGATACAACACTTTTTTCAGTGATGATAGGAATCATGGGGGTAGGGATGTTTTGGGGGATGTGTGTTTTTTCTCTCCGTTTTGTTTTGTGAGATTTAGTGAAACCATGTGATGCATTTCACATCTTCATCATGAGACTCTTCAAACATTCCCTCAAGATGCACAGTCAAGACTGAACTCCACTGCCTGTCGAAAAGGTTTCAGATTTGAGATGTTTTTTTTAGCTTGGCACTTTCGCCGTCTTGTTAAATTAAACTCTGTTTATTTATGTATTCATTGTTTAAGTGCACATTAATACACATTGTTGTAATTGTACCAGAGAATGACACCAAGAATAAAGCAGTTATTAAAACAAGATATCACTATAGGAATAAATGTGACATATCGTTCACACTGAAGATTCCCACTTGCTTTCATGTGTGAAATTTAACTTAAATTATCTCGGTTTAAAAGAAAAGAAAAAGAAAAGGTGATGCATCTTAATTACACTATATTTAAAGCCATGAGGGCGTAAACACAACATGTATGTAATGAGTATAGAAACCGTTTACAAGTTGTATTATAGGCTCTCATATATAAAATAAGACTAAAGCAACCCAAACATTTAATAAGTGGTCCTGAAAACATTGTCCCCTTTAGCTTACTTCCTCCTCTTATCGACCAAACTGAATCATATTCGTGACCACAAGATGCTGAAACAGAGAGTGAGAGAGCTAGAGAGAGAAAAAAGAAAAAACTCCAGAACTGTCAGAAACCGAAAGCAATAACATCACAAAAAACTATATAAATAGTACATAATAGTACATAAGCCTCACTACAGCATCTAAGGTATCTTGGTCTTTGTCTTGTTCACTGCTGATCCAAGGTAAGCCCATCTATATATATATACACATACATACATACATATACATACATACATATATATATACATACATATATACATATACATACACATACATATATACATACACATACATATATACATATATATATATATATATATATATATATATACATACACATACATACACACATACACACACACACACATATGACATTAGTATGATGTATTAGTAATGATAGTATTTCTCTCTGATGGAGTGTGTGTGTTTATGGCAGTGCATAGAAATGGAATGATTGGTGGCTGTTTCCAATGAGGTTTCTGCTGTTGATTTGTGGAGAACTAAGTGAGCTTTTCTTTAATAATTGGGAGAGATCAGTAGACCATGCAGTTTCATGAAGATGATGACTCATCAAGAAGACTGTGTTGCACCAACTAAACCTGATGCAGCACAATCCTGTTACCAAAATGAAAAACGCAATGAGAAATCTCACTTCCACTCTGAAGCTATTAAAATAAACCCAGACACTTCTGTCTGCATGTGCAACCAGACCTAATTTGGTGTTGCTGACCTGCGCGTTTATATGAGTAGACCATGCGGTGGAGGATGTGGATTTTCTTTCTAACATATTAATGGACTTCCTTTCGGGCAAGTATGGAAAGTAGGTTCCCATGAAGAGAAGCAGTGTAGTTAAAAGGGAAGGGGGTAGTATGTGTTGGAAGTGATACTCGGGGTCACCCCTTTTACATTGGTGTACACAGAACTGTTACATATTGACCTGTAAACAACAGACAATTTATAACCCACATCTCTGTTCCAGATGTCTTTTTGGTGGCGAGCTCTCATCCTCCTGTGCTGCGTGCTGAACTGTGTGGAGTCCTCGTCTCCAGCTCCAGTCCTCCAGAGGAATAAATACAACAACTCCTTTCGCCTCACGAGGTCCGCTCGAACCCGTGTCCAGCAGCTGCAAAGGAAATACGTGAGTCCTGAAAAACGCTTCCCTGCTCTCCTGACTGGCCAGCTGGTTATGATGGGCTACTACAATTATATATATTTGTTACTGTGTTTACTTTCACAGAAGGAGCAACAGTTGGGAAATAAGCATTTTGAGGACAGAAGCCGGCAGTTGAAGGATCTGCCGTTGCTGTCTACAGATTTCTACAGTTGGCTGAAGCTGTCGGTTAGTATCTTATCTTCTTGGTTGATTTCCAATCAATGTCTGGTTCTTATTCTGCTAAACACACTCACAAAGTTTTCTGAGAATTTCTTCCAATGTTTTGAGGAGAGTTTTGTTTTTTCCATTATGAGGAGGAAAAAAAACATAACAGCTGATGAAAATCGTCTGAGTCTGCTGTTGCAGAACTTAAAAATGAAGTGGAAGTCCCCTTTTACAACTTCAAGCACAGAGAGGGTTTTGTGCAACGTTTTGATGATGTAATCATGTGGCCGCTCAGGACTGGGAACGACTGCACGCTGCTGTCGGGGACATGCAAGCCTATTGGAGTATGCTGGAGCAAAAGAGAAAGCAGCTGGAGAAGGAGGAGGGGGAGCATGTGGTGACGCGGGTCGTCGGCACCACTTTACCTCAGAGCATCAGGCACATTCAGCTGGACCTGAGGGACCTGATCAGCCAAGTCAGCAGTCAGGTAGCAACAGTCTTCTTACTGAAATCCACTCTCTCTATTCCCTTTTTAGCCCACACAGACGCTTTGGAGGAAGTGACACCAAGGTCTGATCAATTTTTTTTCAAAAAATCTTCTTCTCCAGATGAGTTACGTGAATAGTACTTGGACGAAGCCGACCTCTCCTACACCCTTGAACCCACAAAGCAAATCTAAAACAGTTTGGGACAGCCGAGTGGAGGGTTACGTCATTCTGAGGGATCTGGACCTTTACCTCACCAAGCTGGCAAGAGACTTCCTCCTACTGGCTTCAAAAACACTCAGTGGTGAAAACACAACACTGGTAGCCTGACAACACAAACGCACACAGGCACACAAACAGGCAAACGGCACCTAATTAGAATAATAGTTATGATACTTCAATCTGTGTTTTAATGACGTTTTCAGCACTTAGCAGTCACCTTTTTACATGATGTTTTACTGCATATTTAAGGGATTTCTTGGGCATTTCCCACAGTTTCTGTCTCACCTCTAACTGTAAGTTAGCAATGAGCTCCCACAGAACACATGCTGTTTTCCCCCTCATCTCCTGGACTTTCCAGAGATATATTACTATTTATTGACATATTTATTAACATACTATTTATTTCAAAGTGTTTTATTTATGTCTCTTACAATATGGATACAGTGTTTTACATTATTATATTTTATATTTTATAAGAGTGGAAATATATTTATGTATGACAATAAAGATATCAAGCATTTGAAACAGTAGCGACTTCATGTTATGATTTTCTATTCTTAAAAAAGAAAAAAAGGATCAGCCATTATTAAACATTGAAGACATTCTTGTAATAATGATGATGCATGTGAAAGGGAGCTTCCTTCTGTCGAGTATGGTGTGTGTGTGTGTGTGTGTGTGTGTGTGGGGTCATCCAGTCGGATACACACAAACACACAACAATGACAACTTCTGAGTGGCAATCCTCCAGTTAGCTAAAAGGATTACCGTTTGTCTGGTTTTCGTTTTCTTCATGTGGTGTTGATCCGAGGGGCGATCTGCAGATTCAAGTCAGATTCAAAACAGTCAGCTGGTTTGTAATAGAAAACAAACGTCCTCCCTGCAGGCTCCACACATGACATCAGAACAGCCGCTGACTCACCACTTGCAGATGTCCTCGCTTGCCTTTGGTCACCTTTAGCTCTGAACCCCTGACGAAATCAATGATGCCCTCTTTGCCCCGAGCCACAGCGAACTGAATACTGCATGCCACACAGGAGGGGGCAAATCAAAGACAGGACAGGGGATGAGTACTGCTGGGTTTCCCCGGCCACCACAGAGAAGCAGTCAGACAAGCCTTACCTGCCCGGGCAGATGTTGACGTAGTTGACCTTGCCAGCCATCATGGCTAGTTTTGTCACCAGCTCGATCACGTGGTGGCAGTGCAGCACCAGATCGCCCTGAGGGGGATCAGCAGCTGGATTTAGAGTGGTTGCATGTTTGTGCACTCAGTCATGTGTGTTGGGGCTTACCGTACCTTCTGCTTTTTGTCCTCATTGGGCATGTGCACGACAAACATCCCATCGCTCAGAGAGCTCACAGAGATGCCTGTTTGAAGAGAAAGACTGGCTTGGATTTATTGAACTAGAGAACAGAATCACAATGAATTAATCAGCCACGTCAGTAAAAATGTAAAAAGCTTTGATGATGTGGTTTCATGATAAATGGTCATTTAATGGCCTTTCTGAGAGAAGCACCTTTTATCTGCAACAGGATTATAAGAGCATTAGACACAAACATGAACTTGGTTGCCATGGATATTTGGGTAGAATTACAAAAAACCACACAGTCATTGAGGTGTTATGATAATGATAATCTTAACATCATAACACATTTCTGAAATGGCCCCTCACCTCTCAGAGCGGCATAGTCGATCCTCTGTTTGATCTTGGTCCTGTCCACTAGCACAGCGAAGGTGTGAGTGAGGAGCAGCTGGCGATGGCGAGGCTTGAAACCCCTCCTGTCGTGCTTTATGACTGAAATGCCGTACTGAGAAGCACAAGGAGATGCAATATTGTGAGCCAGCTGAAAAGGTATGTAGCGCTTTTAGAATCGTTGCATAGGATTAAATAAAATATGTCCATCCCACCTGCACTTTGTCATTGCCAAGGGTCTGGACGACTTTGAGACTGATTTGCTCGTGTTCTATATAAAGGAATGGGGAAGTCTCTGTAAATGTTGTTACATCTTCTGTTTGGTGTTAATTAGTACAGAGGAAATTAAGGCATGTAGCGATGCATACCCAGCCTCGAGTCCAAAAACAGCCTTCCAACACCCTGAGGGTAGCTTTCTTTCTGATCCTTGAAGATCTCACTGGCTACCACCTTCTGCATCATCTAGAGCAAAGCAAGTAAAAGATTAAAAGAACATTTGAAGATCAAAAAGACAAGAACTTGTGAATGAAGTGTACCTGCTTCTTCCATTCAGGCTGGACCCTCCTGCAATACTTCATGACCATGTTTCTCATGTGCAGCCTCCGCAGGTGCTCAGAGGCCTATAGGGCATCAAGTCATTGACAATGCAGACTTTGCATTAATATCTGCAGATTCCCACTTACTTCTACTACTGTTTCATTCTTTTATCTGTAATGATGTGAGTCAGCAGAAGCCTCCGTTTACCTCAACGAGGGAGGGAGGAGGTGTCGGCCAGCTTTTATCCAAAACGCTCGCGGGCAGGTTTTGACGTAGATTCCTGAGGAAGGAGTAGCGCACATGATCCAGGAAGTACTCATTCTCAGGGCAGTACTCCTCATGGCGGTAGATGAAGCCTTTTATGAACCTGAAAAAAGAGACAGGTGCAGGGAAGGAAATGTAAACGTACAATGTAAAATGCAGTCGCACCAATTCACGCAGAAACAAACGGCATCAGTGAAGCACCTGCGTATTAACTCAGCAGCCTGTCGACGCCTCTTAGCCCTCCTGCGTGCTTTCATCCCTCGCCACGCAGACTGGATCGTAATCACTGTACATACATCCAAGACAAATTTCATTATGCAAAAAATATATATAAATAAATAAATAAATAAATATATATATATAAGCATATAGATCCAAAACCCCCACGCTTCAGGGACACAGTGAAGCTGTGCTGTAAAGGAGAGCTCGGGAACTGTGAGGGAGTGGATGGCGAGCGGCGCTCTGACCTGCACGTCTGATGCGTTGGTACTTGGCTCTCTCCCTGTAGCCTCTCCATGACGTCTGCAAGGCCAAGGCTGGATCACAACACATAACAGAGTAAAGACGGATGAAAGGCTTTCCATCAAGATGTTGCCATGGATGCTGATTCAGAGCTCAACTTATGCGTTTGGCTCTGATTCATTGTGAAGTGTGATGATTGCAGTGAGGGGATGGTTTGCTGTTTAATGGGTGTGAACAATAATGAACAACTCTCAATATGTTGTCTTCTAATACAACACAACCACAAACTCAGCTCAGAAAGAGATGAAACATCACCTTTCTGATACTAATGACTGACTGGGAGTCATTATCTTCCCCTATTAATTTCCATTCTGGTGCCGCCTTGTTTACAGACCATACCACTGTAACTTACCTATGTCTGGCTTCTTTGCTTCCAGTGCATCCTCAGTGGTGAAGAGAGTTTTGGGGAAACGGATGAAGATTCTTGACCTGCAGAGAGTGGACAAAGAACACTTGAATCCAAATTGCTTGCATGCATACATGGATTTATTCTGGATGACCTCATAATCTGTTGTAATCTGTATACTCTCCCTCCAACAACACATTACCTGCCCAGTTTGTACTCCTCTGCTTTGTAGCCTAGGTGGTTGACGAGTGTCGAGACACCATCGGCGAGTCTGCCATGCCAATTGGGCCACGTCTCGGGACATAGGGGCTTGTACCTGGGGCCATTTTGTACATCATTATAATGGCAGTAGGCAGAACATACAGTAAATAACAGTCACTGAGGCTTCAAACCATCAGAAACAAGGTCAGTCACCTTTGTAGGAAGGCTTCAAAGCGACGTCGATAGGCAAAGCCAGCTCTCCTGACCCTCAGGTTTTCCATCAGGCCCAGGTACTTCACCTGGTGTCGGACCAGAACTTCATCAAACCTTCCTGCAGGCAGACACCTTATTTACTGGTGACAATAATACATGTATGGCTAATCTCATGGCACACATACTACACCACATATGTACATATCCATGCATTGAATGACATACGGTATGTTCTCAGAAGAAGTGACTTTATTTACCTCAAATGAAGAAACAGCCAGGCCGTCCTTTATTTTATATTTATCATATTCTCTTTATTTCAAATTGAACATGCTTTTTTAACAACAAATTCATATGACAATATGTAAAAGTGTACCTGGCTGCTTGGCATCATTAGGTTTGATACAGCGCACATAGGACGGCTCTTTAGACATGAGGATCTCCATAAGTTTTGTCAGGCTGCTTTTAAACTGAGTGGCGGCCTAAGGGACAAAAAAACCCAACAAAAACCCAGCATGAAACTATGGGAAATTATCTGCGTGTGTGTATATTTGGATTATTATACTAAAGGGTTTATAGGTTTCAAAACAGCTTGGAAGAGAGAGAGAGAGAGAGAGAGAGAGAGAGAGAGAGATTCTTACCATCTCTGGGCGTTTCTGATCGGTCACTTCCTCTCTGCGGAAGCACTGACTTACAATCTGGTTGTCTGACTGGCACATGACCTGAACAGAGGCCAAAACCACCCAACCACATGTCAACACGGCACGCCTCCGTCACCCCAACAGCTTTTAAAAGGTTGTGGTGACCTTTTTTTAAATGTATTATTCTCACCTCTTTCAGGTTCCTGTTCAGCAAGTCTTTGTTCTTGTCGAGGAAACCTGAACAAGATAAACAATAACACTGCAGCTTGTCATTCAGGGTCAGTAGGTTGTGGGTCATGCTCTGAAATAAGTGTGGAACAAATGCAGGAATAAAAAGTAGTCAACTGGTTGGTAAAGCGATAAATGACAGCTCACCATTGACATTGTAGTTGACCTCTCCAGCGTAATGCAGCAGGCGGAACTCCTCCCTACTCAAAACCCTGCGAGTTTTCCCATTTGCCAACTTGTGACTAAAAGACAGAGATTGATTGATTGAGAGTCAGAGGCTTGCTGATGTAAGAAGCCATGGTTAGAAGAGTCAAAATCATATTTGATAAAAAAGACTATTCTTACGTGACAAAATGGGGATGGCTGCCCAGTGTGTCCTCCAGCTTCTCTAAAAAGGAGACGTCGCAGGTCTCTCCAGGTCTCAGACACTCCTCATTCTGGAAAGAAGATCCATCGCAATATTTCACTTTACCTTCTGTGATGGCATATACAAAGACACACGTGAACCGGGAGTTGTCACACACCAGAATGGAGATGATGCCTTTGTGCTTCTCCTCGATCAGGTCACAGATGATCTTGTTGTCAAAGTATTGCACCGTCTCCCACTGACATTAGAGGGAGGGAGACATTGTGTTAGCAGGGAGATATCAATATCAATAAGTCTACCAAACTTTTTTGTTTTGACTACCCAACTAACAATGAACTCACCGCAATTCCTTCTGTCTCATAGTCCTCCTGTTCAGATCTCAGGGTGAGCTCAATAAACAGCTGCTGGAGCTTCTCGTTGCAATAATTAATGCAGAACTGCTCAAAACTGGGGGGGAGAAATACGAGGGAACTCAGGCCAAATGCATGCTAGAGTAATGTGCAAAAGCACATTATAGACAATTGGTGACAAAGAACAAAAACTCATACCTATTGTGCTGTAGGACCTCAAAGCCATAGATATCCAGAAGCCCTATAACTGAGCAGCCCTTACCGCTGTGGTAGATTTCATCCTGCATAGCCCATAGAGTACACAGCATGCAATCAATGGTAAAACGCAGCAACAGTGCCACAATATGATAGCTGAGTTGTGATCAGAACAACTACTGCACCTTCAGAGCCAGTGACTGGTTGATCTTCTCCACCAACCAAGTGAAGGTCCGACCATACACAGCCTTGGCTAAGGCATCGCGGGCGGACACCGCCTGCTCAAAACTTAGCGGGCTGATCATCTGTAATGCAGCACAAAATGAGAAAATCACACGATGCACACCACACAAGGGAAAACAGGAGGAACAAGGACACCAAGTCCATCACCTCCTCTCCTTTGGCAGTGAGTTTCTTGTGAGTGAGAGCCTCCCCGAGGGCCGAGCCATCGACACCCAGCAGCTGGAAAACAACAACACATCTGCTCTCTTTTCTTGCGAGTGTTTTTTGCATATTTGAACATCCAAAAATACTAGTGGGACTGTTCTGACCTTCGCGAGATTTGTTATCTGAGTCTCAGTGGTGATATAAGTTTCTCCTTCCTCCCCTTCTCCAAACTGAGTGTTTCCCAGATGGAGAACGCTGGCCACGACATTCAGCAAATTCTGAGGTCAGACACAGGAAGGACAGTTAACAACAACCTCACAGATGTACTCGGGCTTTTGTTTTTTAACTAGATGAATTATGAAAACTGTGTAGGGTCTCATGGTTCAAACTTCATGTAGAGTTGTCCTGAATGTGTTTATGATGATAACAAATGTGACGTTTGGCAAGTGTAAAGTAATCAAAAGATACATACAGTGGACATTCATAGTGAAATGTTGCTATCAACTAGCTAATTGGAAGAACAATGCTGGTGTTGGACCCATTTGTATGACTCTACATTTAAAAGTGTAAACCAAAGAATATGAGGGGGAAAACAAAACAGTACTGTCAAGGCAGGGATTGAAACTGACCTGCACTTCTTCCTCGGCGAGGCCAATAACAGACAAGGCCTTCATCACAACTTTCCAGTTATTCTTGTCACTGACGGAGCTGAGTCTGGGACAGTTGCCCTGAACACGAAAATCATATATTACACCACGACTGGTGCTACAATAGGAAATATCTCAGTGTAAATAGAAATACTTCAGTTCCACACACCTTGACCAGATAATGGTAAGTCTGAGCGTTCCTCTCCAGGTCCAGAGCGGTCAGCAGGTTATCGTCCCCTCCGTCCAGAAGCTGATAGAAGACGTGGAAGTTCCTCTCACCGTGGTTCTGGTGCACGACGCGGGATTTCTCCAGCAGGTAGTTGAGGATGTGACCGCCCACTGGCGCCCCCTCAGAGGAATTACACAAACACAGTAAGTGTTAAAAGCAGGTTTAGCTGCCTAGAGGGGGGTTAAATGATTGAGCTTATATCAATGATAGAACAAACCAACTGCTGTCATCGGTATACACACATGATTTAAGAGCAACGGAGGAACGTTTACCTTGAAGTCAAACTGGACATCCATGTATTTCCCAAAGCGGCTGGAGTTGTCATTCCTCAGTGTTTTGGCGTTGCCAAATGCCTGTGCAAAGCAAAACAAACAAAGAAAAAACACAGACAATGAAAGGGAGGAAGTGAAATTAAGAGCGACAATAGAATAATAACATCAAACTATCAGGAGAAAACATTATGAAGTATTTATTAATGACAAATATGCAAAGGTCATTCAGATTTCTCAGATCAAGCAGTTAATAATACTTATTATAAAAGTCAAATACATCTAAATTCACTGATTAAATGAAAGCGGTTGTTTGAACAGGTTAAATACCTCCAGAACAGGGTTAGATTGCAGGAGCCGATCACCAAGTGTAGCCATGTGATCATTAACGGGGCAGGTGACAGCGTAGTAGAGCAGGATCTTCTTGGATGCCTCTGTTTTTCCTGCTCCACTCTCCCCAGATATCAGAATACACTGGTCCTTCCTCTCAGTCCGCATGGCCCGGTAGGTGTTGTCTGATAAGGCATAGCTGATTGAAGAAACAAACGCAGCTTCAACTACGGATCAACATACGCTTTGAACATGGTGACGGAATAAAGACACGCAAATAAATGCAGTGGAAATTGTGTTTTTTGTGTTATGACCGAGGTAAACTGTAAAGACAACCAGGACCAGGAAGTGACTCACATGTGAGGTGATATCTCATAGAAGCTGACCCCTCTGTAGCGCTCCATCTGCTGCTTGGAGTAAATCTCAAGCTCTTTGTAAGGGTTCACCGAAACCAACACTGAGCCAATATAGGTCTGTGGCAAAATATTCAAACACATTCAAAGATCTGTCACCTCAAAACTGAAATATTTTGGAAACATATGAAGAAAATTGGCTTTATTACATAGATGAGATTTTCCCCGAAGCGTCTCCGTAGGTTCTCTATGAAGGCTGCCTCACTGTTGTAGTTTTCCAGCAGAACGAAGTCCTGCACCCCAACCCTGTCCCGGGCAGTCAGGGCACTCTCCATGACCAGGCGCACCCTTCCTTCGACATCCACCTCCTACAGGAATAGAGAGACGGGGGACAGTACAAAGAGGATCATTAGAGAGGTTACTGGGAGAGAAATAAAGCACACAGTTCAGCAGTACTGCAGACACACAAAGACCCCTGTTTTTATTGATAATCTGACAAGAGATGCAATTACATGCTGTTGACCAGCAGGGGGCAAAACAGGCCTAAATCCATTTCATCAGATGCATGATACATTTCACCCGGTTATGAAAGAAATGACATCTGGGCTTGGTATTACAATAATTGCCACATTATTAGTTTACAAGATAGAAGCATGAAGAGAGAGGTATTTAAAAATGATCATGGCAAATGTCTGAGGAGTTACTGACCTCAGCCCCAAAACAACTCTGTAGAAACAAAGTAAGAACAGTTCCACCACGCCGTGCCAAGATTAAACAATGAAGACATTTAAGGAATCCCCATGATAAACAGCCAGGCTAAACTCCTTCACAGCATTAGTGAGATATTGCATGTTGATGTATGTACAGTACACACAGCTCTATATCACCAGACAGGATTTAAACCATGCCACAAGGTAAGTGTGTGTACATGTCAACCCCACCGTGATGGCAAACATCATAGTGCAGACAGGAAATAATTACCTGTCAGGCAGAGAGAATTTCTCAGATATGCCCTAATATCACACACAAACGGGTGCTCACTCACACACACATACGAAGAGATTAAACGGTCAGCAGACGATGCTAACTGATAATACATATCCAGATCAGTGTGTAATCATGGCGTTACACCCCAGCTAAACCAGCTGCACTCAATTGTCAGTATCAAAGATATATTCATGACAGAAGAGCTGCTGTTTTTCTTAATACATTCATAAAAAACAAGCAGAAAGTGGAACAAAGGGGCTAGGCTTCCATAGGACTTCTGTTTTTCTTGAGTACAAGAGCCTCTCAAGGGTCTCATTTGGCTGGTTAATTCCGGTAAAAGGTCATTATCTCTGAACTCTGGATGCAGGAAAATCCTTAAAAAAAACAAAGAGGACAACAGTGGAAGACAGCCAAGAAGTGAGAGCAAAGGAAAGCCAATGGACGTTTCCACTGCCCCCCTCCTCTCTGGTTCACCTAGGAGTATTGTTCTCCCACTCCTGCAGGTGGGCTTCCTACAGATAGCAATTACAGTTCACAGTCAGATTTTCCAAAGGATACCATTCAGGAATCTTAGGGTCATGTTTGGGGCATGCATTCAGTGGATGCTTCTATGTTGTGTGCAAGCAGCTGTGCAAGCTTTTATATGCGTGCATGGTTAACAAGAAATGTGTATGAACGACACCTTAAGTAGAATCATTAACAGTCCAAAAGCAAAATGATCCTTACACATTTTTAGGTGTGGGGGATGCCATGAAAGGTCAGTTGTGGCTGAATGCAACATTTCCCATAATTCTGTGACAGTCGACTTACAATAAAATGTGGTTCATATATTACATTTTAGCAGCTTATCACATAAGGACTGGACTCATGCACACGTCAACCTTTTGAGATGATGACGACCATCACTACCTGGCTCTGAACTCTAATCTAAATGGTAAATGGCCTCATTTATATTGCGTTTTTCTCCAAAGCGCTTTACAGGAATGACTGACATTCACCCATTCACTCACACATTCACACACCGACGGCGGAGTCAACCACGCAGGGCCACAGCCAGCTCGTCAGGAGCAACTGGGGTGAGGTGTCTTGCTCAGGGACACCAGGCACTCAGCTAGGAGGAGCCGGGACCTTTCATGTTCATCTGTTATGTTATCAAGATGTGCTGGCAGTGCCTTTGCTGTGTTGTGTTTACAAGCATCTATTTGCCAGGAGTCACAAGTTACATTTTTTATGATTTTTTTTCTTTTTACTTTTATCACAAGGATTTTATCACACTAACATGTTGGTGATGAGAAGCCTCATCCAAAAATATTTGTACATCTTAAAGGATGTGGAAAATCTTATTTATGTAGACACTGGGGCTCAGGTCTGGAATCAGATCACAATGTAATCCTTGCAGCTTTCTTGTTGAGTGCACTGACCTGGGGGCTTGGTTGTTACAGCAGTGAGAGTCTAGTCTAATTGACAAGCTCCCAGCAGTGCTTGAGTGCTTTATGGGGATTTGACCCCGAGTACCAGGGAGCCTGAGTGAAATCTGCAGGTCTGTAGGTACCGCTGACAACCAGTGAGGAGGCTAACCCAACAGTGGACTTGGCTCCAGGCCCCATGACTAAGCTCTGCTGGGCCAACTACATTGGGATTGTCTTCCTTATAAGGCATGCCCCGCCACTCTGTCCCAGGGCGAGCTTCTCTGGTACGGCAGCTGGCTCCACCACTGATGTGCCGCTAATGGATATGGTGGAAAAATACCAAGTTTATCCTCTTTGGGCTCCTTATACAAAAACCCAAACACAATGACTCATACACGGGCACAAAAATAAGAGAAAGAAGCTCTAAGTGACTCATTGTTCTGCTATGCTTCTACCTCCATGGGTGAGACGCTGGATCAGACTTTGTGCTTCACTTTGTAAGCACAGATCATGCACACACATAAAGCCCACAGTGTCCAGCACTAAACATGAAACACAAGAAGGAGCATCACGGTAGATCTTACCCTGGCTTGGTACCTCATCCTGTCCTCTTGTTGTTGTTGAAAGAAGGCTGAATCGGTGGTTCCCCCCCCAGGCTGGCGCTCCTCCTCCCGTGTCTGACAGACTCCTCAACTGTAACTTCTCATCCACATTTGCCCACGGGCGACAGAAGTAGGCAACTTATCTTTTTCTCCCTCTCCCGTTGTGTCTCTCTCTCCTGCGCTCGTTACTTTCTCACTCTTTAGGTTCAGTCTCTTCCTCCACGTCTCCTCCTCTCCGTCTGGCTCCCCTGTGAGGACAAAGCATACGCACTCAGGCCAAAACACAAACAGCCCCTCTTGTTTATACCTTCAATTTATCTTCCCGTATGACAGGTCAAGTAAATGTCCACCTCTGTGCAAGTCCCTCTCCTTCCCTCCGAGTTATACTGCATGAAACAAGGGCAGGAACTCCACTCACACGTCACACAACTGGACAAAAAAAAAAAAAAAGCCAAGGGAAAGCAAGCTGTTGGGACAACCCAGAGAGCTTTGGAAAATGTTGCTAAGAGCCTCAAACTAAAAACATGTAATCAGAGTGCAGCTATATTAAAAGGGTGAAGAAAAAAAAAAATCACATGAGATCTCAGTGCATTCTTTCTTTCCTTCCCTCCCTGTTTCGTTTACTCCCTCCCTTTTTCTCCCACAAGCTGAGACAGATTCACATGGGATGTGAGTTATTGAAGTATTTCCACCAGCAAGACTGACTGTCTCCTCATGGCCATCTTCCACCGTTTATGGAATAACGGTCCCCATCATCAGAATACCGCTCTGCAGATTTGTAAAAGTCTCTTTCTAGATTAGTTTGAGCTGTCATGTTGCACAACTGCTTGGTTTACCAGGCAACGTTCAGTCAACATAATTGTAATTGCACACTAAATGTACTGTCTGCTTCAGATTCCTCATTTCTTAAGTCCCCTCCTGCTGTAGGCATTTTTGGGGAGTGCTGTCAAAGCCATATTGTCTCTGTGTAGAGAACAGCGCCCTCTTCTGGTTCCCCTCCCCACTGTGTTTTGCTCTCACCCTATTTTCCCTCCATGCCTCACTCCCTCTCCTTTGCCAGCATCATCAAATATCCAACGCTGTGGAATCTGAATAATGTTACCCAGATGGAGAGAACCTCATTCTTTTTTTCCTCCATCTCTGGCCATCTCTCGACGGTTCTTAAAGCAAGGAGGGGAAAACTCTCCATGCCACTCCCCCCACCACTCACTACACTATATGCAGTGTACACAACTAGGTGGGAACTGACACTGCCGCATTCATTTAACTATTCAAATAGATCTTGTAGCAATTGGTGTCACTCAAAACCTCATGTTGGCTGCCTCTTTTGCTATATATGGGAAGAAGTCATGCCAGGTTTACCGCACTCAAGTTAAGTCAAAGTCAACTTTATAGAGCTATCACAAATCAAAAATGTCCCCCGGAGGGAAGTTCACCCTATGTTTCCTCACTTTAACTGTTTCAGTCAGATGTTCTCTCATAAGTTTTCCTTCTGAAAAGTTTGTCTCCGTGCCCCCTTAGTTTACTCAGTTAGCTCAGTGCATTCCTCCACAATGTGCTCCATTTATACCATAAATACCTCAAACGGTCGGTCACTGCAGGTCACTTGTATGGAGAGCAGAAATCAAACAAAACTCCCACAATGGGATGATAGTTGATCATTTAGTGGGCACAGAAAAGTTGACTGCAGCAGAATGGTAGGTATTGTTGTGTTCCCCTATCAAAGCCCAACAGTGCTCCAAGGAAATATTCTGGACCAGGATTTAGGAGCTCCGTATACCTCAGGATGTATGTTTGCTTTCAAATGCTTCTGCAGCAAATGTATGAAAATGAATCCATGTCTAAGAATTGTGCCCATTGTTGGGAACATTTTTTTTTAATATGAGTGCAATATATTGAAGATTAGTTATATTAATATATTCACAGGCACTCCATGCATTGCGAGCTCCAATTTCATGTCCAGGCCCTGGTGCGCATCAACCGGGTGTCATATGTCATATACATGCTGGCATACAGAAGACTTCCCCCTATAACCACTCAGCCCTCAGGGTCACGTGGACAAAAAGCCACTCCACCTGCAAGTTTCACTGCATTTTATCATTTATTATGAAGGCAACCGTTGTCGAAAATGTGATCATAAAATAAATAAATAATAAAATGTGATTTTGAAATACACTAGACATTTATTCTTCTGATTTTTTAGATAGAAACCTCAGTATCTGTTCACAAATTCACAGTTGGGCATGTTTGGGTATTTTTCTTAAACCCGATTTACTCTTTTGGAGTCATCAGCTTGAAGATTTCTGTGCAAAACCATGCATAGATGTCTGATACAGAATATACTGCAGATAGATTGTTGGCAGCATTTCTTACTTTCTTTTGAAGGGCATCCAAGACATAGCATATGTAACCGCGTGCATGTGGAAACATGAGGGTACTCTCCTCATACATCTGGTTTGTCTACTCGGCACACATAGCGGCATCTGGAACAACCTTTACTGCCAATGAAATCAAAAAGACACTCAAGTCATCCAGAGAGAAACTACAGTTCTACGGTCGCGTGTATCTTCATCACCTGAGCTTGTGATGTACCCTCCTGTGGTATTTTGCAGCTGACCTTTTTTCAATAAGTGTTCCTATCTTTGTTTAGCAGTTCCTGTAAGAAGGATTTCCTTCCTCGCTATTTCCTGATGTTCAGAGTCTTCCTTCATGACCATTTGTTTGAGCTCAGTTCTGATTGTGAACTGTACAATCATATTTGTTAAGTTCTATCTCCTGCATTGAACATCCACCCGCTTTAAATGGTAACCTTCCTAAATTGGTTAAAATGCAGAGAACCCGATGAGTTTTGCCGCAACTGGAATCTTAACACACAGAGTTCAACTGCTATCAAAATATGGATGGCAGCAGAGAGCTGATTGATTTAAATCTACTTCCTCTCAGGAGTACAGCCACCTACTTCCCACCTCAACTTACATCCACTTCTGAAAAACTCAAACACTGAATATCCTCTTCTTTTTTTTTTCCAACACAGAGCCTGACTTCAATTTCACATAATTACATTAAAAAAATAATTCTGAACATCTGACATGTGATGGAAAAAAATAAAAAATCCTAGCATAACCCTCCACTCTCCTCTCCTCTCCTAAACTGCCTGCCTGAATGTGTGTGTAGTGTTTGAGAGGTACAGTAATCGCTTTTCCTCATTCAGTATTGAAATTGCTCAGGTTTTCCGATTCAATATAACAATGAATCACAGTGGAATGATGACCTATTTGGGTGGGGTGGAAAATTGGTTTGTCTTTGCTTTCTTCCAATTCTGTCTTTCCCTCTGTCTGTCACACTTGTGTAAATGAATTGGGTTTGCACTGGTATGAGATGTGATCGTTCAAACATATTAGCTCATCTAAGTCTCACCACGCTAACTTTTACATCATGAAATGACTTTCTTCCTTCTTCCCTTCCTCCCTGACCTGTTACGTTGCATTATGAATGCTTCAGAGTGGCACTATGTGAAGACAACTCAAGTTAAATTATTGGAATATATATATTTGTGTTCCCTAACCTAACCTTGCTTTCCTAACAGTTTGTTATGTCCGTGCTACAGACACCTTTTTGTCACCCATCGTCCATCTGCACTGAGCCCCCTCAGCACCCATCTGCTGTCCCCTTCACCCTGTTCTCACCTCTACTGCCTCTCATCTGCCCGATCCCTGTTACACCACAAGTGCTACTAAATTGATCAAGGTGTAATACAAAACGCCATGAATCTACAGGCCGTGGACACAAACTAATATATATTTCAGGAATTTAGAAAGAAAACCACAGAAGGAACAAATATATATTGTGGATGTAGTAATCCTGTGTGTGTGTTTTCTCTTTATGATAATAGGATGAGGATGTAACTTCCCTTGTATGATCACTTGGACAATAACAAGCATGAGCGTATCACTAGATAAGCTTGTCTTGATGTAATGGGTTTTAAGAAGGCTTAGGGCTCTGCCTAGTGGTAGTAATATCCATTACACTGATCTGGCTCCTATGCCTCTAGTTTCGTGAAAGGGATGGATTGCAATTACATTTGGCTCCCAGAAGAAGTATCGCAATGAGTTTAATGACGGCTTGGCTTTTCATCTGGTGCCACAAACAGATGAAAATGTCCATTGTGTGTTTTTAAAACAAATAACAGCGCTCTTAACTTCATGCAGGATTTCCCCTGTCATCGCATTTATACACTGTGACAATTCTACTTTAGCTGAGCACAAATCATTCAATTGAACTGAAATGCAGTAGAAGCATTACAGGAAAATGTTATGCATCTTGCACATCTCCAAAAACATACACATGTATACACACATACAAAGATGATGTGCACATCTGTATTATACCAGAAACACATACATACATGCCTACCTGGTCTTCCTTAAGAATCTGGGTGCATGAACAGCCTTACTGGAGTTTAGCAGTGAACACTGTCTCCCATATCCTTCTCCAGACAGTTCGGAGGTGGCCACAGACTTTGCACTCCCACTCGCACCTCTAGTCCAGACGGATGAACATTACAACACCGCAAAGGTACTTCCGAATAGAAAACTGCCTGAAAGCTTTATAGAAATTAAAACTGCGACCGCGTTAAGCTTCCACTGCAAAGGTGATAGAAAATTGCAGGTAGTTTATAGCCCATAACTCCGCTAGGAGGCGGCAGCGCTAAAGTGAATTATCAAAGTAATCAGAGATGATGCTGATGACTGATGCCAGCGTCTGGTTCAGATGGGGAGCTGAATGGTAGCACTGTGACCTCGTAAGAGCCAACTTGTTGCCTTCACTACATCATCGAGTATAATTTAAAAAATGTGCTCTATAATTTTTGGGGAACATTAGTGCCTCTGGGAGGCTCCTAGGCATTCTGCGTTGGCCTATATCAAGTTAGGTACATATACTCGAGTTCCCAGGTTGCGGTGACCAGAACCTTTCAACATGGTGGAGAATATTGCTTGTGTATATTATTGAATTATTTCCGAGTTTCCCACTCGTAATAACGACCTGAGGGGGCGTTCATGTGCAATATCCGAGTCGCCAGCTGGTATTTACCATAATTTGGATCCCACTTGAAGGCAGCATTAGCTGACAATACTATAGCTCATATTTGCTGTCTACAGTTGTTCTGAGGCCTAAATTACATCTTGACGTTTACAGCTTGTCTCTTTGGCCCCAAACAAGCGTTGCTCGTGATCAACGCCCCTATACATTAGCTTTGTTAGCCAAGTAGTAAAGTAGTCTACTAAGCCAACCGAGCTGGTGACGTTACTGTTAACGGCTGGACGCTAAAGTAGCTTTAAAGTTAATGCTAAACTAGCTAACATTAAAAAAAAAATCGCTAGCGGTTCCGGTAAAGCCATATAAGTTAGCCCAGTTGATGCAAACCGCTAATGCTAATTATCTGGTCTACATTTAAATTTAATTAGCAATGAAATAAACATTTAAGTTAACACACTATGATGTAACACTATTCCTTGGACATATTCACCCACTAAACTTAGTTTGACGTAAATGTAACATATACATAGCCAGTAACGAAACCGTTACCGACGTATTGGCCTGGCGTTACATCACGCGGTAACGTTACAACACACATTAAATACTCCTCACTTCACGTTAACCTGTAGCCTACTTTCTCTGGGCGAACACTTCAGCAGCAGACGACTGCTGGTGTATAAATGCTGTTTGGGCTAAAAGCTGGTAAATGGATTACTTCGGGGGTAACGGCGTCGGTACAGACTGACGTTACCGGCCAGCAGAGAGGACCGACCTGCTGCAGTTGTGTGAGGGCGCCGCTGGGTGAGTCGCTCTCTCCGCCGCGTCTGTCTCCACCACAGCTCCCTTTTCCCAAAGAAAAGAAGAGGAGAACTAGGTCCGGGGAGGAGGGCCGCCGCCATTATCGGAAGGCTGGGCAGAAAACACCACTTTCACGCACGCGATCCGCTCCCCAAACGGACCGGGACGTGGACGGGTTCCGTTGCGGCAGAAACAGAATTTCAGACGACACGCCACGGGGCGATCGCAACGAAGTGGTCGTTGTCTCGTGTGCGCCACCGGCCCAGCGTTATGTGGGCACAACAATGGACAGAATAATCATTGAAAAAGCAACGTGGTGAAGCGAGAAGAAGACGACTGAGCAGATTTTTTTTTTACAAGCCCGAAAAATTCTCATGAGGAGAAAAAAAGAGCCATAGCGAGAACGAAATCGGATCGGGCTATCTTTTGGGATATTTATTTCTCCCTTGCCTGTGTTTAATTGCAACGAAAACAGTTATGCTAAATAAGAGAATCCAGGGCACGGGTACCGGATATTTAATTAAATAAACCTCCCCAGTCGCACATGTTGTGGCTGCTTGGTGTTATCTGTGAATTGAGACGGTGTTATTCTGCGGCTTTATGCTTGTGCACATCAGGCGGCGAGGGCTGCGGCAAGCGAAGTTGGCCTGACAGATGCGAGAGGAGAAAGGGATATCTGCGAAGGTATGTACCCCTGCATGCACGATCGTCTTCTTTGTGGGCTATTTCCTCCTGAAACGGTCGAGTGCTGCACCCTACACAGCCGGGTGGATTCATTCTCCTTAAAAACGTCGGAGATTTCGGCTCTGCGATTTAATTCCGTAGACAGCAGGCCTGGCGTGGTCAGTCCCTCTGCGTGTTCACTGGTAATCCTTTGCACACAAAAAAAAAAAAAAAAACACACACACACACAGGCTGTAACGTTAGCAACCAAGTACCCAGGTTGTTTAAATGAAATAGCTCGAAGGTGCGTTTAAGTAAAAGTGCGTTTCGCTGCCAGATTGGTAGTTAATGGCAGAGAAGTTGTCCTGCTGGTTGGGGTATCAGGCCTAGCTCAGCTGACGGGCTGGACTCGCTGCCCCTGGTTGCTTTTGACCCTGCGGAGCTCCTTTCTAACGTGCGGCCACTTCACGTGGTTATTGTCACGATCTTTGCGTATTAACATTCTGCACTTGGTCATCTGTAGACAGGATGAGCTGATTATGGGGGTTTATCAGAATTGCATCAGTGCTGTTATAATGGGGGGCATCAATCACATGCTGTTATAATGGGAAGCAGGCCTGTTAAGTGTTTTAACCACGGCAAAGATGACAGCACATGTGTCCTTTTATTCATCCAGATAGCTGCTGTGTCATTTACGTAAAAACACCAAGGTGTCCTACAACATGGTAATTTTCATGCCTTTCACCCCCCATTCACTGATCAGCTGACAGAGTCATTTAAAGAGCACCACTCCCAACAGTCCCTCCTGGGATTCATGATAACCACTTTGACCCTGGTTTGGTATTGAATTTACCTTCAGATGATTGATTAATCAATTAGTCCTTCAATGTGAGATAAAGTGGCAACAATTATGATCATTTTAATAGTGTTCACTAAGTACTATTTAAAGTGAAGTGATATTTAAATGTTGGGTGGCACAGCAAAGTAGATGCAAATGTGATTAGCATAATTTCATCTCTTTTTTAAAAAATAAATTACTTGAGGAAATAATCAGCAGATTAATTCAACAATGAAAATAATAGTTGCAGCCTGGGAATGGACAAGACATCTGCCTGACAATGTAAGAAATGAGAACAAATCACTGTGCTCTCTCCTTTTAAAATAGTCTTTACGTTGGCTGTTACTGGTAACTAAAGTCTAAAATCAGGAGATAATGCAACCGGCTCCTGTAACACCGTCTTCGTCGTGCTTTTGCTGGTGGTTAGATATGATGCCAAGTACTACAGACGTGTTTGTCATCTTGGTGCATCTATCCAGTGATTAAAATTAATGCAGTGATTTCACACATTGCAATTCATCGTGTTTGACTAACGATCAGACTTGATATGCCATCAAGGCCATAGTCATGATTGTGGACGTTAATTAGAGCCCAGTAACTAGTTGAAGTCAGAATCAAAGAACCAATGCTGGTCGCTCTTAAACATTATAGCCAACTTCCACCATTGAGAAGGTCAGTTCCTACAATTTCATTTGGTATAAAAAGGAAATGAGCTAAACTAGAATATAATGTGCCTCTTTTATTCATCTTGTCATTCTCATATTCAGTTATCACTCAATTATTCAGGAGGTTAGAAAAAAAGACCATATGCAAGTTGACGGAACGCTCATATATTACATTAAGTCAGCTGAACTACTGCCTAATACAAGTCTCACAAGTATCATGTTCAATCAATGGTATCTTTTATTGTATCATAGTTACCTGATATGTCCTAGTAAATGATCCGACCATTTTTCACCTTTTAATCAATCAAAATGTATTTTTATATGTATTGGCCAGTTTGTCTGATTTCTTTTCTGTTTTGTGTGTGTGTGTGTTTTTGACAGGCTCTGACTCATATGAAGACTGAATGAACAAACCCTCTGCTCATATCACTCCGCTGCTATTTATTAAAAATCGAAGCCCAGCAGATGAAAGTGAAATCTGATCTCCTCCGTGGATCAGCAACTTTTATGGACAAACATTTGCGTGAACTCCGTTATACAGTTCCTGTTTATGGCAGGATGAGCGGCAGCAGGCTATGATGGCGAAAAAGCAAGATGCCCGGTCGCCCATTTACAACCTCATTGTGGTGGGTTTGTCAGGAACAGAGAAAGAGAAGGGGCAATGCGGGGTTGGCAAGTCCTGCTTGTGTAATCGCTTTGTGCGCCCTAGTGCCGACGACTTCTACCTGGACCACACATCAGTGTTGAGCACCAGTGACTTCGGGGGTCGAGTGGTTAATAATGACCACTTTCTGTTTTGGGGGGAGGTGTCCCGGATAATGGAGGAGGGGCCTGAGTGCAGGATGCATGTCGTGGAGCAAACTGAGTTTATTGATGACCAGACGTTTCAGCCACACCGGAGCACTGCGATGCAGCCGTATATCAAACGGGCAGCCGGAACCAAGCTGGCTTCAGCGGAGAAGCTCATGTACTTCTGCACGGATCAGCTGGGCCTGGAGCAGGACTTTGAGCAAAAGCAAATGCCCGAGGGCAAGCTGCAGGTCGACGGCTTCCTGCTCTGTGTTGATGTCAGCCGGGGCATGAACCGCAACTTTGACGATCAGCTGAAATTTGTCACAAACCTGTACGGTCAGCTCAGCAAGACGAAGAAGCCCATCGTGCTGGTCCTCACCAAATGTGATGAAGGAGTTGAACGCTACATCAAAGATGCACATACCTTTGCTATCACAAAGAAGAGCCTCCCCGTAGTTGAGACATCTGCACGCTCAAATATTAATGTGGACCTTGCCTTCCTCACTTTGGTTCAACTCCTTGACAAGGGCAGGGGAAAGCCCAAGATCATTCCTTACTTTGAAGCTCTAAAGCTCCAGAGTCAGCAGATAGCGTCTGCCAAGGACCGCTACGAGTGGCTCATCAACCGCATAGTGAAGAATCATAATGAAACCTGGTTGAACACCAGTCGTCGCATGAACACCTCCCCAGAGTACAAAGAGTATGTCTTCTTGGAGGGAACGGCCAAATGCAAGAAGCTTTTTCAACAGCACGTCTACCGTCTGAAGCAGGAGCACATCGAGAGGCGTCGCAAAATCTACTTAAGCACTCTTCCCTTAGCACTTAGTTCTTTGGTGCCTGACCTGGATGAGATAGATCAGCTGCGCTGGTCTGGGGTTCAGAAGGTCCTGGAATCCAAGCAGCACTTTGCCCACTGGTTTGTGGTTCTGGAGGACTCGCCATGGGAAGACACGTCTCACATCGATAACATGGAAGACGAGCGAATCCCTTCAGACCTGCTGGAAACCGCTGAAGCAGAGGACCTATTTAATTCCCACCTGGAACATCTGCGTAACGAGTGCAGGCGGGCAGAGATGAGGCTGGAGTTTAAACACAAGTTAGCTTCCTCCCCCTTCGTCACACCTGGCAGACCTTGGGAGGAGGCCCGCAGCTTTATCATGAATGAAGAGTTCTACCAGTGGCTCGAAGAGCCAGAGTACTTGGACCTGTACAACCGCCATCAGAAGGACATCATCGACCGAGCTAAAGAAGACTTCCAGGAGCTCTTACTGGAGTACTCTGAGCTTTTTTATGAGCTAGAGGTGGACGCCAAGCCGAGCAAGGAGAAGATGGGGGCAATTCAGGAGGTCTTGGGGGAGGAACAGAGGTTCAAGGCGCTGCAAAAGCTCCCAGCTGAAAGAGATGCTCTGGTGTTGAAGCATATCCACTTTGTCTATCACCCCACTAAGGAGACCTGTCCTAGCAGTCCTCACTGTGGAGACTCTAAGATCGAACAACTCTTAGTTTCACGGTTCCCCACGTGTTATCCCTTCTTTGACGTGAAAGCTCATTTTGGGGACACCAAGGCTGACCGAATTAACCTTGTCATACTAGGGAAGGATGGACTGGCCCGAGAATTTGCCAATGAGATTAGGGCTCTCTGCACAAATGACGACTGGTATGTGTTGGACGGGAAGATGTACGAATTGACGCTGCGGCCGATCGAGGGAAATGTGCGTCTCCCGGTGAATTCCTTCCACACCCCCACTTTCACCCCCCACGGATGTCTGTGTCTGTACAACTCAAAGGAGTCCCTCTCATATGTGATTGAAAGCCTTGAGCGAATTAGAGAGTCAACACTCGGCCGCAGGGATAGCCAGCTAGCACAGCTGCCAACATCTTTGCTTCTAGTCACTAAGAGAGGCGTAGGCTCATATGTGGATATAGGTGGGGAAACAGCCTTAAACCTAATAACACAGGGGCAGCAGGTTGCGAGGAGGCTTCAGTCTAGCTTTTTGGACCCCGCCTCCCCTGGTGTGGGCTACGGCCATAATGTCAATGAGACTCAAATCAACCAGGTGCTGAGGGGCCTCCTGGATATCAGAAGGAGCACATCCTTTAGTAGCAGCTCCCCACCCCTCCTCCCAGAGCCTCCAGGTCTCCGAGACTCTCCTCATCAGCCGGCCCCGGAGGCGGACCTTCGCATTGTCATGTGCTTAATGTGTGGAGACTCCTATGATGTAGAGCAGCTCCTGTCCCCTTTCCTGATGCACCAGCAGTGCAGGCCCATGTCTAACAGCGGCACCTCTGTATTGCTGGAGCAGACAATTGGAGGACACAAGCTGGCTATAGAGCTCTCTCTGCTCTCGTACCATGCCTCCTTCACTTTGCGGAAGAGCAGGTTAGTCCACGGCTACATCGCCGTGTACTCGGTTTCCCGAAAAGCCTCCCTGGAGACCCTGTGTGCGTTCTTGTGCGAGGTTCAGGACATCATCCCCGTTCAGCTGTTGGCGGTGGGAGATAGCCAGGCGGAGCTCACCGACAGTGACTACGCCTGTGAGCAGCTGATGCAGGGGGAGGAGCTGGCCCATGAGATAGAGGGTCGTTTCAACAGTGTTGTTTGTGGCTCCGGTGGGGTGGTTGGAGGCCTGCACAGGTTAGAAATGTTCCATTCCTTTCTGATGGAGGTGGTGGAGAAACGCAACATCGTGGAGGCCACACACATGTACGACAACGTTGCCGAGGCATGCACCAATGAAAACATTTACTCCCCGCGCTGCAGCTCTCCCAGTCCCGTCACCATGTACCTGGATTCAGAGGACGACGTGGAGCCATCACCACCGTACTACGACGGCACACTCACGTCTCACAGTGGCGGTTTCAACCTGCCCGATTTAGATTCCAGCGACACCATCTCTGTCATCTCTGACATCAGAGACTTTGAGAACAAACTCAACAACAAGGTGCCCCCCCAAGTGAGAGTTAAACCGGGTGTCACTTTTGACTTCCGGAAGGTGAGCCGTAACCCTTACATCGATACACTAGGTCATCGTCGCTCCCTGCCCTCTGCTGTCACCTGGGTTCCTGGCGGGGACGTGGGCTATGACCCCTCAGACTACGCCGAGCCCATTGACGCCGTTTCCAAACCTCGCCCCAGCAATGAAGAGATCATCTACTCGGTGCCACACGACAGCACACAAGGCAAAATCATCACCATCCGCAACTCCAACAGGATGCACTCCAACGGTAACGGCTCGGACAGCGAGGCGGACAGCAGCTCCCTGGAGCGAAGGAGGAAGTTCTCAGCGGCGGGAGTGAAGCCCCGCCTCTACCGCGACCGCTCCAAGCGGCTCGGCAAGTTCAGCAGCTTCCGCACGAGCTTCATAGGCAGTGACGACGAGATGGGAGCTCTTCCAAAGTCCAAGGAGGATGATTTTGGGACCCTGAAGGGTGAAAGTCTTGTTAACGAGGAGAGTGAGGACCCGAAAAAGAGGAACATTCTGAAAAGCCTGCGACGAACAGCCAAGGTGTGTATTATACCTACTTTTTATTTACTCATATAAATATAATATTGCAACATAACTTTTCTTTTGCCTTTTATTTAAAAAAAAAAAAACTACAGCAATTTCTAGAGGTGCTAGCGCATTTACATATGGTATAAAATATGTAGCGTCCACTGTTGCTGGAACGCCTTTTAAACAGTTGGAATATCTGGGGAAGGTGACTCCTGATTTGCTGCTGGACAGAGAGCCTCACTTTGTTAGAATTAAACAAGTGCCACTTAGTACAACATAATATAATTATCCCTGTTCATGACACTTAGAGTCCTCCATCTTTCTTTCTTCGCAGAAAACAAGACCAAAGCCCCGTCCAGCTATTCCCAAGCCCCCAGAGAGCAGCTACTTTGGGGTCCCCCTCGTGAATGTGGTGTCCCTGGACAGACCTATCCCACTCTTCATCGACAAGTGTGTCCGCTTCATCGAGACCACGGGTACGTTGTCTTCTCGGCTAGTAAAACTGCCATCAACCGTATTGTCATGACTGTTTGTAACGTGGGCTCATGAAGTGTTTGTGCTTTGCTCGTTTCCCACTGTGCCCCCCCCCCCCCATCTTCCCCTTTTCTCTGCTGCACTCTTTCTTTCCCTCAGGCCTGAATACGGAGGGGTTGTACCGCGTAAGTGGCAACAAGTCAGAGATGGAAAGCATGCAGAGGCAGTTTGAACAGGGTGAGCCAATCATCAGACTTGTTTGAACCAGCTGTTTGACATGTAATAATGTGGCTGTCTAATCAAAACATAAACAGAGATTTACCAAAGGAAAGTGACACGCAGCTGATTGTTCAGTCCCGATGACAGCTACTACTGATGGGCTTCTTTTCTTCAATCCCTTTAACGCTCTCATTCTCTTGCAGACCACGGATTAGACCTGGTGGAGAAAGACTTCTCCATAAACACGGTGGCTGGAGGCCTCAAAAGCTTCTTCTCTGAGCTGCCTGAGCCCCTGGTGCCTTGTGCTCTGCAGGTGGACCTGTTGGATGCTTTCAGTAAGCAAACACTGCTGGGCTGGGTGGGGCTTCACAAGAACATAGAAAGATTATTTCTCTGGGAGGGAAGCGGGTCGGTAAGGTTTTGGCAGACCTGTTTTGCTCAGTTTTAGTGTTGACAAGAATAATTTTCATGGTAGTACATAGAGATATTTTAGTTTCAAATGACCTCGTGCAGTGACATGGTCTTAGTTTAAGTGGCAACTTGTCCGTCTGTGCAGAAATCAATGACCGAGAACAGAGGCTTTATACCATGAAGGACGTCCTAAGGAGGTTCCCCAGGGAGAATTACGAGGTCTTCAAATATGTAGTGAGCCACCTACACAAGTAAGTTCCCTGCCCACTGTTTGAACCATGTCATGGGTTGGTTGGTCCTCTGTGGTAGATGGGTATGACGAGAGTTAATCATTTGTCGTCTGCCCCCAGGGTGAGCCAGCTGAACAGGCTGAACTTGATGACCAGTGAAAACCTGTCCATCTGCTTCTGGCCCACCCTCATGAGACCGGACTTCACCACTATGGACGCCCTGACCGCCACACGCACCTACCAGACAATCATCGAGAGCTTCATCCACCAGTGTGCATTCTTCTTCTACAACCAGCCCCTCCTCGACTCCCCCACCGGCCTGGCGGGCCTCCCCGCCTCGCCCACCACCACCCTCAGCGGGAGCTCTGCCTACTCTTGTTACCGCTCCTCTCCTCCCCACACCACCACACACTTCAGCCCCCTGCAGCAGTCCCCGCCCACCACCCCCCAGTCCCCCCTGCAGTCTCTGCTACCCCCCCTCCACCAGCACCCCCACTCCCACCACTCCCCTGCCGAGCAAGAGACGCTGTGAGAGACAGTGAAACCACCTGTGCCCACGATGATGCTGGACCTTATCACCAACACACACACAGAAGAAGAAAAAAAGCCTCCATCTTTGATCATGGACAACCTCGGTTATGAAGAGAGGAGATAGGAAGTGGATGAGAAACTTCTCCAACCTGCCATTTGTGTCCATACATAGCATCGGCGCTAACATTATCAGTGACTCTCCCTCTCCCTCTGAGCCCCTGATCGTCCGGAATTGAAGGTTTCTGGTCAGAAGAGGAGGTCAGAGGTCACCGTCACACCAAGCCTCTCTTCTGTCAACAGCCACCACTTATCCTACACTACCAAGAAATAGAAACCTCTATGCCAAGCTGGAAGAATTGTTTTGTGGCCACTATGTTTTTATGTGAAAAGCTGTTTTAGTTTGTTTTTTGTTCTCATGAAAGTACTGCCACTGGATTTTTAGACTGTTCCTCTGTAGGTCCTTTTGGGCAGCAGTTTGCTCCACATAGAGGTTACTCTGTCTGCCTTTGGGGTTTCTCTCATTGGCTCTACTTGAGCGGTCAGCATGGGGGGGAGGGAGGGAGGGAGGGGTTGGGGTTACACATCCAGGGATGCACTTTAATGATCACTGTTGTTTTTCCCTCAAAAGGGTAATTTTTGTTTTGGTTGTCATACTGTTTTCATGTGTGTTTTTAATTTCACAGCTCAAACAGCCATACCCATTGCCTCTATAGAGCTCTGGCAGATCAAACTTTGTTTACATCACACTTGCTTTTTGTATCCACAAACATATCTGAAGCACTTTTTGATAGTGTAGTGTTAAATTTGAAGAAAAATGCCACGTTGAATTAATTGTTCATTGTTTGTCTCGTGGCTGAATGTGGCATCAGTGCAGGCTTGTGAAACAAGATCCTTTTTCTTTTTTTTTTTTGTAAAAACTTACATTCTCTTACAAGTCGATCCAGCGGTCCTGTTGTTAGGTTGACGGGACATCGGAGTCGACTCGTA
Source organism: Chelidonichthys spinosus (assembly GCA_029853015.1). Taxonomy (NCBI): domain Eukaryota; kingdom Metazoa; phylum Chordata; class Actinopteri; order Perciformes; family Triglidae; genus Chelidonichthys; species Chelidonichthys spinosus. The sequence goes on from CM056835.1 coordinate 2,727,191, forward strand.
TCCCTCATTCATCCAGCCATGTGAAAAGTGGTTTTCTCTTCTTTTTCTCTCTTTTTTTAAGAGTTTGTCTGTAGCTGTTGACTCTCGACCAGAGTGGATGTTTATGGAAGTTTGGTTCATTAGACCAATATAATATCAGATAAAACGTTGCCTGCCATCAGTCAAGTGAAGGAGAAATCTTTTGAATGTGTAACCTAATCGCACCATAACACAACTCCGCATTGCCATCTGGTGTGTATTGAAACCAAACGCTTGAAACACGATAGGTTGCTGGACGTGTTGCCGTGGTTGTCTATCGAACCAAGCTCTTTGTATTCATCTAATATAAAGGACCTTTGACTCGGAAGGTTTAGTATTTTCAACGCACTGTTACCGCTAGTCCTGCTATACAACACAATGACCAGTAGAAGTTAAATGTTTGTGGATGGGGACCGTTCACCTGCTCTAGTGAATTAGTTTTGTGCTGGCCCTCCCCGTTTTAATGGGAAACCATCAGCTGATCTGCAGTGGCAGCACTCTTGATGAAGACCTGATCATTTGAACCGTTGAACACATGAGGGAGGCGGCGTCTTCTCAGTAAAACATGGACCTGGATGATTTGTGGCTCTGTTACGGTTCTTGGTCGCAACGATGACCAGAGTAGTTGGACCTTTTGGGTTGCCGTAGTATTTGGGATCACTACCTTCTGGTACTTTAGGAATGGTATTGCTGTTGGAGAGCTGTGATTTGTCACATTAAGACGGGCACAGAACCAACGAGCTACTGTCCCACTATAACACGATCCCCTGGAGTATAATCTCACCACATCACTTGACTCCTGACACAATCTTGGCAAATCTGCCGTTCAATGGGCAAAAAGTGAGTGAATACTACTCTATAATGGTTGTTTATTTGTATGTTGGGGAACACCACCCGTTAGTCAATGGTAGAAAACATTTCTAGTGTGTATTTCAATGATTGAAAGTCCATTTTTACAATTTTTGTGAATGGTTCAAGGCCACTTAAGTTTAGTGCATGATTTAAAAAAAGAAGAAAAAAAGAAACACACCAAGGGAGAAGGATGAAAGCCTCTCCATGTTTTAAAACATGAAATTAGTATGAGAACAAAACTAAAGTGAAATAGCTGAAACGTGAAAGTTTATGTACTGTGCACCAAGAGCAAACCATGGAATTTGTCTGACTGAGAATAGTGTTTGAAGATGAAGGCCTTATGTGAACTGTATAATAGTTAATAAATTAAATCTTGTAAAATTGTCCTCACATTCTTGTGGTGCATGTGTTTTTGTCTTCACTGAGCCTCCATCCATTACAGTAATGTCACACTTCACCTCAAGGTTGAAATGAAAGTTGGAACTTTGTTGTTAAAAACGCATTTTTCGCTTCAAATGTATGAAACCAATAACAGACGAATGACGTCACAACAATGGAGCTCATGAAATCAGGAATATCAAGCATTTCTTTGGTTAACCCATAGTATTATGGGAATATCACACTTATTTTTGGAATAGTGGAGTGTGGTTTAAACCATTTCTCTGATGGACAACTTGCTAAACAACAAGGTATGAATGATAATCACAGGGCCAAGTCACATTAAAGCCCTCTTTGAACTCTGCAGTCAGCGAAGCATCCGTCCAATGAAGAAGCTTAATTCTACATGAAACATATGAAACATAAGTCCACTATGTAGCATTTAGGCTGGTGAAAACATCAATTATTCACAGCGTGTCTGTCATGAGTCGCTGCACTCTTTTGGTTGAACCTTTTCGTCACAGTATCTGTTAACCTTTGTGGAAGGGTGTGTGTGTGTTCTAATCTTAGGACGCCATCTTGTGGCTGCATAGCTTTAGAGGCCACTGTAAGACGAGGTGGGAGTCTGTGGCTCATTGTGTCACATAATGCCTCTGTGATTTACCAGTATGTTATAAATAATAATTGTGTTTATAACAATAATAATATGTGGTATGTCTAGGTTGTAAAGGTCTCCGTTACAGCACACAGTGCAGAGTCTATAGTCTATAGACTCTGCAGTATGTTCCTCACAGTACTGTTGGTTCCAAAGGAAAAACACTGTTGTACCAGTTGTATATTATGCGCCCAAAAAAATGTATTATGTAATTTGATCAATGCTAAAAAATCTTATTTTTCATTATTTATTGTATAAAATGTTGCACTCAAACTTTATTGAAGTCTTTAATCAGTATAATGGACACATCTATTCAAACTAGTACACCTCCATTAGATAAATCATTGTTCATAATGATCTGGTAATTTTCATACCAGATAAATACTTATACGTTCACATTTTGCTTAACATGAGCAGAGTATCAACACACCATATTTTACTCTATTTTTAGATTTGTGTTGGTTTTGGAGTAAAAGTTACACACTTCTTTGAGGGATTCTTCCTCTTGTTTCCATCTCATCTCATCAAAACGCTGCTTTAGCTGTTCAAACATCCTCGTGACGACGTGCAAACAAACCCGCTGAGAATGACAGAGGCCGTGACGTATGAAAGATAGCTTTATTGCACAAGGTGTTAGAATGATCTTTTTAGTTTTTCTTTTCTTTTCATAGAAAATGTACTTTTGAACACAAGCAATTGCTATAACAAGCAACTCAAACAAATGTTTGGGATACCCTCAACATTTTTTTTTTGTTTTTTTTTTGTTTGTTTTTGATTTTCATACATTTTTCCCCCTCAGTTTTTCCCTTTTAGCAAGCATGCAATGACTTTTTGAGGATGAACAAAATACAAAATAATGATAATAAAAAAGTAAATAGGACAAATGACAACATCAAAAGACCTTTAAAAAAGAATAAAAATTCAACAAATTAGTATCAAAAACATAAAGGGAAAGAAAAAAAGTTTTTTTGCCCATTTCAGAAGTAAAATATTTTATTTTTGATACTATTTCAATTTTGAAATTGGGGCATTCGACCCTGATGTGTCCCCTGATTTATTCTGACGAAAATAGCTCTTCATACAAAACTGTGTTTTATGTACAAGACTTAATCTATAAACAACACTGACAAAAGGTAGAGATGATGGGTCTAGCATGTTTAGGGTGGTGAATTTTTACTTTAATTCATCTGAACGGGGGAACGGACGGGAGCCAGAAAGCTTCAGGTCTACAGACCGACTCCAGTCCAGTATATACACAACAGTAGTTTGTGTGACGAGTCCCTGATTTCACTTGGCTGAACTGGCTTTAGCCACAGGCCACATACCTTACTACCAAAACCCCAGATAAATGAAGATGATTGATTATGGATCAAAATGAACGGACCAACAGATACCCCCTCCCCTCAACAAACAAACAAACAAATGGGTAAATAAATATAAACCATAAAAACGCCATCCTGGAGACATTCCAATAGGTTCTTGTGTGAATGTACATGAAAGCAAAAAGGAGGGTATGGAGAGAAAGCAAACGGGGCATATACAGTACTTCAGACAGGGCAACAAAGATATCAATTGAGTGAACATCATATCCTTTTAAAACTGAACTCCCTGACATATAACATTGCTCAACATTATATTATTTTACTTCATTCACATCATGACTGGGTTTCTTTTAGCTATTTATCCGTTTTTTTTTTTGAAGAGCTAAGATCGGCCGAGTGACACCAAAGCAGGCTGGGAAGTTGTGAGGGTGCGTTACTGAAGCTTTCATTTTGCATCATAACTGAAGTCTGCAACCACTCTCCCAACAGAAAATGGATCTGTGGATCCTCTGCGATACTGATTCCTTTTTTTCTCCGAATGCCACTGTATTAACCAACCACTCAATTAACTGTATTAACCAAAGGCTCTCTACAAGCTTAATAGAGTCAAAGAGCCTAAAATAATATTATAGTAGGATTTCCACCGAACACACATACACAGCAAAGTAGCATCAAACCAGGGAGGTTTTTATTCGTTGACCTGCCTTTTCAGGAACTGAGACTCAAAGTGAGTAGCCTATCTGCTTTCCCATCACAACATGGAGCTTTGAACGGGGCCACTCTGATACAGTAAGGAAACACTCTTCTCTTAGTTGGCCTACAGCAACAAACAGTAACATACAGAACATCCCGTATATATACTCAACTTTTTCTTTCTTTCTTCCAACCTTTTTTCAAATTTGGGTTGAGCGATTGTCTCGTTCTTAAATTTGCCATTAACATTAAATTGCTGTATATACTACTACACTATTGTAGTACATACAATTTATACTTTGTCATAATTTCACTTAAATGTCAATAATATACCTACATAGAAATATATATGTAAATTCTTTATAATACCAAATATTCTCTATTTGTAATGTGAGAACGTATAGCTGGTTCATTTGGGTTGTCGTGATTTGTTTAAAAAGTTAGACACTGTTCAGCGGGAGAGAGATGCGTGGAGAATATTAACGTGATAGAAATGTTATTCTTCTTGGACGTGAACCTGATACTTTCTTTTAGAATCACCATGAAGAGAAAATCTGCCAATAGCTATTTGGGACTTTAAGAGACACACAGAGGGTGAAAGATACAGTAAGAATAGGGAACTTAACTGGAAGTCCTGCAAATTGACAATAATACTCAAACTATGGAGGACAGTATATGTGTGCATATGAGAGACAGGATGGCCACACAGCTTCATACTGGCTATCATAGTCTTCATCATCATAAACGCAGAGCTTTTAGCTCCTCAATTATAGTCAATATTTCCAAATGACCACAGAATCGCTTCCTGTTTTTCTTTTTTTTTCTTTTCGCTGTGCTGCGAGTACTGCACGAGCTGAGCACCAGCCGGCTGGAACTGTTAGTTGGAGTTAGTAATTCTTTTATAGAGTCCCAGGTGGACATGTAAAGTAGGGTTAGCTGGGTCTCTGTCTGGGAGAACACCCATCCCAAGGAAAATTAGACAGAATGCTGGGCATTTCACCATTAGTTGGGATTAAAGAAGGATGATTGCATGCCCTTTCTGGCCCAGACTGAAGAGCACCAGAGAGGAGCTGGCTGAGGAGTGGGACAGAAATGCAAGTCTGTGCAGGAGACCGGACTACACCAGTGTGTATGACTTGGAGTAGGCCCCCACACTCTGTTTCTGCAGTCGCCCCAGTGCAGAGGAGCTGCTCTCTAGCAGCGAGTCTCTGGAGCCCCCCACCTTGTTACTGTTGGTGGGGTTGCTGCTCGTGCTGGAAGTGGAAGCTGTTGCTGCAGTGTTGGAGCTGGGCATGGTGAGAGTCCTTTGGGGCAAGGTGGCGGTGCCTGAGCTGGCACCCAAGCTGCCCAGCCCAGAATGGCCCAGTGTCAGGACCTGCTGCTTGGCAGGGTCTAGAGTCTTGTGACGGCCCTGGGTGTGATACGCCCGCTGCGTCAGGCTGCGGATTGAGGCTTCCCTTGGCGGCACAGCTGGGCACGGGTCATGCAGCTCCCCTTGCTTACGGAAGAATGGGTCTGTCTTCATGTAGAGGGGTAGGTTGCAGAATTCACCTGAGGGAGGTGAGAGAAGAGGTATGTGTGTCATTTCTACTGCTAAAGTGAATGATTTCCAAATAAACACGATTAAATATGACCTGCGCATTTGTTCCTACATCATAACTCATGACTTGGTGGTTTTGACTTGAGTCTGCATGTGTGTGCAGAGAAACCAAGCCTTGGAGTGACTGCTTTTGACATATCAGCCAGAACATTTCCAGATGACCTCTTGTTATTTTATTCAACTTGGATCAATCATAGTGACAGCGTATGATGTAAGATGAGTTATCAATCGTGAAGAAGGTATCTGCATCTTTTCTCACTTACTTTTGTTAGCGCGGTGGGGAATGGGCACAGCCACATTTTTACCACGGTCATAGTCCTGCGGTTTGGGCGGTGAGGCAGTGAAGCGGCAGATGCCTGGTTCAGACGGCGTGCTGAGGGAGGTCATGCTGTCTGCTGGGTCGTTGGTACCTGTGGTCATCTGGTCAGACGAGCTATCGGAGATGAAACACTCTGTAATGGTGAACTTGGCGTGCTGCAGGTGCTCCTCCAGCTTGGCATGCTCGTACGCCCTCGCCAGCTCCTCGTAAGTGAGGAGGCGCTCTCAGTCGACACCATGCTGTTGCGACCCTTATCTGGAAAAACATACACAATATTAATACAAATACATGCATTTAATATAATAACTGTGGCAACAATTTCCTGAGCTGTCAGTCAAATTTTATTTTTCATTTAGAAAAATCTGCTTTTTCGCTCCCGTGTTACTTTGGCATAGTGTAACTGGTACAATTACAACAGTGTTAGCAGTCAGGGGCTGCAATATTTGAGGACGCATGTTATAATGTATAGGCCCTTTTAAAAAAACAACCGCTTGGTGTGAAAGTGGAAATGACATAAAAGCAGCAGTAGTACATGAGAGTGTCAGTGTCATTGTATCAGGGTGCTGGCCAGGATTGACCCACCTGTGTCTTGCGACAGGCTGGCGCTGTAGCTGTCACTCTCAGTGGCAGTGATGCCGTGAGAGCCCATCGTCCGCCAATCGGAGGTGAGAGTTCGTGCCGAGGCCGTTGACTGACTCTGACTCGGTCGGCTCAGTGTCCACTGGCTTGAATATCTGTTTCTGGAGCTGTGGGCTGATTTGATACTTTTCCTGGACACGGGGTCTGAGAGAGGTCACAGGGATCAGACACCAGCTCGGTAGCACAAACACTGTGTATTCATGTATTGTTTGTCAAGACAACTAGATGCTGTCTTTACTGGCTGAAGTCCGAGGTCAAAGCTTTCACCTGGATTTACCTGCTAAACCCATATTATGTTCTGTCACTTTAAGAGCTGTGAAATGGAAAACAAACTCACTTGTGCCTGGGCGGATGTCTGACATGTCAATCAATGGCCCTGAGTTCTGGATAAGGGCTTGGTGGTGCAAAGACACTCCTGTACAGAAGTTCTGCGGATTCACTGATTGGCTGAACTCTGTGTCTGTCACTGGCACGGCTGCCTTGTCCTCCCCTGTTGCAGGCAAACGATGACGATATACAACAAAATGTTAATGATCTAGTATTGATGAAAACCGTGTGATGCAATGACAAACGATGGTATATATTGTGGACAAGTGCGACCACATGCCTATCTGTTTGATGCCTTCCTTGTCCTCAATGAGTAGCTGAACTCGTGGGATGTCGATGTGGAGCCTCGGCCCTTGAGGAGGGCCCTTCACCGGAGTGTCTATACTGCGATTGTTCTTGCTGCACACACACACATGGAAAGAACATATGTCATTTTCCAAACACTTATGAGGTGGGAATATAAGTTCCTGTCAAACTATGCCTGCTATCCCTCTTACCTGATGAGCATCTCGGCGAGGCTCTTAGCATCTATAAGAAGACAATATCTTAATTAGATTAGAGCTGGCTGTGAAGATAATCGTTTTAACTTGTCATTCGGTGTTGCATTAATCCATTACACACAATAACACTGATCTCTGTCTGAACTCTCGTTGTCTTTCTCTCTCACCTCTAAGTCGCTTAAGCCTCTTCTCTTTGCGTTTCTTGCGGATAATGAAGAGCAGAGCAACACCGAGAGTAACCAGGATGACGGGAGAGCCGATGGAGAACAGCTTCTTGACATCATCCCCTTCTCCACGAGCTGATTTAATGGGAGGAATTGTACCTTTGGAGGGAAGTAGGAAGGAGGAGAATCAATACCGAAGTTTGGCGTCGAGAAATGAAGATAACAGAAACGCGACGGACTAATGTACGACACACTTACTGCCATCATAGTCGGTGGTGGCGAACTGGGAGCTCTGGTTGCCACACCCAGCACTGTTGCAGGCCTTCATTTTGAGCTCGTACCAGGTGGCCTCACGCAGCTCACTGAGGAAGAGCTGAGTGGTAGAGTTGGCCTTGAGGCTCTGCCAGGCCCAGGTACCTTTGGGCCTAAAGTCCAGCATCATGTCGGTGATGGGGCAACCACCGCTGGTCCAGCCCTGCAGGTTGAACCCTGCATGAGTGGAGTTGATGTGGGTGAGCAGCGGCTGATCCTTATTGAACACCGGTTCTGTAGAGAAGAGGCAAAAACACAACCAACGGGAGGTTAGATAGCAACAAGCAATATAGTATGTCTGTATGTATTTGGGATCTTGATAGGGATTGCCGTCATTATAGGTGCTATTTCACAGGATTCTTCACACATACATACATTGCATATAATATCACTGAAATGATATGACTATGACTTAAAAAGATTAAGAACAAGTGAGTATCCCAACTTGTTCCATAATTGATTGGTAATAGAGACTGGCATCTCATCTGATATTATATCAACGGCAACACTCTACTCTGTGTATTTTGGTAGTATTTATTTAATATTTTTGCTGTTTTTTAATCAAATTAGAGTTAAGAAATCAGCTAACAAATTCCCTCTCCATAAAACATATTTTGCATTTTGCATTACAAATCCAATACCCAAGGTCTGCAGGAGCAGTTTAAAGGCAAAATAAACATTTAAGGATGGAACAGCAAACGGCAAAAACAGAAAGAAACTAAAGACAACTTTATTCCGTGTTGAGTTATATTATGTTGACTTGTCTCCTGGTTAATTCATGTCTACAACACTTCTGCTTCCACTCCTCACCTCTTCCATGTGTCTTGGCCTCTATGATCTCACTGATGCGCCCTGAGCCCACGCTGTTCTTGGCAGCCAACTTGACCTTGTACCAGGTTCCACAGCGCAGGTTGTCCAGCCTGAAGGACCGTTCAGTGGAGCTGATGAAAACATCCCTCCATTCCTCTGTGTTGTCCACAGAATACTGCAGCACGAATCCTGCAGAACAACACAGAACGAGTCATTTAGAGGAGCTAATGTAAATCCAAGAGATTAAAGACTGTGGAGAATCCTTGCCACTGCTGCTACATCTGTTGGACACCAGGGGGCGACAATAAGCTACAATCAGTTGTGATTTGACTACTTCTTGCACAGAAACATTGTTTACGCTGTTATTTGCAGTATTATTAAACTGATAGCAAGGGGGACAAGCACATTTAAAAAGGCAGGTCACAAAATCAGCCAGAAGGTGGAGGATATGTTATCATGAGACAGCTGAAGGTGGGCAGGTGTTTCTCTGTTCCCAGAAAGTCTTACCTCTGATGGAGCTCCCCCCATTGTCCCCAGGGATCCAAGCCAGGGTGATGGAGGAGGTGGAGGTGGTGGAGACGGTCAGACGAGGCTGATCGGGAGGAACTGGACACACAGATAGTTGCTCAACAACAGAGCAGAAACGTCACAAAGAAAAACACTTCCTCCACTGAAGTTCCACTCAAATACATCTCCTGTTTCTTCTTACCTTGCACCACCAGATTGACTATGATAGTGTCGAAGCCCAGAGTGTTAGTGGCCGTGCAGGTGTAGTACCCAGAATCCTCAGCTTTGACTGAGCGTAGCACCAGCGTGCCGTTGGATAAGATCTGCCGTTGACTGTCAGCGGTCACCGGAATGGCCGAGTCCTCACTGACAAAGTACAGGTTACGGATGTTAATTTCATTCCTGAAGGAAGTTATTTCTGTCTGATTGAGTCATGTCGCTGACATAAGTGGAATCCGATGAGCTCTGACCTGTCTTTGGTCCATTTAATTGTGGGGGCGGGTTCTCCCACTGAGCTGCAGGGCAGACGTACTTCCTTCATCCAGGGTGTGGTCACCGTGCCCCCGAAGGACAGAATCTTAGCTGGGACTGCACGCACAAACATAACGGGATGAAGCTTTGACTCACTCTCTGACACATGGATGATACAACTCCAAGACAAAACAAAAACTGCTTCAGCATCTCTCTCACAAACATGTCTAACTGCCTGCCTCTGCTGTTTGCTGAATGAGTGGCCCAGTTTGCCTACAGGGAGGCCTTCACTCTCTGCTGAGGGAATAGAAAGCAGTAGCGTGGTGTTTTAGTGTAACCCCTCTTCTAACCTCTTAGTTTCACTGCATCTTTTCTCCATAGATCCTGCTCTCTATTGATTCTCGCCTGCTACCTCTCTCCCCAAGGGTCATTTTACTGGATAGGCCCTGTTCATCACCACATAATTAACAACAGCGTTTCTTGCAACATAGCCACTACTCAATCAATACTACGGCTGTCAATCAATAACAGGGAGAGAGAGCAGGACCACGAGAGGAGAGAGAGTGATGAAAGTGATCTGTGTACGGGAGATAATGTTGCCGTTTCATAGCCATCTTTAGAGCGCTCTCCGTCATAACCTTTACAGAAATCTCTTTACCCTTCTCCTCCACTACAGGCTCGCCTGGAGGACCTACCTTTCCCAGCAGGCTCCACTGTGACCTTTGAGCTGATGTTGCCTCGGCCAGCAGTTGTCACGGCTGCAGACCAGATGTGGTATTGTTTACCACGGGTAAGGTGCGTGATGCGGTAGAAGAGCATCTCTGGGTTGGCCTCGTACTCACTGGGTGCCTGGGACAGAGGGCACGCAACGCCGAGTTAGAAAAGTATGATGAGACGGTGACACGACGGGCTCGGTGGCCGCTCTCAGATCAAAGATGTCTTACAGCTTATAAGTACATCTCAAATGGGTATTGAATGCCAAGACTCATTTTAAGACTCATTTTATCTTGGGGAAAAGTGAACATTCTGCCAATGGGTCTTTGACAGAGTCGACATTTCAACTTGTCATTTTAAACTCACTTTTAAGATCACATATCAGCACAGCTTGCCTCCTTCGAGATACAATTATATGAATGACTGTATGTTATATTAACAGGAATCCATTATTTTATCTATTTTTATACAGAATATTCCCAAGTGCTTTTTGGTTTCTACATTTTTTTTTGACTTGTCAAAATACATTTTTGCTATCTTTGGTTGACCTTAAACATAAGTGTAACTGATGTGTATTCATTTCCCACATGAATTGCCATGAATGACCTCTCTATGGACTCCGTCTCTAGCAGGAAAGAAACAATAATCCTCAGAATTTCAGACTGTTTTGACTGAATCAACAATAAATTGAAGTTTGAAGACAGCAAATCACACGTTGATGAATTTATTTACCTTTTGCACACAAGTAAACCTTTTGAGTCCGTCGTGGCCTTTTGCAGGACACATTTAGTGCTGTGCTACACAGAATAAATGAATGTAGTATTTGCCTTTCATTGCTTTGAGAATTTTAACAGTGTGTGTAACTATTTAGCATTAATTAATAAAAAAAATGTTGAGTAAATAAATTAAATTCCCTTTTCATATTATTTGTTTTTTGGGGGGGTATGTACACTGAGTTAAAAATCCTAGGCCTTGGTGCTGGATTAAATGATGTGTTCATGTTGCGATTTTTCCTACAAACACAGCTTTGCGAACATATTCACACATAAACCTGCAGGAACAAACACACACAAACACACACACGCACTAAAACAATGTTCTCTCTCAAGTCGATCCTCTGTTCTCTCTCTTTAATCTGTTCATTTCTCAGTGTTCATCTTCAGTTCCTTCACCATTTGCTTTTCCCTCTTTCCGTCTATCCCCCTCTGTCTAGTTCAGCGCAGAGCGAGGATGGAGGGACAGAGGGAGGGAGGGAGGGAGGGAGGATGTGTGTGTGTGTAGGGGATGTGTTCCAACATTCCTTCAGCATAGCGGCGGTGTTGTGGTGATCCAGGGAGTGATACAGGGAGATAATGAAAAGACGGACAAAAGCACTCTCATCTCAATGTGACTGATACCCTCCTCTGCTCCTTTCCTTCTTCTAGCCTGTCTCTCCCTCTCTCCCTCTCTCCTCATCTCCCCCGTTTTCTCTCATTTCCCCCTCGGTCTCTCCCTACCTCTAATGGTGTTTCTCTTTCTCTCTCTCAACCTCCTTTCCCCCTCCCTCTCTCCTCCCTGTCCGTGCTCATTTACATGGCACTCATGCACAGAGAGGGAGGAGTATTTGTGAATAATAAGAAAGTGGGATTCTATCCTGATATCAGATTTCGCTGTGCGCTGGTGTTTGTGTGCACATGATCTAACCACATCTGAAACACCGCACATGCGTGTATAAATAGAAAATGTTCAAATCTGAGGTCTGTGTGTGTGTGTGTGTCTCTGATGCGGCAGTGTGCATGTGTGAGCTTGTTCTCTGCTTCATTTGCATATCTACGTCTCATCACGTTGCCAAGACAACCTCATCTGTTCATCTGGGAGGGCAGGAAATAAAGCGATGGTGCAAACACGGTGAAAGAGAGACACGCAAGGATGCACACACACACACACACACACCCACGTACATGCAGGTTCAATTAATAATAGTGGTTACAAATTCATTACTTCAATTGGAAGATTTATATCAAGTTCACAAATTCCCTGCTTCTCAATCACCTGGAACCTTTTATACGAGTCACACCCACTGAAGAAGGACTTACCGGCTGGCCGGACCCCGGACTGGAGCAGTAGATGGTGTACTTGCGGATGACACCGTTTGGTTTATGAGGAGGCAACCAGGACACAACCACACTATTGGGAGAGGAGGGGACCGCCTTGATGCCAGCCGGTGGACCAGGAACTATAGAAAACACATGAGAACATCAGCAAAGAGGAAATGTGCATGTGTGTGTGTGTGTGTGTGTGTGTGAATGCGTTCACATGCTGGTTGTTGGATGCCTTACTAAAGTGAGCAGGCTTGTTTGCAGATTGCTAGTCTTATCCTGCACTAAGCCGCTCTAGCACTTGGAAGAACTCTCTTTGGGTGGACGGCGGTGACATATGTTCATTCAGACATTGGTCAGCAGTTCTGACTCTGTGACACCCAGCATTCTCTTAACTCTCAAACCCACAAACAGATTAGACTCTAGTGTCTGATCCCTTGCTAGCCACTTAAGCTCGACACTGGACACCACTTAATACTCTCATTGCCATATAACGGCACAAGAAGGGATTCAAATCATTGCACACTTTACAAAAAAAACAAACACATCAGGACACAGGATACTGAGGGCTGAACAATAATGCTTTTGTCACGTTGGTCTTACTGTATGGGGTTCACAGTGTCAAGCCTATTAAATCCCCACCATAAATATGACTTGCACTTGACAGTGGGCCTCATCTGGGGGTCTACAGAAGTTGACTACCGCATTGTAAGACCCGGCTCTCTAAAACTAACCCCCAATTCCTCTTTTTCTTTCATGTGAGGCCCCCTGATCCAATCATTCAACCAGCCCATGCACCCGGACTGCTTCATTTTGCACATTACATGAGCAGGGATAAAATCTCAAAAAGGATAGATGTAGCAAGGGTGGTTTTGAAAGAGGGAGGCGGGGACCAAAGAATGGTGAGAATGATAGGTGCAGTTCCTCGGGGAGTGATGATGGTGGTAGTGGTGTTGGGGAGGGGCGGAGGAGGCAGTCATCATTATCATAACTGGACCTCTGTGTTAAAGTAGGAGTGGCAGTGGGAGGGGGGGGGAGTTAATTCCCATCTGGTGCCCAAAATCTGCCCAGGACTCTGGACAGAAATACAGACAGTCTGCTGCACAGACGATGACAAGGAAGCGAGGCTCACTGAACATCCCCACCGCCATGAATATATTATGCAGGACTGTGCCAAACAGAGGATGATGTGTCACAGTAAAGGACTAAAACACTCAACTAAATACAAACAGAATGCTAACACAGAAAGTCTCATTTAAATTGGCGGAGAAAAATACATTCTTGGCGAGGACATTCCTATTACATTTTTTTGGGATGGTTTATTTGTTTTGTCAGCCAAGAACAAGATGTATGGTCACCTTTCTATCTTTCCATCTTCAACCCACAGGCCCCTCCCCCTCCTCTAAAGAGACATGGATCCGACTGTAATCCCGCCTCCAATGGTGTAAGCATAAAATTAATTCTCTCTAATCCAAAAGGAGTTAATCCTTATGCCTATGGCAAGGGAGGGTTGGTGGGAAGGATGCAGGCCGAGGCTGATGGCTGACTCCTGGATGGTATATGCCCCCCCCCCCCCCCAGTGCCTGCCCTCCCTCAGCCCTGAGCCGTGGGCCCAAAGCCTCTTAATTCTCATTAGCACTGCTAATGGAGCTTGCCAGCATAAATGAGCTTTTGTCATGGTTTTGAGATACAGCCCAGCACTCTTTTATATATCCCCCTCCCATCTCTCCCCCCTTCACCCCGCACACTGCAGGCGTAGGACACAGAGACACTGAACCCAAGTTGCTCCCTGTATGCTTTACAGCAACCTTCTGCTCCTAAATGCTAAGGATGGGATAATTTCAGAGGTCACATTTCCTGTATGGACCTGTATGTTTATGATGATTGAAATAACTTTTAAGTTTAAGAATAGTTCAATCTTCAACCTTAATTTGGAACCGCAACTTAATACATGAACAAAAATGTTAAATGCTTTCTTTGAGTGTGTCTACTCACGGTCCTCGCGGGTTTGGATGTAGAGGACGTTGCTGCGGACCCCGTCTCCAGCCTGTGTGTAGGCCAGCACCTGAACACTGTAGTTGGTGAACTTCTCCAGCCCTCGCAACTCCACCTGCTCACGTGTGGTGGTGATATTCTGCATCTCTCCCCATTCTAAGCAGAACAGCACAGGAAAACTGTTTGAGAGTACTGTTGGTTATCTGGAGGACAGAAAAACAATCTTCTACAAAACACATTTATATACTACTAACATGCTTTCCTTAATATGTTTGGAGGAAATGTGACGACTGCCTGCATTACAAGGCAGCAGGAGTAAGGAGGACGTTGAGGTGGATGGTTGGTTATTCAGAGCAAAAAACTTTAAAAAATAGAAACCCAAATTTCTGATTTGTGTCCAACACACAATTTATAGGCTACGAAAACAGTTTGTTAAGGCTTAAGGTTCACAGAATTAATATGGCAGCAAACTAAAAACAATTTGCCATGTAAAGCTATGTTGAATTAGTGGTTACCTGAGCTACATTTTCTCGCCGTTATCTGGACGTCACTTCCCACAAAACATATTCACAAATGCAAATTGGTTGTATATAAAATGAATTCTTGGGATTAATTCTCAGGGTAGAAGTGACAAAGGAGCACAAACACAATCAAATATGGTCATTGCATTCTGTCAGGATTCACCAAGAAACAAGGGCCAACTCGCAAACCCAAAGACACACAGGAACAGGAAGTGCTTCATAAGAAAAGTGCGGAAAAACGTTCACACATTGTGACTCACAACACTGACAGAGAGACAGGTGGCTGGGACGGTGGGGTTGAAGTTAAGAATGAGATAGGTGATAATTACTC
This sequence comes from Chelidonichthys spinosus, assembly GCA_029853015.1. Taxonomy (NCBI): domain Eukaryota; kingdom Metazoa; phylum Chordata; class Actinopteri; order Perciformes; family Triglidae; genus Chelidonichthys; species Chelidonichthys spinosus. Next base: position 2,742,397 of record CM056835.1, read on the forward strand.
TGCATTGGCCACTGGGCCTGGCCCCCACAGCACCCACCTCCGTCAGGGAAGAGGGACCAAAACACCACCCGGTAGCCTTTCAGCACACCGTGCAGCGTCAGCCGTGGAGGCTCTGCCCACGTGATAACGGCCTCGTCCGACGTCACGGAGATGGCTCGCACGTTCTGCGGAGGCTCGCTGGGCACTGGAGACAACAGGGGCGAGGATTAGTGCTGCATGGTTCAAATACATTTCAAGGTTGCTTTAATGGTTTCTACTTGTCAAAATCCTTGGATATTGCTGTTGCTAAGAAGACCTGACTGATTTAGCATGCTGGCTGAAGCACAGATAATTAATGACTACTCAACACCAACAACCCACAGGCAATCTCTGCAGAACACAAATCAGTCAAATCAGCTCAAATTAGCTCTCAATGGCTCCTTGTTCATTGCTAGCTTTTAGAGCACAGAGAGGAGAAGGAGATGGGGTGTAAAGGGGGGTCGTGGCTGGGAAGAAGAGCACTGAAAAAGAGCCGAGTTAATAGTAAAACAGCTACACCTTAAGGGGTTAAAATGCAGATGAGGAGGGTGGGGTGAGCTGAGAGGTGGAGGATAAAATCTGAAAGAAGACAATGTTCGTCTTTAAGGTAATTGCAGGAGCAGCTTCAGATTATCTGGACAATTATCATCACAATTATTGTTACCATGATCAGGGTGTGTGTCTGAATCTATAAGAATCTATAAGAAATAAAAAGCTGTAAAATAGAGGGAGGATGAGGAGAAAGAAGGGAACCAATGGGAGGGAGAGGAAGATAAAAAAAAAAGGAGAGGCAGAGTGGGCCGACATTTAGAGAGTAATGGGGCTCCTTGTTCGTCTCTTGCTCTCCACCAGCCTAATGAGGGTGCTAATTAAAGCCGAAAGAAGAATGGGGGATGTGCTGCAAATTCATTTCTACATGTTTGGTGTTTTTATATAAATACAGTATAGATATGTGTGCCATGCTGTTGCTGCATTTGACTATATTTCTATTATTTTTGACAAATCAAAGAGATATGCTTTTGGGATCTTTTCATTTCTGCCTCTCCACGCTCTCCCTCATGTCCTCCCACGCTCCCTCCTGCACACACTCTCGCAGCCCACTCTCAGTCTACGCTCCTTTTCCTTCATCTCGAGATCTACATTTTCATCCATCCTTCTCTCTCCTGTCTCCTACCATCTTCCAATGTCGTAGCGTTGATCTCAGTACTGGATGGACCCGTCCCGGCTCTGTTGAAGGCCTGGACCACTACCCCGTACTGGGCATATTTCTTTAGGTTGTCCAAGGTATACACTTCACTGTCCCCTGTAGCTTTCATCTCCACTATGCTGTACTGGCCATTGCTGCCCGGGCCGTTCTCTCTGTAACCGATCTGGTAGCCTCGGATCACCCCGTTCTGCAACTCCTTCTTAGGAGCCTGAAAGAAATGTGGTTAAAGCGGTTATTATTAATGTGCATGTCAAACTTACTACAATCACTGGTGAATTGTTTCAGAATTTGGCAGTAAGTTGTGCAGATCTCCGCCAGGTTTGTCTACAACAACCAGTGCTGTTATTGAGTGATTGATTGAACTCAACCCACAATTGGTTAACCCCCCCATCTAGACCACAAGTGTATTAGATGAGAAATGTCCCTTCCACATCTCACAACAGATATGCTCTTATTTGAATCTATGCATATGTCTGCACAGCTCTGCTCAGGTCTCCAGCATTTATTTAGGATTTACACGTGAAGTTAATGCCCAACAAAGAGACACAAGTTACTGTGTCTGTGGACGCAGAGCAGAGGCTGCAGGTCGGCGATGCACTTGGCTGTGTTATCACTAGCGGCCCCTAACGGCAGGGGCAGGTTAAGGGTAGTGAGTGAGGAGCAGTGCCAGTATAAAACAAGTAATAAAAGGTGTATAGAGAAAGTGCAAGACACCGCAACCATGAGAGGTCCTTGGGCATGCAGCCAGATCAGGCCACCTGTTATGTAGTGTGCTGTGAGGCAGGGACAGACACGGAGATGCACACTCACGCACAGACCCAAGCTTGTCACAATGTAGTGTATTAATAAATTAAATGTTAAGGCATGCCTAAACCTAAAAATAAAATAAAATGTAACATTCAGTTTTCTGGCCAGTATTAACAGGTATGTATAATAATATGCATAGATGTAGTTTTACCCTCCATGTAACCCGTATGCTCTGAGATGTCATCGGTGTGAGGATTACTTCCATCGGTGGCCCGTCAGGTGCTGTTGATGGAAGATGTAAAAAAAAAAAAAAAGGTGACTGTCAAGTATTTTCCAAACAAGAGAAAATAAGAAAGATGGCAAAAGAGGAAAAAAAAACAGACATCTGTGATTTCTAAGAGGAGAAAACAATAACTTACGTGCTTCCTCTGTACTGATTGTCAGCTCTTTGCTGGGAAGGCTGCGGCCTATCTTGTTGTAGGAGTACATGCGGATGCTATAAACACAAGCTGGGTGCAACTCTACAATGTTGGCCTGGTTGTTGGTGGGTGAGATGTTCCTAGTTGTGTACATGTGATCCCAGGAGTCTGTCAGATACAAAAAAATTTGAGATTTTTCAGACGTGCATCTTTAAATAGAATTCTCACATACATGTTTAAATGTTGGACACCTACCTGATTTGTTCTTGTATTCGATGTCATAGCTGGTGATGATGCTATTCCCATCGAACCGTTGGATCCAGCGCAGGTTCATGCTTCTGTCCTTCACCTCCCTCACTTCCAGTTCAGGGGGATCTGGGGGTTCTGTATGTGTGAGAGAGAGGAGGTGAGGGATTTTGACCTGCAATATTTAACTAAGTGTTGGAGATCTGATTCTATGACATTTTCTCCCTGGACTGTTTAAATATCCTCACGTACTGTGTATGTTTTAGTAAGTTAGAGACGGTTGTGAGATGTGTACTGTGTGTGTTAGAGATACCTTGCACAGTGAGTTGGATGAGCCCTCGACCCTCTCCATAGGAGTTGATGGCGTGGCAAGAGAAGAAGACTGAATCTCCTCGCTCAGCTGGGTTCAGCTGTGAGCATCAACACAAACAGAAAAAAGGTTACAAAGTGCCAGATCCATCTTCTCCTCTCTAACGCAATAATGCAACAGCTGAGAGACATTACGTAGCATTATTGACTTGAACTGCTTTATATGGCCTGGTTTTGAAAAATGTGCACTTCTTTTTTCACAGGAAAAAGGAAAGGGAAAGTCTGACAATACTGGGAGAATTTATTTTACAGGGGAAAAAAAAGAGTTGAAGATGAAATGACCAAATAATTAATTTCCATTCCATTATTCCATTTGCTGCATATTCTCCTCAGCATCAAACAATCCCTCTCAGTTTTGGTCAAGGTCTGCTGGTTGCTGTATTCGGTATCTGACCTTTAGTGTAGAGATGACTTCGTCCCCCTTCTTGTTGATGGTTATGGAGTAACGGGGGTTTCTCTCCGCATCGATGACGGTGTCCCCTCTCTCCCAGCGGATGATGATGGGCTGCTCGCCCCGCGCTGTACAGTTCAGCTCCTTGGTCTGGCCTTTCCTCGCCATGGTGGTGTTGGGGTGGCTGGTGATCATGGCAGGAACTGAGCAGAATCGCAGACAAATGTCAGTGTGACGAACGGTATAAAATGGAGTAATGAGACAAGGGAGCAGGGATGTGGTATTGGAAGCCGAGGATATATTACAGATGTAAAGACATCTCTATTTCTGCTGTCTTTTTCCATTTTCATTTCACGCTTCAAGCCTCGCTGGCCCTCTTACTCTACCTCCTCCCTATCAGCCCTCTTCTCCTACTCCTGATTCTTTTCCACCTCCTTTCCTCAGACATAGATTATTGATTGAAGCGGTTCCTGCGGTTTTGTTTTCATCACTAATTCATCAGTCCTTTTCCCCACAAAACATTCTGGAGCACAAAGACCGGCAGCCGGAACACATCAATCGATTGCAAAGATACCTCCAGTTAGTGATGTGCAGGACTGAGACAAGGTTTTGTTAGGTTCAGTACAGGCTGCACTCGCCTGGGGCAAAAGGGCATCTTATAAGAGCTGATTCCCCTCCAAAAAGCTAAGGCTTGTCTCTGTGTACAGTATATGTGCAATCCAGGAGATGTGGATATGAAAGTGTTCAAGCCAAAGAGAGTATGATTGACACTTACTCTTGACAGTGAGGATCATGCTCTTACTGATGTCTGAGCCCACGCCGTTGGAGGCCTGACAGAGGTAGTACCCTCGGTCGTCCTCAAGCACGTGTCGGATGAGCAGAGAGCCGTTTGACATGATCTGGATGCGGCCAGTCAGAGGGACGGGATGATACTGCTGAGGGTTTCCTACTCCTAAATCAACACAAAGTAATTACACATTGGTGCTTGATTTTTCCTTATTCATGCAAGTGAGTATAATGTGGTAGGGGGATGATGTTACCTTTGGCATGTTTCCACATGACTTTTGGAGGTGGGTAACCCTCCACAGAGCAGTTGAGAACTCCAGCTTTGCCGTAGATACAATCTTGATTGTTGGGCTGCACCACGAAACGTGGTGGCACTGATAGACAAAAAGATGTGATTAACCTAAATGGAAGAACTAAAAGAAGGTCTTACAGTAAACGGTAGAAAATGGGAGTGTTCTTAAAATAACATGTACAATTCTAAGCTCCCTCAGCACAGTGCATTTCACATCCGATCTGACCTAATTCATCATCATGCCATCCTCCCTTTGCTCAATCTCTCACCAGTAACAATCAATTGTCGTTCCCAGCTGACTGTGGCGGCGGCGTTGCTGGCAATGCAGGTGTAGTTTCCGTTGTGCTTCAGTGTCACCTTGGATATTTGCAGGGAGCTCATGAACTCTTTGGTCTCTATTGCGACGCCAGAGGCTGATCCTGGCACGATGAGTTGCCCATCCTTGTGCCAGGTGATGCGTATGGGCATGTCCCCAGATGACACCACACAGGCGATGTACATGAGCTTCCCCACTGAGGTAGAGGGGATATCGAAGGGCTGGATGAGCGGCGGCACTGGGGGAGGGAGGAAGAGCGCAGAAAGTCAGTGGAATAAAGGTAGCGATAGATGTGGAAGAGTGGCAGTGCGGCCATCTGGAGCAATGCTGAGAAAGAGAGAAGGTCATTGGCCAGTGGGCCCCTCTTCTCTTCTCCCCCTTCAGCCCCATCTCCTGCAGCCCATAATAGCTGCTCTGGTTAGAGTCCAATTGGCAGGAGGAAGTCACTCCGTTGCCATAGTAATAGAGGTTGGGGTGGGGGTACTACAGCTGAGACATCTGGGGGATTTAATCTAGGCTTCATTATTATTCATCTAATTAAATCAGAGACACACTCACACGCAGGCACACGCACACCCATTAAACACCTCTGCAGCTGCCCTGCTACCATCACTACCCCGCTCACAGACTAAACAAAATACAGACTCACACTGAAACATCAATCTACCCTAAAACCCCATCCACCTCGTTCAAGCATCACTGTAAAGCAGCACTGCACGACATTGACTATTGGTGTCTCCGATTGAAGGTGGTTAAGTAGGCTACCTTTGCCAACATCTGTAAACTGCACAGATGTGGGGTTATTTCGTTTTTTACCAACAAGACCAGTTTGGTGGCGACAAACTATTATTGGCTATTTTGGCTTTCTTTGGACGGATTGTTCTCTCACTTGCTTTAAGAGACATTTTGTATTTTACATACAGTGATGTGCACAAAGAAACACCCTCAACAAGGAGACATGTGTCTTTTGGGAATATAGGGTGAGGCCACAGTACATCTCAATCCAGTTGTCACTGGAGGGTCACTATCTGCATCTATTAGATCTTTGGCTGGTGTGGTTTTATCCCTTTGAATCCATTCTTCTCTACACGCTTACCTTTGACGGTGACGTGAACCGTCTGGTTGATTGTGACCTGCGGCTGGATCAGAACACTGCACAAGTAGGTGCCCTCGTCCGCACCCTTCTGCACGTCCGTCAGCCTCAGGGTGCCGTTCTCAAACACCACTTGACGATGATTATCAGGCAGCTGCATGCCGTCCTTCAGCCACTTGATGGAGTAATATGGGTAGCCAATCACGCGGCACGTTATGTAGGTGTTCCTGCCCGCCACTGCGGTGATGTCCCGCATGGGTCTGATTCGGGGTGGACCTGGAGACACAGGGGAGAGAGGGAGGGGATGGAGGGAGGAGACAGAGAGACACACAGAGGTCGGGGAGAGGAGCAGATGAGGTGAGGGAGATCATGGCAGAGGAAAGGAGCAGCCACGGAGACGAGAGGTATAGAGATAAAGGTTGAGGGATAGAGTGATTGGGGCAAGTTGACAGATGGAGAGGGAGGTTAGTGATGCTCCCTTTACTTTGATTGAGTATATTTGTTGATTTTAATCTAATCAAATATTCTGTGTATCTAAGTGTGTCTTTCTAAACTATCCTCAGACAGACAGAGAGACAGACAGACAGGCAGACAATAGTTAGATAGATAGATAGATAGATAGATAGATAGATAGATAGATAGATAGATAGATAGATAGATAGATAGATAGATAGACAGACAGACAGACAGAGAGACAGATAGACAGACAGATAGATACACACAGACAGGCAGACAGACAATAGATAGATGGACAGATGGACAGAGAGCCAGACAGATAGACAGTGTGACAGATAGATAGCTAGATAGACAGACAGACAGACAGACAGACAGACAGACAGACAGACAGACAGACAGACAGATAGATAGATAGCTAGATAGATACACAGACAGACAGACATACAGACAGACAGACAGACAGATAGATAGATAGCTAGATAGATACACAGACAGACAGACATACAGACAGACAGACAGACAGATAGATAGCTAGATAGACACACAGACAGACAGACAGACAGCTAGATAGATACACATACAGACAGACAGACAGATAGATAGATAGCTAGATAGATACACAGACAGACAGACATACAGACAGACAGACAGACAGATAGATAGCTAGATAGACACACAGACAGACAGACAGACAGCTAGATAGATACACATACAGACAGACAGACAGACAGATAGATAGCTAGATAGATACACAGACAGACATACATACAGACAGACAGACAGACAGATAGATAGATAGCTAGATAGACACACAGACAGACAGACAGACAGCTAGATAGATACACAGACAGACAGACAGACAGACAGACATACAGACAGACAGACAGGCAGACAGATAGATAGCTAGATAGATACACAGACAGACAGACAGACAGCTAGATAGATACACAGACAGACAGACAGACAGACAGACAGATAGATAGCTAGATAGATACACAGACAGACAGACAGACAGCTAGATAGATACACAGACAGACAGACAGACATACAGACAGACAGACAGACAGACAGACAGATAGATAGATAGATAGATAGCTAGACAGACAGACAGACAGACAGATAGATAGATAGCTAGATAGATACACAGACAGACAGACATACAGACAGACAGATAGCTAGATAGATACACAGACAGACAGACAGACAGACAACTAGATAGATACACAGACAGACAGACAGACAGACAGACAGACAGACAGCTAGATAGATACACAGACAGACAGACATACAGAGAGACAGACAGACAGATAGATAGATAGCTAGATAGATACACAGACAGACATACATACATACAGACAGACAGACAGACAGACAGACAGACAGACAGATAGATAGCTAGATAGATACACAGACAGACAGATAGATAGCTAGATAGATACACAGACAGACAGACAGACAGCTAGATAGATACACAGGCAGACAGACAGACAGACAGACAGACAGGCAGTAACTGTGCGTCAGAAGTGATCTACGCCTCTCACTAGCCCCTGTGTGTATTTGTATAGAGTCAGGTGTAGAGTGCATTTATATTGAAAAGCAGACAGGCACCTCTTACGTTTATGCGCGCTTGGTACTCGGCGCTACCGGCCGAGTTGCGTGCGACGCAACGATACACTCCCCCATCGCGAATGAGTGGGCTGCTGACGTTGACGTGCGACACGGTCAGGCCGTCTGACAGGGTGTACTGGCTGGTCTTGTAGGTGGAGTCTCGCACCACGGGCTCGTCATCCAGCGTCCAGGTGATGGAAGGGGGAGGGGCTCCTTTGGCCCCACACATGAGGGAGAAAGGCTCGCCGGGGTTCACCACCCGCTCGCTGAAGGAAGACACAATACGAGGAGTACCATCTAAGAGAGAGAGAGACAGAGAGAAAGATGAAACGAAGACATAAACTTCCCTAAATAAACATAAAGGGTCCAGTTCACAAAGTTCTGACAAAAAGCAGCATGTTGAACGCTCTAATACATGCTCAAATGCTCTATTTATGTATCCACCAAGACATTTGTAATGGTTAACAATGTATGCCCCTGTTTTCAGTGGAAGAATGAAAGTCAACAGTTTAAGTAGAAGCTTTAAATTTAAAGAGAAAAAGTGTTTTCCTGTCACTTTGCTGTTATGATGGTGTAATAAAACGCCTTCTGCAGCCCCGTTTATACAGAATGTGATACTTGTTTAGTTCCCCGACGGTCTCTGTCCACATACCCTCGAGCAGAATAATGGAAAAGTCCTGAGCAGTGTGGCCCTTTCGGGAGGCGAAGCACTGGTAGGCCCCAGAGTGGAACTTCTGTGCTGCAGTGATCTGCAAGGTGTCGTTGTGTTGCCCCTGGATGGAGATGTGCTGGTCGGGGACGATGGGCTCCGTGTTGCTGTACCAGTTGATGGTGTATTCTGGAGAGCCCTCCACAGTGCAGGTGAAGAACAGTGTGCTGCTGATGCCGGTTTTCAGATTCTTAGGGGACAAGGTCACTCGTAGTGGATCTAAGAGAAGGACGCATGTTGTTTGTTAGAGCACAGATGTATTAACAAAAAGGACTCCAAAAGATACACTTTCTTTATTTTTGTTTTATGCATTTTCCGTTCATTGAAAAACAATTTGTAAATCTGCCATATAAATGAAAAGTAAGTTTTGCTTTTGCTGGACTCTTTTTGATTTCCCATATGGTATCACATAAACTTGAAATCCACAACTTTAAAAACAAAATATTTTTTTGTCATAATTTAAAAGATTATAAAATGTTGTGGAATTACAAAGAGGGTTGTTTTTTTGTGGTTTGTCAAATAATTCATGGTTAACGCAGGTTAAAAAAAAGGCTTCATAATCCAGTAATCATTACATGAATACATTTTGTGCCAGATTTGTAAACATTTAAATTATTCTCTGCAAATTCAACACATTATATTAGGTTATAACTAATTTGCAAAACATGGATGATGTATTCATTGATTAATAAACGCATAATAAAACATTAAAGTATGTGTTATTGTCAAGTGATACCAAATTCTCTTATGCATTTATAGACACAAAAGACGTGTACATTTCTAGAGACAGAGAGACAGAGAGACAGAGAGACAGAGAGAGAGCACAATCAGTGGCGGTGACTAAATCAGTTCGACGCACTCATTAAAAAAGCAGCTGGAGATATCTCTTCACATCTCTGTCCACTTGTGTGTGTGTGTGTGTGTGTGTGTTTTTGTGTGTGTGTGAGAGTGTGTATGCACGTGTGTGTGTGTGTGTGCAAATGTCAGTGAGCAATAAGGCAGCTGGTGGTGTGTGCTGGGGGGCATCACTGTGCCCCCCCCTGTCAGAGTCACAGAGTGTGCTGCCATGATGTGCCCACTGGCAAAGCCGACCGCCTCTCTATTCTCTCCATGTCTCGCCTTCTCTCGCTCTTTGTTCCTTTGTATACTTACACAATGTACATTTATCTCCGCCTCTCTTATTATCTTGTTATTACATTGTAGATAATGTCATTCCAGCACTGTCTGGATATCTGATCGACCCTTCTGTGACCCCTCGTATGTATCTCCGTCTTCCTCGCCCGCCTCCCTGATGGTGAATGCTGCTGGCAGCTGTGTTACGGATTGAGTCTCAGTGAATTACCGCCCTGTCTCTCTTTTTGAGACCTGATATGACGGGGCATCATACAGCTCACACAGTCACCGACACACTCTAGGTGCGACTTATATGTGTGCCTCAAACCAAAAGGAGAAGAATTTGTGAATGCATCCATCTGCAAGGCTGATTCAGTGAAAAGACAGTGCGGGAGGTCAGGGTGTTTAGCGATAGTGTGTGTAATTGTGTGTGTGTACCTATAACATGAAGCTGTCCAGACACCTCCTTTGAGCCAAAACTGTTGGTGACCTCGCACGCATAGCTGCCACTGTCCTCTTGCCTCAGGTCACTGATGGTCAGCCCTGTCAAACGCCGTGTCCAACGGGCATCCGAGGGCAGCGGGCGGCCATCTTTCAGCCATCGTACGGTGGGGCTGGGGTACCCTCCTGCTATGCAGGGGAGCTCGATACTCTGGCCTGCGTTCACCTCCCCTGCTTGGAAACTGTCCAGTATGGTGGGTGAGGACTCGTTGGGGTCTGGAGGACAGAGATAGGGTCATTTTGTTTGTCAAGACAAAGACAAATATCAGTCTTACATGAGTAAACTGACAACACAAAGCTGCTCACCCATTACAGAGAGCCTGGCTCCATTGCTTTGGCGCGTCTCGCCGCTGTACTTATGTTTGGTGATGCACCGGTATGTGGAGAGAGCATCCTCCTTCTGGACGTCAGAGATGTAAAGAGCCCCGAAGGAAGTCAGAGAGAACCTGTTACCTGAGGAAGACACATCCAGTAAAGATTTACATTAATTTCCCCAAAGGAAAACTGCTGACAGAAACACACGGTAAAAAACCTGCACTCAGATGATCGTTCGTGTGTAAATGCATTGTGCTCATTGCAAAACCGTATTGTGCAAAGAACAAACAGCTGCCTGAACAGTTGGCAATACCTGCCTGATAATGTTGTATCCCAAAACCTGGCACTCTTTCAAGGCCTGGAGGACACACAGCGGTCACTTACACCACCCATAGACAGAGCAGAGACAGATTTACTGCCCCTTTAAACACAATGTAAAACTCTCATGCACCATCATCACCAAACTATCGAAATGTTCTTCCTTTGGGAGGCCAAAGATCATGTGTGCCACTATGTGATGAGAGCTGCCTGTTTTCTTCACAGCATTAATGCTTCTGGTTAAACTGGTTATGTTCATAACCCAAAGTCTCCATGCTGTGTTCACTGACTGGATGAAGGGAGGGAATCCAAAGGCACACGAATTAAGCTGTCCTACTTCAACATATCACATATTGCAACAGCAATTGTCTAGAAGGTCATTGTAAGTCTGACATATTTCACAATGGTTGCTGCAATTCAATGAGTTCAGACACTTGTGTCTTTTAGCATCTAAGCTACAGGCCAGCAGCTGGACAGGCTGCGTTCATGTGCACCTGTGTGTTCATCAGCATCAATATTTTATGTACAAGCTCCGTGTTTGTCGGGTTCTTGCAGAGGGGTTGAGCAGGAATACTGAAGGTAGCAGTTATGGACTGTGCATGTGTTTGCATGGAATATACTGCATGACCCGAGAGGGAGGCACAGGCTTCAATTTCACAGCAGCCTTTGTTTGCCCCCCAGAATGAAGCCTTACAGGATAATGAGCACTTTAAGACTGTTACTCCCACAACACCGACGACTCGCCTGTCACAACACTCTGACATAGGCAGGCAGAGAGAGAGAGAGAGAGAGAGAGAGAGAGAGAGAGAGAGAGAGAGAGAGAGAGAGAGAGAGAGAGAGAGAGTCAGCTGGATCTGTCAAAGCCAGACTTTCCATCTTCAGCAGGGGATGTTATTCATCTCTATGAAACAACACTGATTAAACAGCACATCACATTATTATCTGTCCATCTCAAGTGAGTGGCTTGTATAGAATCACTTTATCAGTCTATCTTTAGTCGACTCTCTCCATCTCTTTGTGTGAATCATCTCATCGTCTCATTCACTCTTTTTCTCTCCATCTCTCTCTCAGCAGAATGGCAGACAGAGTAAAATATTAATTACTAAATCACTGTGCTCCCTCAGCTTTTATTCATGCTGACTTGACTAGATAACGAGAAACTGAGCCAATGTGCATTATACACACACCCAACACACCCAGCTGCAGCTAAACATGCATGCATGCATGCAGAGCAGAAAACAGCCGCAGTTGTTGCAACATTTTTCCAATTGTGCCACGTTCATTTGATATCATAATACAGTCTGTGTCTCACTTGAAATAAGACCATTCTGTTAGGTATTGACCAAGTAGTGAACATTTCTAACTTGTCCATACGTACTAGGCATCTAAGAATAGATCTCAAACATGGAAGAAAGAGAAACGTCCTATCTGGGAAGCCTTCTTCCTGTTTCTGAAAGCAACAGAGGAAACAGCTGATGGTACTTCACATCTTTCTTCACGACAGACCATCGCCAAAACTGTATAGTCTGAGAGCTGTGTTTCTGACCATGTTATAGTAGTGAGGAGAGCTTTTTGTTTCACAAAACACCATCAACTAACAATGAAATCACTCATGGATCCTCAAAAAAGCTCTCACGGAACCATTTAGAGGTTTAAGTATTTTTCATCAACTATAAATGGCTCTATAAAGAGTTCTTTCACCCAGAAAGAAGATTTCTCAAAGACGCTGTATTGCCTAGAGGATGTCAGCATTGTTGGATTTTGTATGAGTTCGGTCAGAGTCTCAAAGCGACGATTTCATGGAAGAAATTGTGCAAAATTGTTCGTGTAATCCTGATGCAGATGGGGTCCAGAGGGGAGCCATTATATTAACTCGTAAGTGCTGGATCTGGAAGGAAATGTGTGTTTTCAACCGGAAAAGTAATAATAATAAGGTAAAGAATAACGGAAATTATTGTTCTCAAAAATATTATAACATACTGTGTTTCCCCCACAATATTTGAATGATATTTCTTTCAGAAAATGTGATCATTTTTCAAAAACAAAAAAAAACTTCCCCTACAACCCCCTCACATTTTCCATTTTGATTTTAAACATGTTAAGTCTCCGTTCCAATACTTACGCAAATGAGTAAGATCCAACTGCTCTTGTAGCAACACTGGGCAGCAACTGTATGCTATGTTTGTATAGTAATAATGAATGGTACTGTATGTCCTTAGTGAACCTCTCGTGTAATAAAGGGTTTATTTTTTAATCCAACAAAATGCCTCCGGCCTCGCAGTCACACAACAGGCCAGACCTGCCGCTGTGACAAATTCCAAAGAGGAGGAACGAAAAGGGAAAATAATGAAAGTATAAATGTGCGAGAGAGAACAGGAAAAAATAAAGGCATGATAGTCTATAAATAGGATACAAACTGTAGCCTGTGTGGTTCCAAGACTTGTGTGTGAATGCACCGTGTGTGTGTGTGTGTGAGTTAGTAGCAGCCTCATTTTCTCACATGCAAATGAAGGCGTCGGCGCAAAGATAACGAGGCCCATATTTCCACCTCCTCAGTGGGGCCATTATTTATTGATGTTCTGCATCTTTCCCCCTCCCTCCCACTCTCACGCGTTCTCCCTGTTGCTAGGGTCTTCTCACTGCCATCCTGGTAGGATTTCAGTGTACTTTCAGCAATTATTAAAGAACAACCAGTTTGCATTCATCAAGGACGAAACAGAGAAACCCTCTGCCTAGTGTGACTGCAAAAAATCATAATGGTGAATTGGTGGTAGAAGTCAGTGGAATTAACAGGGAAAAATACCATCAGTGTGATGCTGCTAAATATAGCTTTTCGAATGCAAGTAGGTTTTGTATCCAATCACACATTTTTTTACATCGCAAACGTTAGTTTTCCATTTCCTGTGTATTAATCTGGAGTTTTCAGGTTTAAAAGATAATAAAAAATACTAATAATACTAATAATACTAATAATAACTATATATATATATATATATATATATATATACACACACTCAAATGACTTGGGGCCTGTTCATTGCCAGTTCTATGTGCAGTTCGGAAAACTCAGTTGGACTTCTCTACCTTCAACAGAAAACTAATTTAGCTCTTGGAAGTGAATCTGACCTACATGCTTTAGAGGAGCAAATTTCCACAATATCTAGACTAGTCTATTTTAGGAGAAACCCTCTCTCTTTTCTTAGCAGGAATTATCTCAGGACACTAACCTGTCTGGAATACAGCGTTTCCTGTGTACAAAGCAAAGAAAAGGGAACTAAATAAAAATACAAATTGACTGCATGATCTTGCAGCACTCACAGCTCTAGAGTCAAAACATTGGTGTGCCTGTGGGAATTCCCACATATGGACCCCATATCTAATCAGTTTGGAAAAGGCTAATGAGGTATCGAACTCACATCCCTGTTTTCCTTCTGGCAGAGCACTACAATCTGATCCCTGGAGTCTCCATCTTACTCAGCGCTGTCGACGGTCAAAAGCAGCGGTTCCTTGCCTTGAAGGGTTCTCCCAGTTAAATGAAGGTTAGCGTATTTTCACTGCTCATTATGATGACTATAAACTACCACTAGCAAAAAATGTGCCAAAGCAGCGGAGGGTCAGAGGCTTCACTCCTCCACATATACAACAGTAAAAACCCTCAGATCGATGCCTGCAGCACAACATGTTTATCCATTTAAGAGATGTGGTCCAAAGTTAGAAGATTAGAAAATGACTCGTTCAAACAGTTACGTTTACGATCATGCTTCAGAAGAACCATGGGGGAGGTTTTTACTGTCCAAACATTGTTTGCAGGGATCACTGATATGAAAAGTGAATATGTAATAAAAGACTATGTGAGTTTTTTCTCTACTTCAATCTGTGTATAAAACAACCATGTACAGTAGGTTAACATTATTAACCAGAAATTCCATTGTGATGAAGTTCTACCCCGTAAATTAATATATTTCCCCCAACAAACCATAAACTGTTGGAAGACAGTTAAAAATGCTTTTGGACATGACGAGCACAACATGACGAGCACAACAATGAACTGTAAACAACTTGCTCCAGTAGACCTGAGTCGCCCCGTGCACTGCCAAAGGTTACAGTAGTTTGAGCAACAAAGATCCCAAAAACCCGAAGACATGCAAACACAAATGAACACCTAGCACATAAACGTCAACGTTTACTCAGTTATTGCAATTTTGCGAATAAAATCTTGAACGTTGTGACAGAAAAATGTCCGACATTCTGATTTTGACGTTTGAAAAATCTCATTCTGTATCTTTGCCTTTTACCCCTGCTCTCAGCAGCAAGTTGCAGAGAAGAATTTGAAAGAAGGTGCGAAGAGAGAGGGGAGGAGGAGCGGATCAAAGACTTGCGACTGTCACAGAAAGAAGAAGAAAGAAAGAAGAAAAAAACGCAGTATATTCCGGAGATATTCTCTGCGGTGCTGGAATGTACTTGGTGCTCACAAGTGCAGACAAGCCAGGCACAAACACACACAGAAACACCTACTGGGCTTAAAATAGGACAAAAAATATTTCCCGGCTGGAATGAAAAATAATAACTATGTTATAAAATTAGCACAGTGGCAGTGGTCCAGTTTTTCGCAGCAGAGGAATCTGTTAAAGCAGAAAATCAGCGCTGTTGGGCTGAATGACTTGATTTAGGGAGGAATGAGTGGAAAAGGAAGAAAAGACAGTAGTGGAGAAAAGCAAAATGGAAAGATGGAGGGTAAACTGTGGAGGAGATAACAGTCCGTGTCTGTGTTCTCCCCTCCTTTCAAACCTTTATGCAAAAAGGGGTGTTGCATCTGTATTCAAAGCGAGAGCCCACTCCACCCTTTCTTTGCTCTCTCCCCTCTCTCTGCTGTGTACATTAAAAGCCCAAGTAGAAGCAGGTGTCAGCCAATTAAAGATATACACTTTCCCGGCTTTTATTCTGCTACACACTTACTTAACATCTATGAATGGCACCCTCTTAACTCCTTTCAATTCACATTCAAAGCAGGTTTTATTGGCACAACTGATATATAACAACTAATTGTGCAATGGGAGCCCACCCCCGCTGCATCTCCTCCATAAAAGAGACTTTGTTAACACGACCAAACTGTTCAGACGGAGCACGAGTCACGCTGCCACTTAAGACTAACACTGCATGAGCAATATCTGAATCTCGGCATTCAATTCTCTCCATTTCCCCTCTCGCTTCCTCTCTGTCGCTTGTTCATTTTCTGGAAGGGGGACGAGATGCAAGACGTAGAAGGAGCCGCAGCTCTGTCATGTTTTCATTAAAAAGCCACGCTTCACTGTCTAATCCTAACTGCTGTCCTCTTTCCTTACCAATTCTGACTGCTTACCTCATCTTTCAATCATGTTCTCCCTGCCCTGCCCCTTGCCACTGTGCTGTGTGGTGCACCGATTCACCCTGAGTGGAGAGGATGTTGGAAAGTTGAGGACGGAGGTGAGGAGGGGACAAAGGTGGAGGTTGTGGAGAGGAAACGGGGGGATGAGAAAGAACAGACAGACAGAGCAGAGTCCAGTTTCCGCTGCGATGGGACCACATCTCTTCTGCTTCACTTGACTGCTCCGTCCCAATTTGCCCTGTGTGACTTTAAACAGTAAACACTGGGGGAAGGGATGATGCGGAGGGGTGGGTGGGGGCAGCCTATCGAGAGGCTGAATGGCCATTCGAGGACAGACATAAAACTGATCGTATGCAAAAGACGTCGTTTGCGTAGATTTAACTCGGCACGATGCTGCAGAGACGCCATGTTACCCCCCATAAACCCATCTTAACCAGACAGGCCGACGATGCTGCATAAAGCTAAATGGACCATCTCAGATAGAGGGAGCGCTGAGGAGATTAAGCATCAGTAGAAGCATCAGAGGAAACGAGGGATGGAGGGAAAGAGGGTGGGAGGATAGGAGAGAAATAGGGAGAGATGTAGAAATAGGACTCCATTATTCATGACGTGTGTTTCATGTGCTTGGTGACATCTGGGACAGCAGTGATAATGAGAGTCCCGGGAGAGAGAAACCACATACACACACACACACACTCACACACACACATCCCGATGCACTGCACTTACAGAAGTGTGCCACCATGGTCCAAACACCTACCCTTCAATTGGATATCCCATTAACTCCCACTGAACTGTTAATCACATGAGCACTTAAAGACTTAAACACAAAAGTCACTGTTCTTTCAAATAAAGTCCGTCAAACTAAACACACGCTCCTTCACCTTGTTTTGATTTAGCAGGCAGAGTTGAATATACGTGTGTGTGTGTGTGTGTGTGTGTGTGTGTGTGTGCGTGCGTGTGTGTGTGATGCGGTGTACTCCAGCTTAGCCCATGGCCTCGGGCAGAGAGCTGCATTAGTGGGACTGAGTGAGCAGCCTGGTCCCTCCCTATTAGAGTGCTGGTGGCAGAGGAGTGTCACTGCCCAGCATGGAAGGGGAGAGAGAGAGAGAGAGAGAGAGAGAGAGAGAGAGAGAGAGAGAGAGAGAGAGAGAGAGAGAGAGAGAGAGAGTGAGAGAGAGAGAGAGAGAGAGCTTAACCGCTGCTACACACACACATTTATATTGTTTACCAGAGAGCACGGTTGAAATCCCTAACAGCACCTCAAATGACATACACTCAGAATCAAAGTATCAAATATCACATTTACCAACATGAAACCGCAGCCATCCACACCAGCGACCAGAGGCAGCTACTATGACTAATATGAAGATGATTAGTTCTTCTGCACAATCACAAACATCCTGTGGGCAAAGTACAGTGTGGAAAGAGTACTTAGGCTCTATACTTACACAGAAGTAATACTACCACAGTGTAAAACAATTCTATCACAAGAAAAAGCCCTGCATTACAAAACTTACAGAGTTAAAGTATTATAATCAGCAATAAAGTATTTGCAGTACCACAACATATAAGCAGTACTTTCATGTGTTTAACTAGTCAACAGGGAGCTTATTTGAACCACTATAAACAGTTGGGTAGTGAAATCAATAGCAATGTCCTGAAATATTGCAAAGTAACCAATAGCTATATAACTACAGCTGTTCAAAGTAGTGGACTAAAAGTACAATATGTAAGTAGCAGAAAACATGAAATACTCAAGTACCTACAAATTGTCCCTCAGTAAATGTCTTTAGTCACGTTCCACTTGTAATCTGCTGAACAGGAAGAAGGTCTGGTCAGACCATACAATTCATTTAAAAATAATTAGTGGATTAATTGATATTGATAAATGAATGATACAATCATTGTGAGTCTCTAGCACCTCAAACATACAGTATGTACTTAAACAAACCAGCATGCTGTACTGTAAACGTTGCTAGACATCATATCGTCTACTGTAGAAAGATCACGGCCGGCTCTGTGAAGAGGCTGCATGTATATAAACAGCTCATTCTGAGGGAACAAAAATAAAGTTTCTTATTTTCAGGTGATTATACGCTAAAGAAAACAGACTTATTAATATTATATTCCATTTTCCATTTTATTTACGGTGTTGAGCCAATCATTATCACCGCAAGGGAAATTCCTCGGCTATAATAAACTTAAATTTGGGAGTAAAAAAGACGACTGACCCTAGTTTGTTTTACTGCAATTTGCTCTGTTTCATCCCTACTGATGATACTGTAGATATGACACACTGAATCGTTGTCTGAAGTCTTAAAAGGGTTTCATGGTGACGAGAAACAGAGCACAAACAACTCCCATGCTGTAACCATGTTGAATTATTGACTTGCTTACACATGATATTTACTATGTACATACTAACCCACAAACAACAGGCGAGGACCATCACAACCTTGTCCTCAGACATTTCTATCACATATCTCAAAGCAGCCTCTAGATCTGCTTACCTCCATCACCTTCCCCTCCACTCCGTCAATCACGGCCCGCTGGGTTGATCTGGCCTTTATGTCTGTTTGGACAGCTAATAGTGAGGCGGATCAATAGGTCTGATTGAGAGGTCATGTAGGAACATGGCACTTGGATGACCACCAGGGATCCCATTTGATCTCTGATCATGTCTTCTCACAGCCCCCGGACAACCAGCTGCATTCACAGAAACAACGTAAAAATGAAACCTCTCCTCCAGGGTCAGTAAAGCGTGAAATCTATCACTATATACAGGAATAAAGCACAATATGGAGTGGAGAGAAGTAAGACTACCTGATAGTGGAGATTACACTACAGAGTTTTCCTTACACCGAAATTACACAGAAGGATACTTTTTATAATTACTATTTGTACTTGTCCCACATAATCGGATGGAAATTTGTTGACCACACTTAAAACCAAAAGCATGCGTTAAGAAATGAGACCACATGATTTGAGAGAAAATCTCTGCCTTTCATACCGAAAGACCCAAATAAAGACGAGAGGAAAATCCGAAGAAAACGTCTTGCTGCTGCTGTTGCGAGCTGCTGAGTAAAGAAGCATTTCCTTAAATACTATTTCTTAGTAGATCCTGCTGTAATCTCCTCACACTAATCCCTCTTTCACTAGCCTAAACAAAGGAGTAGAAGAAAGGGGAGGAAAGTGATAAAACCTCTTTACTGAAATCCTATTTCTTAACCCAATCCAGGCCACATAAACCCTCCGACTCTTTGACTCTTAAGCCTCGACACAAGCCTTCCTGCTTTCCTCAGAATGTTAGCAGGGCAGATTAACAACTATCATTCGGAGCCAGTAAATAGAAATTATTTGGTTAAATAAGATGATAAAATACTTTCAATAAAAATCCCAGTGATGTGGCAATCACCCAGGAGCAAGACCAGATAATATGACATGAAATTTATATGAGGATATATTATCATATTGATAACATTACACCTAAACAACAGTGTGTGCTTTAGAATGATCAAGTTGCAGTGTTGATAATGTCTTCAATTACTGTCAAACTTTACAACTCCTTAAGAGAATAATAATAATTAAAAAAAATTGTATATCATATTTCAAAATGGTACAAGATGCTTTCTGGGGGATATAAAAAACAAGTTCCACACAAGTTAAAACTAACCCAACAAATCATTTTTTCCCCTCCCTAGTTTATTACAACGCAGTCTTATTTTATCAGGTTTTTCCCATCAGAGTAAATAATGACCTTTTAAGCCACATGATTAGAAACGTGTGAACCCAGACCAGATCTCCCAACTCTCACACAGCCTCACTTGAAGGGTGAGATGGAGGCCAGATTTCTGTCAGTGATGTGCTCACGGGGCTTCCCCATCTCTCCCTCTTACACTGATTGACACTGATACACTGATGCACTATAGCATGCTCATAGTGCATGTGTGTGAGAGCCTGAGTGTGTCTGATGGAGACACAAAGAGAAAAAAGGCAGGGGAGATCGGCGGCGGCTGCGATAAGAGTGTGTATTTTTCTGTTACGTGCACGTGAGCAGGCGTGTGTAGTAGTGTGTAAATAGTCAATAATAGCCGACACTTGTCAGCCCTCTGCTCTGTACACACAAAGCCTGTGGTTGAGCCATTGTTGAACTCCGCCTCTCCACGCCAGCCACCCCCCCAAACTGGGCCTCTCAAGCAGAGATAATTATGCCTATTGTGCCCCTTGCACACACTAACGCACACACACACACACACACACACACACACACACACGATTGTTTGTGCTAATTCACACACCCACCCACGCGCCTACTCAACCTCACTGAGTAAAAGATGGCTGCCAGCACCCCATCTGTTCCTGCCCAGCTCTCAGCACGCTGGGGCAAACGAGCAGGGGCAAACAAATCCAGAGAAAGTGAAAGAAGGAAGAAACTGCACAGCCAGCATTATTTAATTCCAAAACTTGATTTGAGAGGTTAAAAATACATTTCCATGTTTGGTTCATTCTTATATAGATGATTTGATGCTGGGTTTCAGCAGCATGATTTAGTCTAATGTCCCCACTAACCCCCATGGCCATGCTGTGTGCCATGTGGGGCAGAGGCAGGAGTGTGGGGGGGGGGATGGTGTGACACTGGAGGGTGGGGGTGACAGAGGGCAACAGTCGATGGGGTTATGTTCAATGAGCCCTGGGGACGCCACGTGTTCCCTGTCCTCCCCTGTCACACCACGTCCTGCTGCACCCGGGCAGCCCGGCACAACAACAGGACAGCCATCACACAGCAGAGCAGAGCAGAGCACAGCCTTAATGTATCCTGAGTTAATGTTTAATGAGCGCTCCATATTCAGGCTGCTTCATGAAAACATTGAAAATGGCTTTATTGTGTTACTTTTGAGTGTGTGTGTGTGTGTGTGTGTGTGTTGGGGGCAGGCTTGTACATTTGTACTTTGCAGAAGCGAGTGTACGTGTGTGTGTGTGTGTGTGTGTGTGTGTGTGTGTCAGACCAGTGTTTACAAGAGTCGGCTGTGTCCCAGACAAGTGTATCTATTAATGTATTCCTGCTCTGAGTGCAAAAGCACAGATTTACAAACAGACATCGTGTCCTAACACACCACTGCTCTCCATGACGTCCCTCTGCCTTTGTCACCTCTCTCCTCGCTGCACCTGTGCAGCACTTTATGAAACTAACTTTTTAATTACTGAGGAAAAACTGCAGTATCTTGTTTATATATACATAAAAACTCAATACATTCACACACAGATAAGGACCTAGATACAAAAAAGATTAGATTAGATAACTAGATGGACAGCATGTATAATCATTACTTATCAAGGTCATCTCAATGTCATATTTATATTTATATACATATAGGTACATATACTGTGTATACTGTATATGTAAGGGCCCAATCAGCAATTGACCATTTTGTCCATACTAGGGATGGCACAATATAGTAAAAAAACAATAAAAAATAAGTTGAACGTGGTGAATTTCAATTATCAGGATAATTGTAAATATAGTCACGAGTGACTTGAAAAAGCACTCTAGCTTACCATCATGGTAGAGAAGTAAAGAAAATACGGGACACAAAAATAATATTTTTCCAAATTCAATTTTTTTTCTTATTTATGGGAAAGGGGACCTTATTATTTTTTACCTTATAGTTTTTTTGTTTCACTAAAAAGCATAAGATGAGTCCTATCTGTGATGCAATAAAAATATTTATTTACAAACTGGAAAGTGATCCCGGTATGCTTTTGTGCCCTTTTAAGTGTTTTAAGCATATTTTGCTGATTATGGTGATAATATTGTGAATTAAAATGATTTTGGCTGGATAATCGTAACATGAAATCTTCATATCATCTCATGCCCAGTCCATATGGTCAAAACCCCTTTATAACTCATGCTAGTAACTGGAGTGGACAACTTTTGAATAAACCACAATGTGCCCTGAACTATTAATGGTCTGTGACTTTAAATATCAGCATTAGCTTTGAACATCTCCACATACGCTTCTCTTCTCTGTTCATGGCAAATCATTTTTTAGGAAAACATTTTTTCTTTCATATTTACATATTTACTACAACATTTAGCTGATTTATTGATTAGTCGACAGAAAATGTACTGGCAACAATTTTGATCATCTATTTTGTCACTTTTAATGATTTATATCACTATAAACTGAATATAAAACAAGATATTTGATGATGTCCCTTTAGCTCAGGCATACCATTATCATTTTTCAGTCACAACAAAATAAATTGCAAATAATCACTAGTTGCAGGCCTAAATATAGTTGTCTTAATAAAAGTGGAGCACTAATCTTCAAACTCAAGTCACTGAAAATCAGTTTAGCTTAGTTACTGTAATTTTCTTACGCAACAAAGTATTTTTCCAGGTGTTTCCCAGGTGTGTGTGTGTTTGTGTGTGTGTGTGTGTGTGTGTGTGTGTGTGTGTGTGTTTCACTGTTAAACCGCTCGGCTTCCAGCAGGGACCCCAGAGGCAGAGGATTGATCTGTAATGTAGCCTGTAAGTGACCTCACCACCCGGTGACACCCATTAGGATCCAAGTTCACATTAAAGCCTGATGACTCAGCATTTACACACCGACAGGTTAAATCCACCTTACTAGATAGGATAGAACAAGATGGAGGCGAGTTTAGAGAGAAAGACTACAGAGAATTGAGTATGAGTGGGTGAAACGTTTATGTGCAAGAACAGGTTTCTAATCTTATTTTTATTTTTTATCTCATCCATAAATTTAATGTTTTCTCTTCTGTAATTGCTTTTCAGCTCTGGGTTTTATGGGCATGTGTATCAAATTACTGTGCAAATACATAAACAAGTCCAAACTGTGTGGCAGGTGGATTAGATGGAGCATGGTTGGGCATCTTCTGTGGACCACCATGTGGCCACAGCCATCTGCTGGTCCAGTCTCTCTTCGTCGGAGCCACTCATTAGCTTTCTGCTGGTTAGACTGACGGCCTCAATCTGCAAGCTGAATCTCTCTGAGTCCCACTGTTGTTTTTATTCCTGTCCACAAACGCTCCATCTCTCTCTGTCTCCGTTCCAGCTCTCCTCCTTCAGATCACTGCTCAGACTAGCAGGCCTCCATTGTCTCATGAGGGTCACACACACACGCATACACACACACACACACACACACCCACACAAAGCTTGAATACAGGGATGGCATAGGATGGGGAAGTAGAAGGGAAATAGGTCAGTCTGCCTCCACCCCTCCCTCTTAAACCCAGTCACTGTCCTGGCCGGACAGGAAAGTGGGGCAAGGGACACACACACACACACACACACACACACACACACACACACACACGGCTCCAGATGGGGGACATGTGTGTTTGACAAAATGGAACCTGTTGGGGTTCAGAGGGCACGGCTGCTTCGTGTTATGTCATCAACTCAACCTTGAGACCTGTATGTGATCGTGCTACTGATCAGGGTCTACACATAATGATTCCTACCTGCAAAGATGAACCAGATATAAAGTCAAGATGAAGTAGATGAATTTAAATTAACTTGACTTCAGCTCCTTTGTATTCAGATGGTGGGAAATCAGAGAGCAGACACACAGGTCTGTGGTGGCACAAACGTTGGTCTGCAGTTAGATGACTTGAATGCATCAATACTGCTTATAAGTCAATGTAAAAATTAAAAAATCAATATGTAAACAATAATTATGTATTGAAACTGATTCAGCACTAATTCTTCCTACGGACACTTGCAGCTGCGTTTTTCCCCTTTTGTGTTACAACGATGCGACTAGTCAATCACAACCCAGAGTATTGTTTTTGAAATTTATAGAGAGTTCCGTGATGGTTGAATGCTTTGACTCGCTGTTTGCAGTGGATTTAAGCAGACAATGTCCCTTTTTACCAATACGATACCAGACTACATCCCAGTCCCAGGCAGAGCGTGCATTACCACAGAGACAGCTAATGGGGATTTAAACCGTAAAGACAAACAAGTCACTTGAATGTTATTGTCTGCCTTTCTTTGCTGTATATTCGACCGCTGAAAAGTCCACGGCGTTTCCCTGCTTTATGCACAGTGCATGCTGGGAAAGGCCCAGGAACTGGACCGAGCATGTATGGAAAATTATGGAATTAAAGTTTTTGATTAAAAAAGACAGGCACATGTGTGCACAACCATAACATACATGGATTTACTCACTCAACTGCAACTCCTCTCACAGTGTTTCTTAAGCAAAGAAATAGTGACAGGCCAGACAAGCAACCGCCCAGTCACTCGCATGAAGAGAGCGCTCAGTCACAAAATCAATTTTAATTTTCACATCTTCATTAGACCTATCCAGACAGGCCTGGGCAAGCAGGGTTGAGAGAGAGAGAGAGAGAGAGACAGAGAGAGAGAGACAGAGAGAGACAGAGAGAGAGAGAGAGAGAGAGAGAGAGAGGTGACTTTAAAGTAACTAGAAGAGATGGTTAACTGAGAAGTTGGGTATCAGCATCAATAATGCTTCTCATTGGTCTTCTTATATAACCATGTGTCTACTGTATATTGATATTCACTGGATGTGCGTTTACAATATTGAGATTATGAACTGTTCTGCAGACGTGTTATGTTTTAGAGGTTATGTTGCGGATAAGTGACTGCTTTGCTGTAAGGTCACTGTGTTGATAAGCGCAGAGGTCGGGGTCAAGGTTGAACACGACCACACTGCGAGTGCTTGTTTTGTTTGTGTGCACCGCTGTCACAGGGAAAGGAAAAGTTCAGTGAGCAGCTCATCATGTTCAACATCTGATCCTCACACTCACTGCTCATCAACTGACCTATATACCCCTAATTACACACAGCAGCCTCCTGACGGTACACACAGAAACAACCCATAGATGAGAAAAAAACATAAATACACACACAGAGGTCTGGCACATCCAAACCAGACCAACTGTATTTGTATGTTGTCACTGTGAACCAAACATGATGTGAACTCCTCATCTAAAAAGCGGCTGCAGGGACAAGGTTAACGGAGAATCATTCTTGATTTAAAGAGAAACCAGTGAATCAGAATAGAGAAATAATACAATTTGTGGTGATCAATAATATACATAAAAAATCTCATTCAATTATTTTACAGAACCTTTTAAACACTGATGTATAAAATGTGATGATTTTGATAATGAAAGCTGGAACATGGACTGATGTTGGAGCAGAAAGACACTAAACATAAATGTAAGATCGGGGTTGAATACAAAGTGCATCACAAGCATCGTGGAGAATTGTGTCAAAATGTGTTGTTCCTTGAAGTAGCA
The DNA here is from genome assembly GCA_029853015.1 of Chelidonichthys spinosus. NCBI lineage: Eukaryota > Metazoa > Chordata > Actinopteri > Perciformes > Triglidae > Chelidonichthys > Chelidonichthys spinosus. The sequence continues at coordinate 2,767,963 of CM056835.1, forward strand.
GTTACAAAGCACAGTAAAGCACTATATTACTGTAAATGAAGTTTTAAAAATACACTGAATATCTGAAAATAACAAACTACTGCAACCATGGTGCATGTGTATGTGTGACACCGTGTCTGTGTGTTTTCATACATATAATATAAAACACCATCTGCCAGGACCTGAGGCCGTTCTTGCCCTACTACCCTCCTTGCTTCTCTTCCTCTGGTTCATTTTTCTCCTCTACCTCTCGTCCCTCTCTCCCACATTGTTAATGCAAGCATTTTAAATGCAGACAAATAATCGTGCATTCATCACGGACATTCATAACGCATAATATATAATCATATAATAAAACACAAACAGACAAAAAGAATGAACACATTTTTCTCTCTTGTAGGCGCACGCACGCACACACACACACACACACGCTCACACACACACACACACACACGCACACACACACATGCACACACACACAAATGAGGTTAATGAAGATGAATGTGGGGGCACAGTCCTATTGACATCCTATGTCTCTAATTGTGCCACTGTTCTTCAAGGACATAGCGGCAAGACAAGCAGGGAGACGACGGGAATAGATCTCATGAGGAGAAACTGTGAAAAAGTCATGCAACTTGGAAGAGAGTTTGTCTAATGCAGTGTCAATCAGAATTAAAGGCCGGATTTGACATTAGGGGAGAAATTTGCACGTGATGAGATGTAAAAGCTGTGATGTGCAGAGAGGGAAATGTCTGTGAAAAGAGCAGGGGAGTGAGGGAGGAGAATTTGAGCAGGGAGGAAGGAGCAGGAGGAGGAGGAGGAGAGAGGAGGAAGAGGAGGACCAAATCAGTGATGCAGAACAGTGAGCAGACAGAAGACACGAGTTAAGAGTTCGGTCAAACATATAGCACAGTGGTGCATCAGCCATCCTCGCACACACACACACACACACACACACACACACACACACACAGAACACAAAGACATTCCTAAATCCTATGAAATTAATCAACCTGCCCCCCCCCAGGATAATCCAGATTCACTCATGTAATTTCCTACCTGGTACGATGGAAACCGTGTCTCTCTCCCACGACACGACGCTGACGTACTCCTGCACGGCAGCTGGGATGAGGCACTTGAACACAGCTACGTTGCCCCGCATCGAGCGCTGGTCCGCCACCCGCACGGTGTAGGGCTCCCTGAAAACTACAAAAGCACACAAATCATATTGAGAAAGCTGATATGTCAAGCTTTAAAAGGTAGTGTTATTACCGATTATTGGATAGTTGAGATTGGTGACCCATGATGGTTTTTTTTTAGAATTTCTTTTAATCACAAATTGTATGTATTATTTGTAGATATAATCTACACAAAAGATCTCTCATCATCTATCCATAAAATGTGCTGACAATGAAAGAAAATGATGACGATGTCATCACAGTGTAAGTCCTTTTGTTCTGAGAGAAAAACAATAATCTACTTGTGTTAACACCATCAAACACAACACATCAATTATCACAGAACGCCACATTTATTCATTGGAAATGACTGGCTTTGTTGTTTGAACCCTTCTCGTTCTGCCTCTGCTTTCACCATAAATGGCGTGAGCCGCCATTAAGCGGGATAATCATGGAAATTATTTTCTAGTTTTGGCATCGCATTTTGTCCTGTTTTTGTACAGAACTTCATAAGGGGCGCAACGGAGTGAGCTGCACATTTAAAAGTAAACAGAAGGGTTATTGGTGCTTTAGTTTATGCAGGTTCATGCAATAATTTACACTCTGGTGAATGAGCAGGGACTCATTAGCAAAATCACATGAAAGCTAGGACGTATCTGAAGGTTGCTAAGAAACTGGTTTGGAATCCCTTCCCTAGTAACAGACACGATGACAGCGTGCATACATTCCTGCTGCAAGAGGGAAACACATGCAAGTGCACAGAAATTTACATCTTCTTTGAACAGATGAGATGAATAAAAAAAAATCAACGCTATCAATGCTAAGTTGTTCTGAAATAATATGGATGGGGAGGGATGGATATGGAAGGATGAACTATCACTGATATATCCGTTTAGAAATTGTTGTTAGCCATAAAGGTGATTCAAATGGGACACCCGTTAATTATCGTTCGGTGGAAGGTCAATTTCACCACATTGGCCACAAGACTGAACCTCAAGTCAAAGCATCCACATCCTGTCTGACCGTAACCTGTCCACCAGAGCTGCCAGGGCCCGACAGAGGCCGCTGGTTGCAGGATGTTTGGTTCATGCTAATCCCTCGTCTCCTGAGGCCAGGCTTTTGGGTCATGTGGGAATGAAGGCAGCAACCGGCTGGCATGCAGCTCAGGGCCTGGCTCAAATCCTTAACTTGGCGCTAGTATTAGTATTAGAATGAATATGAGTATTAGTTCAGGTCGGTGTTGGAAGGCAGAATATGAAAACAGATGTTGACAGCAGGAGGGAAGGGGGAGGGACCGACTGGCCTGAATGAATGATGGAAAGGGTGGGGGACAATAGATGCAGCGTTAACTAACATCCAGCTGCGGTTTGATGTAACTGCTTGGTGAAGTATCTCTGCTGGTTCTAGAGCTGCAGGAACACAAACCCCCAGACATACCATTTCACTTCAGATGAGGTCTCGCTTATTAAAGTAGCGTCACACGGTCCAATCAATGGAAAGCACCAATTAGGTTTGTTAATGAGAGATAATTAAAGAAGTGTGCTGTGGCTATATTTAGTCCGGCACAAGAGGACAGTTTGAAGAACGAGGGAGCAGGGAGGAGGAGGAGGACAGAAAAGAGAATATGATGGCAACAGAGGCAGCTTCTGGTCAAAACGTCCAAAAATACACTACCTATAGTTTAGCATACATACTTGTAAAAGATATTTATAAGGTCTCTAACACTTAGAACTGTAGAATCGCTCAGTATGGAAATACTTTTCTCACATTGCAAAGCTTTAAAAAAGCATTCCTTGAAAAATGTCCAAGTGGCGGTGAAGTTCTTGGTGGACATTATTGTAATGACCTTTTAAGAAGTAAAGGTATTGACAATGAGGATGATGTGATAATGTGATATAACCTACTGTCACACTATTTCCTCCTCATCTGATCAGGTTCATGTACAAATCACATTGGAGATGCTTCTTAATTCTGAGCATTGTAGGGTTTGTGTTTTGGATTTCATCCTTCCAGATGGTGCCATGTCGTAGGTGGAGCTGAAGGGGTTATGTTGGTATAAAGTGCAGCGGCTCATCACCAGCTCAGTCAAATAGGTGTGAGCGAAGGCCGAGGCCTGGTGTAGTATGTGATGCAGATGTTCTCTCTGTAGACTGTGTTCTAGGTCAATCTGTGTTCAGGTCGAGACAGGCTATTTTAGGGCAGGTGATTTTGTGTGTGGGAAGGGCTTTTTGCTGCTGCCAATCACATCTGCTCTACTTTATGCTTTCACAACTGTCCCTTTTTATTCCATGCCTCATTATGTTTGTGTCTCACTTTGGCCTTGTGATCCATAACCACCTTTTTTCAACTCAATCTTTTAGACTGGTGAGTCTTGCTTTACTCTTAGGCCCACGCGTCCTTCCCCACGGGTCAGAACTCACCAGCTTTGATGCGGATGTTAGGGCTGCGGATCTTGCCGGCTTGGTTTTCGGCAGTGCAGAAGTAATCGTTGTCGTGGATGTAGCTGTTGTATGCGGAGGGCGAGAAGGGGTACAGTTGGAGGGTGCCATTGGCGTGCACGTGGCGGATGTGGGGCACGTCGTAGATGTCGTCGCCAGTGGCCAGGTACCACCGCAGTATGGCACTGGGGGTGCCCCCTGCTGGACAGGGCAGGGACACCCCCACCGAGCTGGAGTAGGTTACCCTCTGCAGGGAGGCATTCACAAAGTACAGCCTGGTGGAGCCCACATCCTCACTGTGTACTGCGGGGACAAAAGGACAACACGACATAAATTAACAGGCCGAGGTGGAGGTGAGTGGTTCACGATGTTCACCCGTTATGTGCTCAATACGGTGTGGAACCACTAGCAACATTCCAATGCCATTGGTTTGAAGCAATCGGCATCACGTTAACGGACACTAAAATGGACAGAGTGGGAATGTCCTTCAAATGTGTTGCAAAATAATCATAACAAATATATGTCAAATGTCCAGCTGCAAACATCAGTCATGTGATCCAGAAAGCCAGGGATTTGGGCTAAAGCCTATGATGGTTTAGATGGATCGGAGGGAGGAGGAGCCTGTTACCTCCGTACAGTGTGCACATACACAAACAAAGACAGAGAGAGGGGAACTCGATGATAGGTTATGTGATTGGAATTTCTATGCCAGACGCAGAGATTTAAGTCTATTTAATCTCCTTACATATTTAACACACACACACACACACACACAGGAATGTTCTTCATTGACACTCAGATTAAACACATACAGCTCCAGCAGAGAAAAGAAAGTGAAGTGGGGGGTCTTTTGAATTATGGGTCATAAAAGGTTAGATTAGAAGAGAAAGAATATGTGGGGAACACTGCTGACGGACAGATGTGGATTTTAACCACCACTGCTTCCAAATGATATCATCTAATACACATCACCCCACCACATATTCACCCTTAGTTTAGTTCAGCACCGAAGTCTGTAAAACATCATGGAAGATACGAACTGAAACTGATAGATTAAGAATGTTGATCCACAAAAGCATACTTGCGTTAAATGTTTTTTTTTTTACAAAATGGATCCAATTGACATTTCCTTCATTTCTCGCTATTAAATAATGCTTGTTAAAATAAGAATAAGAATATTAAAACGTTCAGTGGTATAATCTATGTTTGAATAAATTGATATTGCATTTTTGATTGTTATAATTCAATCATTAATTGTTTAACTATCACTGAAAATGTCACAAAATCTTACTTTTCACAAAGCTTGGGGGTTTCAGTGGTGATATGAGGTTTTTATTTTGTAAAATGGTCTGTGAGTTTTTATACTTAATCCATACACATGATCATTAGTTAATTTCATAAAGTGTGGTGTGGTTAAGAAACATATCTGATGATTTCTTCGATCCTGGAATCATGCGGTGAAGAGAGCCGTCCAAGCTCTGGGACTCAAATGTATTCTAAAATATAAAAGGTGCGTCCATGGTCAAATATGTCCCAGTTCAGCACAGAATGTTGCCGAAATATCATGAAAAATAGATATAGAGATAGGCTTGCAAAATGGATAACACACACAGTAAGAATGATTATTATGCTATTATCTTTTTAATTATTTTTGGAAATCGCTTAATTATTTTTGGTCTGTAAAATGTCCAAAAATTGTGAAGAATGCCTTGTGATGTCATCAAATTTGCTTGTTTTTTCTGACTAATAATCCAAAAAGGCTTTGACCTGTGGTCCATCATCTGTTTTCCAACTTTGTAATAACAAAAACAAATGTATAAGGCCAATTTAAATAGCAGCGGTTTGTCCAATCACAGCTTCTCTTGCATGGCGTACAAAGACAGTATTATGCTTCATGACACAGAGGGACAGACATTTTTAGTATCAGCAGATAGAAGTTTCAATAATAATCATTACATTATTCGTCATTATAAGCCATTTCTTTAAGATGGTGACAAACAAAACAGTGAACAGTGTGACTGCAATATAAGACAGAGCAGTGAACACCCACTATGTAAAGATATAGTGGAGCAATGTTGACCTGAGCTTTGTTTACAATGCTGGGGTGGTCAAGTTGCTTTTAGTGCCCGTTCGTGTATGTGAGCGTGCCCCACTAGCTAGCTCAAGGCTGGCGCTCTGCACCGCTCTCATATGGCGGGTACAGCCGTCCCAACCGACAGTGCCATACCCCTCAGGTAAACACTGTTATCTCTGCCAGCACGTTTGCCATAGTTTATACTGTTGGTGCCGTTAGCACCCGTTGCTACAAGCCGCAGACTTAGGCATCACCATGTTGACAGCCACTGAGAGGCAATCGAAATGCTCCCAAACTCGTATTATGCAGTTTGTGATATTGTTGCAGGAAATCTTACAGTCCATTAGATATGCCCAAAGGAGGACTACAACCAGACACAAGAAATCCGGAATGAGTACAAATATTATATCTGACCAGTTAAGGCAATGTCTTGAATGAAGCATGGCTTTAAGCTATAGGTGATGGATACAGAAAAAACATCAACATTGTCAATGTGATGAGTGACAATAAGCTCAGTGCACCAGATCAAAAGAAGATGCAGTGACCTCTTCATCCAGGAGGGTTCATTAGTAACTCCAGCTTCCTTTCAAAGAAGTGCTACTATCCCGAGTAGACTAGAGTTTGATAAAGCTGGGCAGAATGTTACAGATGGTGTATGAAAATGTGTCTGGCAGTCCAGTGGTGGGCTGCAAAAACCAGGTCAGACTCCCTCCCCTCTGCAGATTACTGATAATGGCCCCTGAGCATAAAGCCCATATTAAAGATTGCAATATCTATAATCTCCCAATGGGGGGACAGGACTAAAGTGGAGGAGTGAGGGGGTCACCCTGAGAGCTAGGGGGGCTGGGCAACAGAAGAACCTCTCATACAGTAGATTATATGGCCTGGGGGCCTGGCCACTGGTGGGCTGGGGAGCACTGGGACTGATGGAGCGGGAAGTGGAATAGAAAGGGGATCAGAGCAAACTCCCACCACTCAGTGCCTGTCAAAACCAGGCAAACCACACACACACACACACACTTGACACGCATACACATAAACACATACACGGTCCTAAAGCTGCTCTCAGCGCTCAGTCACACTGGGAGGAGACAGAGCGGTTGCCATGGTGGCAATGGCACTTGAAAGCTGTGACTGAATAAATAACAAAACAATGCAACAATTTAACCTTACAACAGTGACCCACTGAAGAATCTATATTTAGTACTTCAAGCCACCAAACCTCAAATTCTGTCACACTGTCTAAAAAAGGTGCGGGTTGCAAAAAGAAAAGAAAAAAGCTGCTTAAATGAGCAAATGTTTAAAGATTATATTATAATAAGTGTGTATACCCGACACTTTGGTAAAACTAGTATGTAAATGCCTGAAACTCCAGCAGTGGTCAGTCAGCGGACAGGGTGAAAAACTGCTGTTAGATACCACCTGTGTCAAACTTTATAGCCAGCTTGTGGGCCAGAAAACGAAATACTGCGGATACCAACTGTGAGACTGCATGCTAAACAATGGTGGCTGTATTTCTTAAGGAAACTTAAAAAAGCAAAATTCACGTGACAAGTTCTTGTTAACTTTTCCTGAGGAGCAAAAGATGGTACCAGCATTGTTATGGAAACATAACAATACTGGCATGGGATGTGCATGACCCAGGACAGGAGGGCTCTACAGCGGGTTATTAAAACCGCCCAGAACATCATTGGCACTCATCTCCTGAGCATCAGTGATATTTGTGACAAGGGGTGCCTGCGGAGAGCCCAAAGGATATTAAAAGACAATACCCACCCCAGCCACAGCCTGTTCACCCTGCTGCCGTATGGCAGGAGAAACAGAAGTATCAACTGCAGCACCCAGACTTCAGAGCAGCTTCTATCCTCGGGCTGTGAGACTCCTAATTTCATCCTCTACCATTCACCGTATAATCATTTTTTTTTTGGTTTGGTGTATTTTCTCTTATATAGCCAAAATGTGACTACAGACTGCATTTTGTTGTAGAATGAATTGAACCTTGAACCTAACTACATCTTTATGGCTGAATCCAAATGAAATGTCAATCTTGCATTGGTGCCACTCACTATAACGCTCAGCTTTTCAAGGCAATAAAGGGTAATAAATAAATGTCATATTGATATCTAGTATGGCAAGTGCCACCTTTTCCTGGTTTTAACTCCTCTATTACAGTAAAGTAGTGTAACTTTCTGAATTATTAGTCATTTTTATCCACATTACGGATGAGCATTTATCAAAAATCTCATTGTGGGACATTTTCTAAAAGCAGCAATGGTCAACCTTACAATAAAGTTGCATTATCAATAGTGAGGTATGAGTATATTTGCTATACTATCAGATATTACACCTGCAACACGCTGCCATGATCACATTGAGCCATTTTGACCACAAGTACAAGTTCAGAGTAGACAGTAGGACCAGCACAGGTGTGTTTACTACCATTAATGATGGCCACATGCCACTTAGGGGAGGTCCTGGTAGCCACCTCATCACCCTTTCAGTGGTAACCGGTAAAAGCTAGCAATTAGTGGGGCACGTTAAAATACACCTGCTCCGCTGGCCCGACGACGAAAATCCAGTTTAGGCGAAGAGAAGCGACGCCCCGCCTTACTCCTCCTCTGATTGGCTGTTACGCGTTGGCTTCGTTATTTGGATTGGCTAGATTTTGGCATGAGGAGTGAGATTGGTTAGGAAAGGACAACGCGTTGGAAAACTCACAACGTGTGTAAACCTCTTCAGCTCAGCTAGCTACAAGACGTATATCTTTATATTGAAATAGATTTTTCTACTATATTAATGCTCACATGCTGTTTATGAAACCTTTGACATAAACTTAAGTCCTAATCCATGTTTATGTCATCTAACCATCATTTAAATGTTGTTTGTGTTTGTTTGTTTTTTTTAGCATATTGAAGTTTAATTACCACCTGCCAGACTTAAGAGAGGTCTTTCTGGAAATGGGTAAGACATATGTTGATTAGTCTTGACACTGAAATACCATGAAAAGCAGTGAATAATATAGTTAATATTCTGTCGAGTTGTTTTAATAATGTTTTTTCACTAATGCAGATGGCAAATTTAATGGACATGTTATTTTAAAAAATATTATAGAATTTGAATTCAAGAAAATGGTCCCTTGTTTTGTCCACCAGGTCGCATTGGCACAAAAATCTAGTCCTGCAAATCAATTGACCTTTATTCACAATTAATATGTCGATTTAATTTTACTTAATTGCTTTATTTAGACTTTGCAATTGCAATTATTTAGACTTGTCAGAAAATAGTAGGATAAAGGCAATCATAAGAATCCTAGGTGAGGTCTTCACAAGTCTTGTTTGGTCTAACCAACAGTCCAAAAAAGTCAAATATATTCTGCTAACAATGACAGAAAACTGAGAAAATCCTCCCATGAGAGAAGCTGGAAACAGAGAATGTAGAGAAACAATAAATCAATTTTCAAAATAGTTGGTTCATTGATTCATTTTCTGACAACTGACAAATATTAATTAACTAATTATTATAGCTCTACATGAATCTATGCTGATTACTTAATAGAAATGCTATGAAACCTGCAAGTGGGCTTTAACAATTTGCAGCAACTGTATCCCATGCAGATGGGGCCCTGTTCATTTAACACCACCTTTCTCGTTGATGCATATCCACAAAGATCTAACCCCAGCAGCATGTGGACCGTCAGTTCCCCTGGTAGCAGTATTGACCAAAACTGTAGGGGTTCCCGTGCTGCTGCAGATCACCTGTACCCAGGAGGCTTCATCAACCTCGTTCAGACACAACACCAGAGAGAAAACCAGCCCTCACTGGAGGGTGTTGGGACACTGACGGTGCTGCTGGAGCTAAAGCTTAGGCTGTCAGAGTCGCAGTCACTATTTTATACATCCTGCCAGAGAGCCATGCATGAATATGTATGTCAGAGAGGCAGAAGTCATAACCTATGCAAGGTTTCATCATGCATAATGCAGCTGATCTACGCCTCTCCAGGATGTGAGTGTGCACAGGAGTGAACACGCACACACTGCGCTCCAAACTGTATTGTGATGAGGAAGTAAACAAACCCCAGAACCCCCCAATGTTTCACATACACACATTCTCACACCCAGAGTGCAGGGCCCAACCAGGAGCAGAATACCTCCACATGTCCCACCTCGTATTCTCTCTCTCCATCTTTCCAATCCTTTCTCATGGTAAAATCATTTTCCCAGCATTTCATTTTTATTGGTTTTAGTGACACAAACCAGGTAAAGGTCAAAAGTAGGGTTCAACTTAACAGAGACCAGACATGCACATCAGCACGTGAACTGCCCAAAACCTCTCCCTTCCCTACTCGAGTGCTTGCAATTTTGGAAACATCTTAATTTCCATCCAACTTCGGTTTACAATGCGTACCCGTCCTGCCACCTCGCCGCACTCATCCTTCAGGTGTTTTGGGGAAAGAAAGTTGCAAGTGGTGTTTTTGATGAGAGGACTGAAACTGTGCATGGAAACATGCAGCAGCAGCAGCAGTGGAGGAGGAGGAGATGCACTGAGGGTGTGAATTGAATGTTGGTGGGATGCTTGGGGATGAAGGTAGGTGTAAGCTCACGGATAATCCTCAGGGGTCTGGCATAAGTAGGTGGCTGATGGGTGGAGAAGTAGGGGTTAAGGTTGTCGGGGTTACATCTAATCAACGGAGGGGTATCAGGGCTCCCCACCTACTGTCTTTCTGTACACCCCTTCACCAACAATCTGCTCTACACCCCACCCACCACCACCACCACTAACACCCCCCCTCCCCTATCCCCACCCCCCTGGCCTGTGCTGTGTCAGTAAAAAAAAAGTGTGCTACTTCAGCAGTCCCCTGGGACCTGCTCCCCCTCACATCAAAGCAGCCAGTTTCTCTCTTAATGTGAATATCAAATCTGTGGATCACAAGTCCCGGCACAGTCTGCATAAACTGCCCCTCCCCCAACCTTTAATTCTGCCTAGTGATGAGGGAGAGAGAGGGAGGGGAGTTACTGCGAGAGGAAGCGATGGAGGGAGGGAGAGATGGAGAGAGAGATGGAGAGAGAGAGAGAGAGATCCAACAAAAACAACTACTTGCTTCAGAGATTTGACATTTGCTGAACGCACCCTCCTTCTGAAAATGTGCAGCCCCGGCATCCAATAAATTTTGGAGGAGGTCTGGCTCAATTTAACAGTTCTTGTTGAAAAAAAAAAGTCTCACTGTCGACAGTGTTCCTTTACATTTTTTTTTTATTTTTTTTATTTTGTTGTTGTTATTTGAAATGATTAGTTCTTATTCATAATCCCGTTGGGTTTTATAATAGATTTAAGGACGAATGGGAGAGCGGGGATGCTAGTAACAGAGCTGTGACATCCTATTGGTGGGCTGGGAAGAGCAATGAGCTCCGATTCTCTGCTGACAGGCTTACACCAGCACACTTTGCCCACCGTTACGAACCAACATTCATCAAACTGTGCGTGTGCAGATATTTTTGTCTTTGTTCATTTGTGAAGAATAGCTGACAATTGTGCTATTAAATTATATTTATCTGCTGGAGTTCAGAGGGAAAGATGTACGTCAAGTTGTTTGATCAATTATCAGACCATGGTATTTTTTATTTAAAAATAGCCAGCAACAGTCACGTCATAAAATATTTCTATATTTCATATTACTATTGAAGCACAGTTCCCTCATTATAAATACAAAAGTCAGAATCATGTATCCTAACCCCTGAAAGCACCAAATTGCAACAAAAATCCCACTGAGAGCTGGGCACTTCTCCTTTAACCCTCTTTAAGATGGGTGTTTTTGTAAAATTAAATAATGCTGGGTATCAGCCGGTAAAAATGTAGGCCTGTGCCCTGCCTGAGTAATGATTGGCACCCCTGTGGACCACACAGCTCTGTCATTGAGTGGTGCCTATAGCTCAGATTGCAGCTTTAATTGTGCAGCCTTGCACACGGCAGCACAGGGAATTAGACTGGGGAGGGAAGGAGGGGGAGGGGGGATTTTTTGCATATTTCTATTTGTAGCGGGTGAGCAGTGGAGAGGACAAAAGTGTGCCAGGGTGAGGGATCACCTTATTGCTTTGAATTAAAATTCAAGTTTGAATGTTACATATTTTTTTATTTTGAGTTAATGAATTATATTTTAAATCCAAAGAGCAGAATAGGCCCACAGCAGGCCTGTATGTTCAAGTGGATTTTATTCATTGCAAATTAATCCACAATTAAAGTAAATACAGTCTGTGAATTTACAATGAGAACGAGAAGAAAACTGCATTTTTTGGTCTAGAAAGTATTAACCCCTGGTTCTAAAGGTACCAATTCAAAAAACAATACAATAATTGTATCAGGTAGAATATTTGAAATTACTGAAGAAAAATGATAGCGTGCTTTAATTGGTTAACAGCATCTTTAAAAATAATAATAATTACCATTAATTACCCTCCAGCCTGATTGCTTCCTCAAGCTGAGCTGGTTTTTAAAAAAAATGGACATTTGTAAATTTGTAAATGTATTTTAAGAATCGTGTGAATAAATAAATGAGTGAACTTCCGTTTTGCTCATGCAGAAATAACATCCAAAATGTGTCCAACGCTTAACAACCAAACCAACAGGGGTGTCCCCGTCACTTCCCCTCCTCCGCGCGCCTGCCAACACACACACACACACACACACACACACACACACACACACACACACGAGCCATGACGCACGGGCTGGCACACGCGCGAACACGTCCGCGGGGTCCAGGTGGGCTATTAGCGAGGAACATGACCGGGCAAGTCTATAATCTGCACCCACGGCCCTGGAGTTTCTCATTTGGTGAAATAAATTTGCGCATATTAATATGATTCCGCAAAACCCGGAGACGCTCCGAAATCACAGGTTTCAAGTTCACTAATTGATTTAAACCAATAGCATTTTTTTTTGTATTTTTTTGGAAAACGTGGGGAATGTAAGAGAGTTAAGAGGAAAACACATGGGCAACAAACACGGGCAGCACATATGTAACTAATTGTTAATTGATATAAGACGATATTTAAAAAAAAACAACCAAAAAAACAAGAGGCATACTCAATGTGGGAAAAGCCAGAACTTAAGATGGCCTATTTGAATCACCTCGTTTGCATCGAGAACAGCCATATTGGCAGACTTTTTGCTAAATAAATGCACAGCCTCTCAGGCCTGTGCTAATAGGACGGATAATATGTAAACATGTCTCCAAACAGACTACAGGCTACACAAAGGCCTAGAAATGCTCTCGCGTGGAGATAGTGTTGAATTTCTGTTATTTTCGACGCAGATTTATTCAGGATTATTATAATGCACTTTAATAGCAGCAGATCAACTTTGCAGTAGGGATTTACTGCATATACGCACCAATATAAAAGCCATTTAAACAAATAACCCGTCTCCTTTATTTATAAACACATTTAAACAAAAGGAAGACATCTAGAAGACTAGAATATATGAAATAATTAGGACAAATCTGAATGCACCAATTATGGCCTTTGTGTAGAGTGGCTCTGTTAAACTAACAAGGCTGTTGTGAAAAAAATATTAATTTGCCAAAAGGGAAACAATTTGTCATCATACAGAAACATTTTTTAAACCCGCCAAAATCTCGTCCTAAATCAATAAGAGCATCTCTGTGGAATGGAGCGCTTGTGCCAAATATAGTCCACGAAAACAGCTGCAATTAGCAAAGGCTGCACAATGAGAGCATCCAGGTATCAAAAATCACGAGAATCCCCATCCAAACTTCACAGGACTGCCTCATTTCGAGATAATTTGGTTTTAAACTGCTCATCAATTGATATAATGGCAGGCCCATGCATGTTTTCATTTCTCTCTCACCCTCCCTCTGTATGTGCACCTCATTCTCCCTATTCAGCCATTTTACATATTCATAACCGGAGTTGGTAATGCGAAAAAAAAATCCGTGCTATCAGCAGCATCTGAGGCCGCTGCATAAAACCCCCAAAACGGCCAGGTAAAAAAAAAATCAACCACCTCACACCTTTACTTTCATAACATTTCCACCAGTTCAGCTCCAGCAGGTTTACACATTTGGATTTCCATAATCATTTCCAATCAATTCCTCATCACAAGGCTTCCGATGACACATCAAAGCGCGAGCCACACGTCTCAATCACCACCACGAATCAATTAAGATTTCGATTAATTATCACTTTTCACTCAACTTTAAGCACAGTGACACTCCAGCGCTCGCTGCACAGAATTTCAAATATTTCAAGCATTTTTTTCTCTGTGTGCTCTTACCTTCTTGGACAGAGTACAGCAGGAGTAAAGTTACAAGCCACATGCCATAAATAGCAGGTATATTCTTCAGGAATATTTGGCAATCCTGGCAGGTGTGAGGCGCGGTTTTTTGGCCAGGCGGGTCTCCGTGCTGGACTGGCGACTGTGCTCCCCGGAGGTCTCTCCAGCCCTGCTGCCCCGCTAAGCATGGAGGGGAAATGAGAGGCGCCTCAGCCCCGCCCATGTCCCCTCCTCTCTTCCCAAGACTACTCTGCATACAAATCCATCCTCCATACACTAATCAAACACCGCAGAACGACGGGCCACGGCGAAGCCGAGGGCTGGTGTGAGCTGTGCAGTGGATGTTGGTCCAGTTGGGTCCAAACTGCCAGTTTGTGTGAGCCGTGGAGCCGCGCACACAGATCTGGTGCACCTTGGAGAGAGCGCACCCACCTGTGCGCCCCTGATGACCGCGGTTTTTTTTTTTTTTTTTTTTTTTGCGCAATAAGGATCTACAAAAACCCGCTCAGGCTACAGCGAAGATCTAAAAATGTATTAATGTCTTTTCCTGTGAGTTTGGGCCTTAATCACGGGGACGTGGAGCTGCAGCGCAGACTAATGAATGTTTTTCTTTGTCTTTCGGAGCCGTGGAGCGCGCGTAGACATTTGCGCACAGATATGCACTGCAGATAGAGAGCAGGAGAGGGAGAGAGAGAGAGGGGGGGGGGGGGGGCATGACACTTTCAGGGCACAGCAGGTGAATAACACAGCAGGTGAATCAAACCCATTATACGAAGGTTTCAGTGAATCCTTTAAGCGCAGTGAGCAACTTTCTGTATTGCTATTTCCCCATGTCTCCCGCTGTCCGTTGCGCTCCCCTGCATACGCATACATTATAGCACGGTAAGTTGCAGGGCACTCCCAGTTCATTTGAAGTCACTGTGGATGCCAAGCCTTTAGAGACCGGTAAAACCAAACTAGCATCACGTGTTTTAATTGTACATTTCATTCTGTATCATTTCAGGCAAAACGTTGTCTGATTGATGGACTCACTGCTGTCACTCACGCCTTTATACAAGCCTGTACATATGAAAACTTCACACAACAGGCCCTGAGCTTGGCAGGCTACGTGAAGCTGAAGCACTGCAAACAATAATACAATTAGCAACAGAGATATGCATTTCTGCGATGAAACTATTTCGTATTCCTTTGATGTTGATCAAGTCAAATAAAGCTCAGACTCTTAAGGGATTTAAAGTTTTCTGCCCATATTTAGAAACACAATATGGCCGAAATCAATAGAGTAGATATCCAGACACGTGTAGGCTCGTGGGTCAGAGGTCACCCAGTGAAAACTCGGTTGTCTTTGAACTTAAAACGACTTGAAGAAAATGTCAGCATCACCTTGTCTCCTCTCCGCGCGGCGCTGCTGCTGCAGCTGTGCAGCTGCGGTCCGGTCCGGCCGGAGGCTCAGCATCTCACGCGTCCGTGGCTCACTGCTGACCTCTGCTGGTTACACTGGCGCTTGCACATCTCTGCACAATTATTTATTAGTCATATTATCCTGCGAATGTGATGATTATTGTCGCATTTTTGTTTATCTTACTTTAAAAAAGAAAACGTATCCATATAAACATATATATATTATACTATATTTATATCAATCCAAGTAAATGCACCAATAATAGAAATTTGACACAAAAATGTATGTCTGATTTCCTTTTTTATGTAATTCCATAAACAATGCTGTGTGGCATAGAGAGAGGAGCATCAACATGATGAACTATCCTTACAGGATGAAGCTATCTAACCCCCCATGTACCATGTATCATTTTATTTTTGCACATTCCTTTGTGCAAAATCACTTCGGCATGCAGGGATGCAACATGTTTTATTGCATAATTCATGTTTTGCCAATGGCTGAACCTGAATATAACAACTCCAACCAATAATTTGATCATTTGATCCCTCAGTCCACCCCTCCAAATATCCGAAGGGCTGAGTGTTGCAGTCCATGGAAATAAAATTAATGTAATATAACTTAAAATAGTAGTTTTCTTATGGCTAAGCATGGATGTTGTCCATGTTGGTTTATAACCTTTCCTCTGTGTGCTGTGGGATAAAAGGTGTACTCCTGTGATTTTTGCACAATGAAAAAAATGAATGGTAAACGTTAATGCAGCAGAGGCAGCAATATTCCTGATTTTTAATCCCTAGTACAGGCTCCAAAAACACTGGAACCTTACACTTCCCACAATGCAATCTGATCATGTCTCTTATTAATCTTTCATTGAATGTAAATGCCAACGTCTGTCAGGTTATGCAGTTAACGCAAGCTTTCCATTAAAGGTATTGTCTCAAACCTGATATGGGCCCAAGATCACAGGGCATTTCTTAAACATGCAGCATTTGATAATATGATTAATTGTACAGGTTTACCATTCCTCTATTTTTTTTTTTAAATGTTCACCCAAATAAGAGGCAGTGCTTTCAAAGATGTTACACTCCTTCATATACAAATAGCACGACAGGATGAATTTCATTCAAAACTTTATTAGATCTAATGTTTCTATAATAAAGACATTAAGAGCTGATGTGCATGGATGTGAGGTGGAAAATGGAGACATCATCTGAGGGCGAGCCAGAGCAATAAAGTTGGCCAGTAGGCTATAGTTGTTTGCAGAGAGCAGCACGACTTGGTGAGTCTCTACGCTCTACAGGGTTTGATCCATGACAGGGGCTCCAGTCCGCTCCATGCTGTGGTGGCCTGGTGTTCCTCCATTCACCTGGGTCCCATCATCACAACTCCCTGATCCAGGTCACCTCCCACTGCACTATTGCTCACAACGGTCACGCTAACTCATGCAGTGTGACAAGCTTGTTGTGATTTGCATAGGGTTGCTCGTCATCATCAGGCCCTCAATGACACACTTTCACCGTCACCCACGGACGAGAGACCCAAGAAACTTCTTTAGAAGTGAAAGTCTAAGTTACTCAGTCCATCACTGGCTCCCAATAAACAGCATATCCACTTCAAGATCCTCCTCATCATTTACAAAGCTCTCAATAATCTGATAAATAAAATGTATTATTATTGTTGTTGTTATTATTACTATTGGATTAGAATTGGGTGATAATTGGGTTTTGCTACATGATTTACAACCAGTAAAACCAAAGAAGGGAACAGTAGACTTAAAAGTAGCAATAGAAAACTAGAAGAACTACCAGAAAACACAGTGAACTGAAAGAGTTAGAGTTTTATTGAAAATACTTTTGTCCCCCCCACCTCTGAAATCCAAATTTCGTCCTTGCCATCACCCAAAACTTTCTCAACGCATTGATCAGGGAGAAGGTCACCGAATCTAACTCGCATATTTGTGTTGATATGTCAGTTGTGATAGAAAAAGTGCTTTTGATTAAAATGATGTGCATAATGTTTTTATTGCATTTAAATTGTTAAATATTCATGTTGTTTAAAAAGAATAATTGTATACTGTTAATTTACAGTAAAAAGAGTTAATAATTATATATATATATATATATATATATATATATATATATATATATATATATATATATATATATATATATATACAATCTATGGTTAAAGATAGGTGATGTGATAGGTAGTTGTCATGGTAAAAAATACTTATACTGTATTGTAAAAAACTCATGCTTTGAATGCTGTATATCCTCCATCAGGGTATAGATATGGAAGATATAGAGTGAAATAGAGTGAAAAGTGGAAGTAAAAAGATGTCATGATTTGAATAGAGAGTAATGGTTATTGTTCTGCACTCTGTGGTTTTTCATTTTGACGGATTAGATGATTCAGATTCCAAACGGAGGAGGTTCGGTGGCGAGCCAGAAAGGACGAGCGACTTATACGAATATAACACAAAAATCTACCCGGGTAGTATCAACAGAACTGAAACTGAACTCTGACCTTCTACAAAGAAGGAGGGACCTTTCTTTTGAACTTTTTTATTTTATTATTTTTGAACTTTTTGAAAGAGCTCTATTTTTTATTTTGTGTGTCTTTTATTTTCATACACTGCAAAATATTACTTACCTGTGGCAATAAACTGTCAACTGTGAACTTCATGCTATCGTGTTTGAATAACTATTACCAGCTCTGCAAATCTAGAGAGACTGTAGGTGTCATAGTGTGTTTTTTTTCGATCAGGCTAAAGGCGCTACATTTATATGTTCACTTCAAAAAACCCGAACCAGCCAGGACAGGCTGACCAAGCAAGGCCAGCTAAGACCAGCTAAGACCACCCTGACCAGCTAAAACCAGCCCAAACTGCTTGACCAGCTAACCAGCTAAGACCAGCTGACCAACTAAGACCAGCAGAGGAAAAGCTAAAACCAGCTAAGATCAGCTGACTAAAACCAGCTTCACCAGCTAAGACCAGCTGACAAAAAACTAGCTAAAACCAGCTTGACCAGCTAAGACAAGCTGACCAGCTAAGACCAGCTGACTAAAACCAGCTTGACCAGCTAAGACCAGCTGACGAAAACCTAGCTAAAACCATCAAACCAGCTAAAACCAGCTAAGACCAGTTGACCAGCTGACGAAAACCTAGCTAAAACCAGCTTGACCAGCTAAGCCGCTGACCAGCTGAGACCAGCTGACCAAAACCTAGATAAAACCATCAACCAGCTAAAACCAGTTTAACCAGCCTAAGCTGGTCTAAGCTGTTTTTTTTAGTAGGGACGACTGACAGAGGTTAACAGGTAAACAGTTAAATCAAATTATTGCAATTAAATTGATTGTTTGATCCTGCAAACCATTGTCTTCATGTAGGCCCTATTCAAAGTCACAGCAACTGCCTGAAGGTAAAACCTGATATTCAACACATTCATAGTCCGGCACAAGGGCGGATTTTCTCTTTCAAGTCAAATAAGAATATGATAAACACAAGACAAATGTATATTACCCATAACATATCGTGCACCTTTTATACCTGCAATATCTTTCTCAAAGATCCCATGAAGTCATCACAGATGGGTCTTGGTTGGTTAGCTGAGCTTAAGTCGGGGAGCAGCAGGGGGAAAAGTTAGACCAGCTCTGCTAAATATGGTCTTCACGACACCTCTAATGTTCACCAATTAAAATGTTAGATTATTCATTTTATACCTGGAGTGTTGTTGTCACTGTGCAGTTGCCAGGCAACTAGCGGAGAATCCAGGAAGTCACTGAAAGTCAAGAAAACAGTCCTACACATAACCCTTCCATTATAACAAACAGAGATAGATATAACAAATACATTAAAGAGACAGTGGGTGGATTTTCTGACATTTTGTAAGAGCCAGAGCTAGCTGGCTCCCCATTTCAGGTCGCTAATATAAGCTAAGCTAAGCTAACCAGCCAGACGAGAGAATAATATCAATCTTTGCTCTGAGCAAGAAAGAAAAGGAGTATACTTCCCAAAAAGGTCAAAACTATTTCTTTTACACCAATCCCTTGCCATCTATTGCTCTTTCAACAGGAAATATATCCCAACAGGTGACTAACGATATTTCATGGGACCTTGAAGAATCTTAGCACCCTGAATCCTTCCTAAAACCTGCTGTTTGGTTTAATTTCACATGGATGATCAATGTGACAAACCGACACTGATTTGCATTAGGTCCAACACATACACAAAAATAGACATGTTTTTAAATTGCACAACACATCAACCTTAATATTGCTTCAAGTCAGTGACTTAAGACTGGGGTCACGTTAATGTGGAGGCACATTATTGAGCTTCAGAAACCACCAGAAACTTACACTTCACTGTCCAGACGGCTCAGCGGACCCCTGCCGAGACTGGGGAGGTCAGCTGACCTGAACCAGCATTGAGCCACACATCCATCCCACTCTCTAGAGGTATTTCTTTTTTAAAGCCAGACATTCAGTGTCTTGAATGTGCAACACAAGCATATTGTAAATGCAGGTGAAAAAGTATTTCACTGTATAAGTTCGATGCAGATACATTCAACTCTTGATACAATGCTCAGTGGGAATCACCCCCTGTTTATCAGCTCTTCATCATAACCCCCCCACTCAACCTGCGATCTGAAACCCGGTGCCATGATCATTTCGAGTATCATTTACTGTATGCATGGGCAGGGCAACCAGGGTTCTCTTTTTCACTGCAGTGCAGCTGGGAAAGGTGATTTATTGCACAGAGTAAAAACACTCTGAATGAAAGGTGTTGAAGGAAAACAAGCAAATGTGTTGCGTCCGACCCAGGCATACAGTATCCACGGCCACATCACCAAATAGAGCCTTAGCAAGGGTTAGCACGATGAAAGTAGCAAGGCATAAAATGGGATTTACAGTTAACCTAAGAGCTGAGTCTACAGTGTTAGTATTTCTGTTTTCAAGCACTTTGTCTAAAATCTGGCACCATGTTGCACATGCTTTAAAATGCAATAGATATTTGTCTTGAAAGCAGCATCGTCAAAGGGTCATTCGTTTTCTAGTGGCGGGGGGATTGTTTCAGGGGATACTCTACCATGTCAGTTGAGAAGCTTGTTGTATTATTATGGTTTGCTGAGCTTTATAAACGGTTTTGCAATATGTGGTTATCCTCGATGGCAGAGGAGCATAGAAGCACTAACAGGCACCTGTGTTTTATATCAAGCAGAGAGGAGGTACAGGATGAAGCTGGGCTGAATCTAACAACATACACAGTACTATTTGTTGCTTGACTTAATCAACAGACTCCAGGTGTTTAGTGGCAAGTAGCCGTTAATCGATCAATATATCGAGCAAGATAGATGATTTGATTTTGATTGAGTTGACCATATTATGGAAGGGCTACTGTGAGTTTGGTGCTAAGATTCAGCCCAGCTGTGACTACATTACATTATTTCCTGTGTTAAGCACTTAAACCAAAGTGTTTCTCTTTTGACTTCAGATGTAAAACAAAGTTTACATGTTTCTAATGTATCCTGGCTGTGGCCGCAGACCATTATTGTTATATCATGGCAATCAAGCACTTTCAACAGAGCACAACTGTGCCAAATGATAAACAACTGATTTTTTTTTTTTTTTTTTTTTTTGTGAATTAAATTACAGATAATTGAATAAGGCTTCCACACAAATTCATGCAAATGTCCCCATAATTTGATAAATGTTCTCTTGGTTAAATTGAATGTAATGAGTTTAAAAAGAAATCATCTACCAGAGACACATAGCTGACTGATCATTAACACGCTTGCTTTCACTTACACTCACTGCATAATACCTGTAAACACAGAGGAACGTTGGCAGTAAGATAAGCTGCTCCCATTGTCTACGCAGCACTTTAAATGGGCGCTTGCTTAAAATGCATTACTGTACCCTCTTGGGAGCTCCGTGGTGCATTAAAGTGGTCTCTAATGGTCAAAGTACATACAAAGCCACACAAAACACTGTGGTGCGGTGGGTTAACGTTCATTTGTTCACTTGTATCAGACGATGAACACCAGTGGAAACTGTTAACTGGCAGTAGGGAATAGGTTCTTGAAGTATCGTGCTTTCTTCCTTTCTTAAAGTACCATCTCACTGCTGTTGTCAGAGCAGCACTTTACTCAAATGTTTATCAGACCCAGTTACCGGCCACACCCAAAAAAAACCCAAAAGGTAACATCATTTTTCCTCTGGCCGTGTGTTGACCAAAGGAGGCAGTGTATGGGAGACCAGATTGGATGTACAGTAAATATAAAATCACAATATTAATCCAGTGTCTCTGGTAGGTGAGATTATATATTAAATGTTATTCATTAAATGATGAGCACATTTTAAATAACTGTGTGCACTGATTTTAGTTGCATATCACCTGCTCAGTTGGTATTTTGTGCACATGCTGTAGCATTGTATGCTCATGTATATATTCCCTTTGAAGGCCACAGCCAGGCAGTTTTCAGGATCCAAACTTGACCATAATGAATTTGCTTATGTGCAAACATGTGCATATACACATATATGCAAAGAAGGTAAATAACTATGAGCACTCATATGGTTTTTATACACATGCACTTCCTCATTTCTTTTTTGGTGTTGGTTTTGAATCGGCTTTAGATCCTGAGAGGCCATTTTCTGTGTTGTCGATCCCTGATGAAGTTACAAGGCACTCCTTACTGCATCGGAGAGAGAGAGAACAAAAAGACAAAGTTAGAACTGTACACAGCTCAAAGAAACATCCGCTCACGCCGTACGAACACAACCACTCACTTTTTCTCCTCAAGCTTGGAAAGAACAAAGAGAGTGAAGTTCTTGAGCAACATAAAGCCCATTAAAGCTGCGATGGCTCCGCCCACAGCGGAGGCTATGATGATGGTCAGCGTGTTGTCCACCACCCTCACTGCAGACATCAGCAAAACACCAGAGGAAGGACGAAGCAAAACATGATTCAGTAACCCCTTTCTACAGTTTTGTGCATTGTAAAGCCTTCTCATAGAGAAAGAGATCACGCCGAAACATACATTCAACAGATCGAATGATGGAGTTCATCTCTTGTGACCTTGGGTGCTTCTAGACTTTCCCAGAGCCATTTTTATGTAATAATTGGTGAATGTTCTTCATACCCTCAGCTATCGGTACCAAATACGCTAAAAAAAAATCTACCTGGGTGAGCGGTAGAATTGTTTCTACTTTAAGAACCAGAACCTGTTCAAAACTGCATGATTATAACGGCCTTATGCTTTACTACAAAATGCTTTCGTTTAGCTGGAAAGAAGGGTAAGCTCTCTTGGATTGTGTGTATTTGTGTTTCTGAAGGACCAAACCCGAGATATTAGAATTTATTTAACTGAAGAAATGCACATAGAAAACACATTTGTTCCCGCTTAGCAGACTTAACATTTCTTCAGCTGCACTATCCTTGTTAATGTGATTTGATTTATCTGATCATCAACATACAAATGAATGCACTGAGGTTGAAGATTTGGAGATTTTCTTTTTAAATGATATCTACTGAACATAAAACGAAACAACTAATTACAGTATGACTTTGCCTGATGACCCTCATATGAATGGAAACTAAATCACAACCCTCCCTCATAGATCACCACACATCACCAGCACAGACCGTGACCACTCACACTCGTCCACCACGACCAGGGTGAAGATGGCGCTGTGATTCCTGCCCTTCTCTTTGGGGTTGCGTCCGTAACAAGTGTACTCGCCTCCGTCCTGGAAGGTGATGTTCCACAGCATGATGGAGACGTTGTTGTTGATGTTCTTCCCCACAAATTCCACCCGTTCTCGGTATATACTCACGTGTGGAGTCACCCCTACGTTTGCAATCGTTGACTCACACACCTGTCACACACGAGGCTGTCAGTCACACAAAACCAACCAAACGAGTTCGCTGAATGTGACTCTTCCTCTTACCTTCTGCATGGTGCCGTTGTCATTGAACTGCCAGTTGAAGTAGAGGTCCTGGATGCCGATGCAGCTGGCATACGTGCAAGGCAACACCACTGTGCTGCCGTTCACAGCCTGCAGTATGGGAATCTTCCCTACAAACATCTCAAGGGCCTGGACGGACCACGCACCTGAGGAGGAAGGGAAATACAGAACACAAGCGGATCAGACTACACACACTGTAGTTGAGCATTTTGTCAAATGTGCCTTTTTGTTTTCTTGCCGAGAGGCGGATGAGAAGATTGATACCCCTCTTCTATCGGTCCTTTTAATAACCGAGCCAGTAAGCCTATCTAAGCATTAGGACTGATCACTTGGTCCAAAAGTAACTACGTCCACCCACCAACACCTCCATAGCTCACTAAAACACGTTCTATCTCATTTAAATGATGTACCAACGAAAACCAAAGCAAAGTATCAAAATGACAAGGTGCAGATCTACAGGGGTTTATGTGCCGGGCCTTTCGGGCTGGGAGCAGTGAAGTCTATCATATTTGTGAGAAAACCAGCTGATACCTCAGGAAGTTACTGCTCCCGCGGGGTCAAGAACAACAACAACAAATCCAGTATGCTCATCCAGATACATGTGAATGAGAGAGTAGAGGAAACGTCTCTTATGTGATCAATCTAATGAAATCACCTGATGATTCGAATATTTAGACCATTTTGATCTTTTATTTGTAAAGATACTCACTAATACTGTAGGACAACTCTATCCCATCAACAATTTTCATGATTTTAAGAACACATGACAGGCATGCACGTCTATTATTGGCACACGACTAGTCTCACCCTTAGTAACATGAACCCACAGCGTCCTTGCTGTGACATTACTGTAAATAAGAGCTCCGCTGTGCCCCTTGTAAGAACTGTAACTGCACACCGGGGACAACAGACAGTCAGGGAGTCCCAGTGATCACATTGTACCTCCATAAATCAAAGCAGATGGGGCAGAAAAACAAGCATTTTTATTGTTTGTCTTTTCTTTGTTGGTGACCTTCCCATTTATGTGTCAAGGTCACAGCTAGCACAGGGTTGCAGTATATCAGGTCAAGGACAGACTGTATTGTAGGTCTCCCATAGCAATAAAGCTCCTTGTACTTAATGCTCCCATCTAGTGTGTGAGGTGTAAACTACATGCCTATAATGTGCTGTGCAGAACGAGTAAGCATACACAGAGGAGACGGAGAGAAAAAACACAACACAGGGATAAAACCAAAGGGTTAGATAGTTTCTGACTTCTATCAATCCCACGATTCTGTTTCAATGCTCACTGTGTCACGCTTTGGTCAAAACACGGTCAAGGTCAAGGTCTGACATGCACCATTGCAGCAAATAGAAACAACACTGCTAAGAACAGCAACTGTGGCTTCACACAGCCGAACCGTGGCAAACTGTATGTGGGAATGTTATTGATTCATTTGCATCTCATCCTCGCTATCTCACAAAACTCACTCCCTCCAATCGTTCTCCTCAGCGGCCCAATGCAGCACAGTGAGCTTGCAAAAACAGTAATAGAAACGGTGACGCGAGAGCGCCGCCCCTCCCGTCCTGTTCCTCGTATACATTTTAGTGTCACTTTTTTTAAATCAATCCATTTTAAAGTCCTCCCATGTTGTGCTCCTCTTCCTATATTTCCGTACAACCTTAAAGTGCTTCTATCACTTCAGTTACTTAGCGAAGCTGCTGATAAGAGGCCAAGAAGAAAATAAGTAGATTTGAATGATTAACATCAACATGAATTCATTAATAAATTACATCTCATCTGTTCTTCTTCAAAGAACCATGATTATCGGACATTAAAATATATCACTTCCCCTTAAATCAGTAGCATATTGCTAAATGTCTCTTTTTTAATGAAAAAAGGTTGAGGTTTCCAATTAAAGTTATTTTTTTTAAGATTAAGTTTTGGTGATTCAGGTAAAAGAAGAAGTAATGCTCCAGTTTCCAGCCTATTATGTCAACTTTAGAATAGCATTTTCTATACATGAACATGTGCTCATTTCTAAAAATATGTAGTGTAGCAAAACACTAAAGCCTCAGCCAACACTGGCTTTCAGAGGCCGATATAGACTATAGACTATATAGACTGAAGCGGGTGTTTTGCAGTTGAAAAATCAACGTGTCACTGCTCTCTGGTGGATAAACTATGTAATGGTGGAAATTACTTCTCACCTACTTTGACATTTCTGTCTGGCAATTTCGTGTTACTTATTGGCTGACAGTAACACAAACACAGATAGACCTGCAATGAGCTAATGGCTGGTCATCAGTCTAGCTCTACAATAAACCACATGCGATTAGGAAATGCAATGAATAGCACTAAATGCAATTGACTGGAATTTTAGGTTAAATGGACAAGAAACATATTCTTAATCGTATTCCTTCATCCTTAAAGATGAAAGGTGTGAGAGAAGACACTGTTTGAATGGTTAGATTGTCAGAAAAACAAGATGTCTCCTAAAGTGGAACAAAACTCAACATGAACAGCCGACATTGAAGCCAAAATGCAAAGACATAAAACAGCACTGTCTCCTATCATACTCTAATCTACTATGAGGTTAACCACCTCATAGTGCATGATACAATGGAGAACCAATGTGATGGTTTATTCACGATATAATGACGATGCTTAGATGCAACTGCTGCAGCATCTTCCTCTCTGCTACTTATCCATCTGATAAAGTCTGCCATGCAGATTCTGTTATGGACAAAATGGTTTGTTGTTTGTTCTCAATAAAGAAAGCAAAAATTAGGTGTTCTGAAAACAACATTAAAATATTTACCAACACAATTCCATGAAGAAATCGGCCTATGTGTACAAATGGGAGACGGTTATCTGAAATTAATCAGGAATTCTTAATGCAGTCAATTTTACAAGACTGGGAATGTCATGAGGTAGTTTTAGAGCTGTCGCAGACCGTGGTCCCATGGAGGCTTATCTTTTAAATGTGTGTCGCTGCACTATTGCTGCACTGATGCTCCACACCCAGAAGTAGATTGAATCCCAAGAAAGTATTTACTGTAAGTAATGAATGTGGGACAGTGTTAGAATGTAGAATTAATGCAGGATGGAAACATGTACTGGATGCAAGTGTACACAGGCTATATATATATATATATATATATTAATGGGATTATTCTTTTCTTCAAAGAGGTGAAAGAAACAGTCCAATAAGGAAACACGTAACTGGAGAGTCAGACCTGTATACCTACTGTGCTGCTACTTACAAAAGTACTCTTTCTCGATATCTTGATTCATGAATCAAGTAGAAATTATACTGATGCTTTACTGGAAAACTGCTTCGAGTGACTCTGCTGCACTATCACTGCAGATACACCTCCACTTAGACGCTCGTCTAGAGTACCTACAGTCTGACACAGCGTTCCCATCACAAGTTCACTACTCTGCCAGTTTTTCCTTCAGTGGAAATCCAATCTGAATCCAAACCAATATGGATCACCAAACTATCGGCCAAAAGCCCATTTTAATGAAACATTCGTAGTCCTTGTCTTTCTGTGTTTCCACGCAGAACCAGCAGCACATTTTGCTCATCAGATGAAACATGCAACCTCCATAAAATAAAAAAATACGACTCATCACAAGCAACCTAGTTCTGTCACCAAAACAAAACCCTTCTGCGAAACTTAGTCTACCGACACATAATCTAAATACAGTTGCAGCAAACACCTACTTCGGTTGATGAAGCTGATAAAGGTCAATGTCAGATTTGGAAAAGCCACAGCATCATTGCACTTGCATGACAACAAAAACCCATGCACAGCTGTGTTGAATAAGGAGTGAGGGGAAATGACATTCAAAATAAGAGAGATGAGGAGGCATGCCATGCACATCAGCTGTGGCATAACGATCATGGAGAAAGTAGAAGTGACGTAAAGTGAGAGCCAGACATTACCGAACAGCATAGAGAGAATCAGGCCGACGGCTGTGTGTGGAGGGCCCAGCCTCGGGAGTTCGCCCCCAGCCCACTGGACCTGCATGGCAGCCAGATCTGCACCGAACCAAAAGCTCCAAAAACTGCAGGATCCAGCTGGCTTTGGAGAGCTCGTAGAATGTCTTTTAGCACCACTGAAGTTGCTGACTGGGTGTCTGGAACCCCAAACAAGGCACCTGCAGTCGTCCCGGGGGGTAGGGAGCCCGCCTGCCAGCCCCCACTGCACTCCTGTGGAAGTGCCTGTAGGTTAGACAGAGGGCAAAGGAGGAGGAATGGGAAGAGATACAAAGAGAGAGAGGGGAAATATGATTTAACTGAAATAAAATAGCATATCAAATTACTATAAAGCACATTCAAAAGTCAAATGTTCCCAAGGATAGTGTGTTTTCATGTTTCCTGCAAGCATGTGTCCACATACGCATGCTGTATCCCTTCGCCTTAATGAACAAGGGGTAAAAGACAAAGAAACATTAAAACATGCACAGTCAAGTTTTTGTCACGCTTACCTGCTCCTGCAGCCGGCGTTCACTCAGAGGCCAGCAGGCTGCCTGCACAGCTGAGTCAGTGTGGACCGGACAGCGGCAAACACTGCGCACAGTCAGGGTTCACTCAAGGAGAATCAGCCAGCAGGCACTTTCACTGCAGAGCCAGCCACGTTGCAGTGCCAGCCAGGATGACAATTAGAGTGGAGACAGTGAGACAAACCGAAAGACCGACGGACGGGAGGAAACGCCGCTCCTCTCATTCCCCCCTAGTACCAATGACGCTGGCTCTTCTCCCTGCCCGTCCCTCCAGCTACCTCACAACTTTTCCCTGTCCTCTCCATTGGCTGCATGCCACCTCTCTCTCTCCCCTCATCTCTCCGTCTCCCCTCCCTCACCTGCTCCACATCCCTCGTATTCTCTTTCTCCCCTCCATCATCCCCCCCATTCACTCCTCCTCTCTCCTCTGCCTCCCTGCCTGCCTCACCCTCCTCCCCATCCCCATCTCCTGACTCGGGGCGTGTATGCAGACTCAGGCACTTTTAACAGAGTGTTTGTGAAGATCAGAGAAAAGTTCTGCAGTGCAGGAGGAGGAGGAGGATGTGTAATGCAGCCTCAGGCCGGAGCCAGACACACAGTCCCACATCAAAACACTCCATTCATAAAGAGGCACGTCCTTTTCACTGATAACGTCACCTTTAAGGTATCAAAAGCTATGAGTGGGAGGGGAAACAGCACAGTAGGTACTCTCTATTCTATTAAACAATGTTAGATTTATTCACTGGGACGTGACATTGCTCTCCTGTTTTCCTGAAAGGCAGGCTCTTGCCGGGACTCACATTCCCCTGACTCAGGATGATCAACATCCATGTGATGTGTGTGTAGGTGTGTCCCATCCAATGCCTAGAAGGTCAAACTATCTAGTATGCCACGAGGCATTTATTACTCTCATTTATGACTCTCTTGTGATCAGGTTGATGCAGATGCAAATGCATTATGATATGAAGCGGCGTATGCGCCTGCTCCTTTACCATAAACGTACAAACACATCAACAAGGTGACCAATAGCATGTGGCTGCGTTATTCACCGCAGGACACAAGGGAGGAAGTGCTTTGCTCAGAGTTTGATTAGTCAATTTTAGACCTGGCTATCGTCATACACTTTGTTTGAATTCAACTGGATAGGAAGAGGTTAATCAGGGTTTTATATTGGAGAAAAGGAGAATTGTGAGTGTTAACTGGATGCAAACTGCGACCATGTGACAGAGTGCACCATGCGAGGTACAGTTACACAGGCAGAGGACAAGGGGACAGCGACACATCCATTTTGGACTTAACCTCCTGGTTGTGTTTTTCTGCCTACAGAACGATTTTCTTTTACATTAGGAGGAAAAGGAGGTGAAGTATGAAACTCTGATGGGCTTTTAATGAAATGTACGTTGGCAGATTCAGAAAGATGCTGTTATCTGCCACGTAAGCATATTCTTTACTTACTTTGCAAATTCTTGACACTGATTTAATATTCACTGGCTGGAATATTATATGCACACGGACGGCATCTGTTTTCTTTAGCAAAGTTTACGCTACCTATGTGTCTTATCTTGTGTTAATTATGTGAAATGTGTTTAATTCAGATGTCAGTTGTTATTTGCATTCAATATACAGTCTCTCTCTATAGTGTACCGGTAGGTAAGATTGAGCTGACTAGTGAGGGTAAACGGTAGGTGTGACCTAAATGAGCTAAGCGATATACAAACACAGCAACAATATCCAAATGATGAATTACGAATGTGTGTAACGGTATGATGAGTGAAACATATAGGTGTAGGTGAAGTGCGGTGCGAGGTGGGGGTAGGTGGAGTTTGGGGCGGTTTGACGGATGTGGAGAGATCATGTGGCCAGGCTGCGTGCTCACCGCTCTCCTCTCCAGGCCCCTCCACGGAGTATCAATGCAGCAGTGGTGGGAACTCTTCCAGAACTGCAAAGCAAAAAAAAAAAAAAAAAAAAAAAAAAACACAACAGCAGCAGTTTGCTGCAGAAGGACAGGGTGCTGCTGCAGACCTGTGCAGGACGGCCGTTACTACGAAGAGAGAGAGTGCCCATGCACAGTCACAACAGGACCACATGGTATGTCCCATACACATATGAATTAGCATGTGGCCCATAGTATTAGTCATAGATGACATGCAGGTGCTCCCTCAGCTTTAAAAAGCATGCAGGTGTCATTTGCTCTTACTGCAGCAAAATGTGTGCAAGTACTCTCACAATGAGACCAGTATCAGTGGTGTTAGAAGTATTAAGAATTTGTACTTGAGTAAAAATGGCTAGTAAGTAAAAATACTGTATAAAAAAAAATATATATATATATATATATTATATTATTATTATTATTATTATTATTTTATTTATTTTTTTATTATTTTTATTACTGTATAAAAAAAAATATATATATATATATATTTATTTTTTATTTATTTTTTTTTTTTTTTTTTACTTACTAGCCATTTTTACTCAAGTACAAATTCTTATATAGACCTATCTATATAGACCTAGGGATCTGGCCCCCTGCAAGGCCTCACAAGATAAATCCACAGGGTTGTTTGCCCCCTATGTGACCTCTGCACCCCACATTCACTCTTCTCCATGTAATGTTGGGGAAATACAGGTTTTATTTTCAGCTGTTATCCAGAAGCAGTCATCGTCCACGGTATTTTTCGGATACGTGTTTACAGTAACAGAACCACAAACATGGGTACAGTTGGGGAATAGCTGGTGAACATAGCCTTTTTAGCAGCTACATAGCTAACCACAGTTTTATGCGTTAGCAGACCATTTATTTCTCTAGAAGAAATGCAGGCAGTGATGTTTTAAAAACAACTGAATACATGAGAGGCACAAACTGGGACTACTGAAGAACCAGATATATGCCTCAGGAGTTGGTAGAGACCAAAAACTAAGAGAAAAGAGATTAGACGTCCATTCACAAGGTGCCCAGAATCCAAAGTCATGATAATGTTGCTCAGTAACTGCTGGATGAGTAAATCAGCAACTGCTTCCTAACAACTTCAACATAACTCAGAGTGGAGAAATACGCCGGCTGGCTTTATAGGCATTCACTTCAGGTAGGACTTCTGTCTGTCATCATCATGTGAACATGTAGCGTTAAGAGGTGACAGATATGCCAGTGTCCGCTGCCCCCCAGCCAATAAATAAATACAAGATCAATCATTGCAGTTTTAAATGAAATCGTACATGAAGGAAATCACTTTTTGTTGGAACTGACTTGACATATTAAATGCAACAAGATGCCCCATGTATTGTGATTTTGTGACATAAAGGTTGGATACAACCAGTTAAATGTGTAACAATACATTTATTTAAGCGTTTCAAAGCAATTCAATACTTATTTATAATAAGTAGCTCTATTATGCTATTATTAGGTAAAATGTTAAACTAGTAGGCAGACTTCTGCTGTAGTCAAAAGTAGAGAAGCACAAACACTCAAGCACCTCAAGTTAAACTTGGGGTGCTATGCTGACAAAGCTAATTCTAATAATTCTAATTGACCCAAAGTTATGTATTTCTTACACATCACTTTCTCTTGCTGATCATATCCTTGAAAACAATTAAGTTAATCCACTTAAAAGGATCTGTGTGTCTGTCAACAGCACTTCACCCATTCACACTGAGAAAAGGGGCAGGTTTAACAATCTAATGTACATGTATACAGAGTAAAAGTGTCCATGTGGAGTGTCTGTCGTCCCAGCAGGTTAGACTCCCTCTCCACCATAACTGCAAACTGCTTAGGTGCACACTTGAGTTTTATTATCTGCCTTTTTGTTGTTGTTGAAGAGCACAGATGTAAAAACATGGATTTTTTTTAAAGAGAACAGAATAAATGAAAAGGGTGAGCTGATGCCACCACCAGGGGGGGATGTCTCCACGTCTCCTCCCTGTTTGAATGAAATCCTCCAATCACAGCACTGGAAAAGCACTCTCACATTGTCCAGTGAGTTGTAATGTGAGTGACAAGGGAGTAATGCTTGTGGTATTTCTGTGACATTTTTCTTTTTACAATTCAGAGAAATGTCCCAGTGAGCTTATTTGAACCCATTGAAAGATATAGTGTAACACATTTCAAGACAGGCGTCTCCATTTTACTTTTATATGTGAAAAAAGAACATGAGCTTTACTCCGGTGAGCTGTTTAAAGGAGAGGAAGTGTGACTTCACCTCATTGTCACACATAGGAGTGGCTGCTGGTTGGAATTTCACAAGCACATACACTCACCCAGTTTCTTTCCCTAAAGAACTGGCCTGTTCCCATAAACAGAAATGTTTTAATCAAAACTCACGTCATTCTTCTTCTTTCAAAATCAGTTCTTTATTCCAGAGTTGCTCAATAGATATATATAGGACAACATTTCAGGACTTGTTATTGTGTAAGTGAAGCTCTGCTTATTTTACACTATGTACAAAATGTAAATACAAAATAAACTGTGCAATAATGACAAGAAGTAAACACCTTGCTTTGTTTATCACTCAGAAATCTCAGGATGGACTTTCTGCAAACAAAAAAACAAAAGGCACCAATTCTTCCGTTTCTGAATATTCACTCGCCTCCTCTCGGCCGATGCTTTTATTAATTGAACAGGAGAATATTTGGATGGGCCTGGTTTTGGCGATGAGCCAAATTAAACTAGCTCTTCTCTTTAAAAATCTATAGTTCATTTATTCAACATGAAAGTTCATTGGTCACAATATTGATCTCGGGCAATAGCTTTTCTAGCAGCAGCTGTGTGGTCAAGTCGGCACAAAGGAGTTACAGCAGTCATGTACAACAAACTCACATCCATCAGTCCATCATAAGACATCCAGAAAATACAGAGAAACTCCACGGATTCACACACGGAGGACGACGATGACTGCACAAGTGAAAGAAAGTTATATATTTGTGTATTTATGGCTCTGGAGGGAGCTGTATGAAGTCTCCTACTGCCTCGCATGATGTCACTTGAGTCAGCATCAGTTGTGGCTGAAGACTACAAGTTTGAACATGTAAAAGAAATGTGGAGGTGTGTAGTTAGAATAAGGTGACCTTCCCAGACCTCTGCAGCCTGCTGTCAGCTCGAGGCTACATGAGCCACGACTGAACTGTCGGCAGGCTATTGGGATTGTGGGTAATGTAGGCATTGGATCTTGACAAGGATGTGTTGGATGAAAAATGACTATATTGACTGTAGTGTATGCTGTAATTCAGTGACCATAATGCACCAAGAGAAAAAATACAATAAATTACAAGTCACCTTAACATTTAAATCATGAATATGTTAGAACAGGAAAGAGGGTTCTAATTAATGGAGTGTGTCCGTTTAATCATCACCACCACCATCATCGCCGCCGTCGTCATCATCATCATCATCGTCATCATCGTCGTCATCATCATCACCTTCAAGGCCTTCCTCCTCCTCATCATCTCCACTGCTGGGTTCAGACTCCTCATCATCTGAACTAACTTCTTTCTCCTTTGTCAAAACTGTCAGATGAACGGCCTCTTCAGGTGAACTAACGCAACCCCCCCGCAAAACACACACACACACACAACACACACACACACACACACCACACACACACACACACACACACACACACACACACACACACACACACACACACACACACGCACACGCACAATGAAACAGACTTCTCATTGATATCTGGCTGCATGGAAATACACAAAAAAGGCCCACAGTGGTTTACCTCAGCCAATATCCATTGCCAAAAAAACAACAACCAGAGATAGAGACTTTAAAGAATACAATACCCAGAATCCTAAGCTTGAAACAAACCCAGCCAGACTACCACAGAGAATTGATGTCCTGCTTCCTTCCGTGGACAATGATGACCAAACCATCAGTTTATGAATGGTCCTCCACCAAAACCAGTTCATGGGTCTCTGGGTCTAAAGTATCACCTGTATTCACAAATTAAAGTGGCGGCAATTGTGAAGCAGCAGTAATTACTGCAGCTGCTGCTCACTGAGAAGAGGGAAGAGGTTTTGCCAAGAAAATGGTTAATCAGATTTTCTCTTCCATAGCTTTAAAACTTAAAACCCTCAACAGCAGGCAATATGACTCAATTCACTGCAGCAGTATCATGCATGAAGTACGCTTTGTGCTACTTGGGAATATAATAAATTACATGTTTCAAGTGATGATTTAGTTAAAGCTTCATTCGACAAAACATATCAGAAAATAACCAAAAGATAAAAGAACCAATCAAATGCAAATCAGCTTAATTGGTGCATTCAGTACTGCTGCTGTGAACTGAGGTCAACGAACAAGCTCAAAGAACAGCATAAAAATCCCTCCATATTTACATCTCCCACTCAACAGTTCATACACTCAGTAAAGCATTAAGTTAGTTATTAAAATCACTTTTGGGTAAAAACATATAAAAGTGTATAAAGATTTGGCATTGCAACAAATGTGAACGGCGACACATTAATCTAATACTGAATGAAATAAAGTACAATCATATCTAA
This sequence comes from Chelidonichthys spinosus, assembly GCA_029853015.1. NCBI lineage: Eukaryota > Metazoa > Chordata > Actinopteri > Perciformes > Triglidae > Chelidonichthys > Chelidonichthys spinosus. The sequence continues at coordinate 2,802,287 of CM056835.1, forward strand.
GGAGGTTCACAGTGGAGGAGCAAAGATGGAGGAAAGAGCCCCCCCCCAGCTTTCATTTGTCTTTGTACAGCAGAGTGGACCCAAACAGACAATCAGACGCCACACCAGTCCCGAGGAAGAAGAGGAGCTCCGGCTCTTTGACCCTCACCATACGGTCGGGTCCTTCCACACTCGTTCCTCCGGGTGCATCTCGATGTCGGCCTGCATGCGCTTTTTCTTGCATTGCCTCACCGCCACGAAGATGGCGAGGAGGATCAGGATCACGACGCAGGCGCCTCCAACAGCCGCTGACAGGATGCTGATCTCAGAGAGGGAAACTGGATGCAATAAGACCAGGAATCAGTGATTACAGCGGCCTGTTGGGAAACGGTGCACACATTCCCAAATGTCTACTCTCGGGCCACACAGTGACCCACTGAGCTCCCTAATCCTTCTACAAGGGCATAACTGTGGCCCGGCACCTTCAAAATATGCATTCAAAACATTTTAGATTTTCCTTTTAGTCGCTGTAGGACTCTGGATCTAACGAACCTTTGTCAACGACTCTGAGGATGATCTCTCCATTGTTGCCGTGCACATCGGGACGATTGCGCACCGCACAGATGTAGGTGCCGTTAAAGGTCGGAGGCACCGCATGCAGGGTGATGGACACGTCCCGTCTCATAATATCACCTGACCACACCGCGTGGCCTTTAAAACGGCCGGTCCTGGGAGGGTATGGTTGCTCCTGGTAGTAAAACACCTGACACACACACACACACACACACACCACACACACACACACACACACCACATACCACACACACACACACACACACACACCACACACACACACACCACACACACACACACACACACACACACACCACACACACACACACACACACCACACACACACACACACACCACACACACACACACACACACACACACACACACACACACACACACACACACCACACACCACACACACACACACACACACACACACACCACACCACACACACACACACACACACACACACACACACACACGATCCAGCAACATTGCAAAGAGTTTAGAAGTCCAAACATATCAGCAAGCATGAGAACATTTTGAGCACCAGCACCAGCTGTTAAAAGATATATTGAGTGGCACTTCATTAATAACGGCATTAAAATACAAGACACAGTTCAAACGCACCGACTCGTCCGGTCCTGGAAGAATGGGCCGGAAGTTCCAGGACACGGTGACGGACTGAGTGGACACCGGATCAGTGGAGGTGAAGGTGCACTTCAGTTTCACATCCGTCCCGTTGACCACCTCCAGCTCTTTCGGGGTGTAAATGTCTATCGCACTGACAAGTCGCAGCCCTGTAATAAAGACAAACAACTCATCAACATTACCATGAATGACTCTTTAGTTTTTTGATTTCACTCCATTTCACAGAGCCATTCATTAAACCAAACGAGAGCCAAGGCTGTTTGCACCAAACACAGTTATCTCTGCGTGTTTGACACAGAAACGTCCTTGACAAGGAGACAGCGAACGCCTCGGATATCTGGTGTTCTTTCTGCGTCGCTGCAGCACAAACTGTGAGTCACTTTTCTTGTGGAAACAACTGCCCCACAATCTCCTCTCAGCCACTGCTCGAGAAGCAGGGAGCCGCTTTTCCACTTTTCTGGATGACTTGACTTGAGGGCAGCAAACAAGTCGGCAAGTCGTTCAAATAATCTAATAGCAGCCAAGCCTGCTGTGGGTTAATGATTGCACGTGTGTGTGCAAGTCCAGACGGTTGGATGGGCACCGCCTCTACAGACGCCTTAACAACACAGGGAGTATAATACTACGCTATTATAGTAATATATAACAATTTGACTGAAACAAAGAGTACAACGGCGATGTGGCAGCTGTTCATCTCCTTCGAGGGCTCCGGTGAAATTAAATATTTGAGCAAAAATCTGCTTCACACAGTGATGAGCAGACCTGCCGACTGAGGATTAAAGCATTCCTTCTCTGGAAGCACAGAGAAGAAGACGACAGGAATGTTGTGTAATCCTGGACAGCGAGGAATCAAATGAAATTAAAACTGCGAGCAGTGATAACGGGCCCTCGCATGGCACGTAACTCGGTTAGTGCTACGGCCGCCTGACGTGTCGGACCGCCTGGCCTTGCCACCGCCACGGGGCAGGTCGTCCCCGGCCACCGCCACGTGGCCAGTCGTCCCCCGTCGTACCCGGCCACCGCCACGGCGCGGGTCGTCCCTGGCCACCGCCACGGCTGGCCTCTGTCGTCCCTGGCCACCGCCACGGCTGGCCACTGTCGTCCCCGGCCACCGCCACGGCGCGGGTCGTCCCCGGCCACCGCCACGGCGCGGGTTGTCCCCAGCCATCGGCACGCCACTGGTCGTCCCTTGCCTGAATCGTCCCGTCCATCACTGTGTCAGATGAGTGAAGTTTTCATACTCGACTGGGGTGCAAAGTTCCACGACACTGGGACCTTATACGGGTGTAAAAACATGACATTTTATGTCGCCAATAGGTGGCGCTCTGATTGTGAGTCAATATTGCAGTGCAGACGTGTTCAGGATGGGACTCTCATCAAATGTGAGAAGTTTGAACATGATCGGACAATGTACATTGAAGTTATAACAGTTTAGATTTTTGTGGTCGAAGCATGAAATTCGTCCATGTTCAGGACGCCGTCCTGGGCACGCCCTTTGACTTTTGGAAGACCTTTCGATGATTTAGCATCGTTGAGGCCTCTAGAACACTCTCAGCAAGTTTGGCATGAATCGGATCAACGGTGTAGGAGGAGTTCGTTAAAATACAAAGCCTACAATAAGCTAAAATGGGCAAAAATGGCCTAAAATTGCTGATTTACTGTAGCGCCCCCGAGTGATTGCAGTGCAGATGTGTTCAGGGTGGTACTCTTGACAAACATGTGAAGTTTTGATCATATCAGACAATGTACATTTAAGTTATAACAGTTTAGATTTTTGTGGTGAAAGCATGAAATTTGTCCATGTTTAGGACGCCGTCCTGGCCACGCCCTTGGATTTATGTAAGACCTTTCGATGATTTTGCATCGTTGAAGCCTCTAGAACAGTCTCAGCGAGTTTGGCAGGAATAGGAACAACCCTTTAGGAGGAGTTCGTTAAAATATACTGCATGAAAGAGGCGAAAAATCGCTTAAAATATCACATTAAATGCAACATGGCTGACTTCCTGTTGGGTTTAGGACATGGGTCCAAGAGGCTTTTTTGTACATCTCTACATGTTCTATGTACCTACAAAGTTTCATGCAGGTACGTGAAAGTTAAAGGTGTTCAATATCCAAAAAGGAGCCGTAAAAGTGTAAAAACATGATATTTCCAGGTACCATCAGGTGGCGCTCTGACCTAAGGTCAATATCACAGTGCATACGTGTTCAGGGTGAGACTCTAATCAAACATGTCAAGTTTTGAGCAGATTGGACATTGTATCCTGAAGTTACAACAACTTCCTGTACACTGGCCAAAACGCAAGCCCTGGCCACGCCCTTTGACTTATATAAGACCTTTCGTTGATTTTTCATCATTGAAGTCTTGAGTACATGATGACCAAGTTTGACGTTAATCTGATAAAGCTGCTAGGAAGAGTTCGCTGAAGTATAATATTTAACACTTTCTATCGCCAGTAGGTGGCGCTCTGAATATCAGTCAATGTTACTGTGCAGATGTGTTCAGAGTTGGACTCTTGACAAATATGTGAAGTTTTGATCATATCAGACAATGTACATTGAAGTTATAACAGATTTTTGTGGTCGAAGCATGAAATTCGTCCAAGTTCAGGACGCCGTCCTGGCCACACCCTTTGACTTTTGCAAGACCTTTCGATGATTTTGCATCGTTGAGGCCTCTAGAACAGTGTCAGCGAGTTTGGCATGAATAGGATCAACGCTGTAAGAGGAGTTCGTTAAAATACAAAGCCTGCAATTGGCTAAAATGGCCTTAAATGGCCCAAAATGGCTGATTTACTGTAGCGCCCCCGAGTGGTCAATTTTAATAAAACTTTCAGAATATGTTTCAGGGAGGTATGTCAACATATCCTGCAAGTTTCGTGACGATTGGGTTAAATATTGTGGATTTATGTCTATTGATTTCTAGAGCCCCGCCCCTCTGATGTTCATTGGCTAATAACTTCTGAACGCAACAACGTTTTTCAACCCTTTTCATGGCACTTGCCCAGCTTGGTCTCATGATGAGGCACAGCAAATTTGGTGAGAATCGGATCTACGGTTTAGGAGAAATGAGCAAAAACGTGTTTTTCACAAAATTCAAAATGGCGGAAAATTTCGGTAGGCGGACTTTGGTGCCATAATGTAATTTTTTGTAGAGCACACGGATTTGCAGGGCTGTGCAAAATTTCAAGTCAATTGGAGTTACGATGTGAGCTGGCCATCCTTCTTTGCGTAAGGGGGCGCTAGCGAGCCAATTTTTTGTGGCCAACTACAAAACCTTAAAAATTATTGAATTTTCGCCGTTTTCTATTAGCACACCAAATTTGGTAAGCTAATTATTTTGACAAGGACCCCAAAAAGTCCGTGATTTGGGAAAAATAATAATAATCGGAGCAGTTTCAATAGGGCTTTGCGATGCCCGACGTTGTCGGCGCTCGGGCCCTAATAAGTGTGACTGCAGGAAAAGACGATTACATTGAACAGGATGACAGTGTATAGTGGGACATGGTCGGTGTCTGTCGGTAGAAAATAAATTAAAAAGTTCAAAGGAATTTAAATTCTCTAATGTGCAGCAGTTCAAAAACTCAGAAGTCCATACAGGTTTCCATGTAGAATGGGTTTCCTTGTCTAATCCCTGAGAACAGGATGGCTCCCACATTATCTCCTCCTTTAATCGATGCCTTTACACCAGGATGCACCACAGAAAATGCCTTTCGACTTTTTTGTTACACTGGCGAGTTTTGGTGTTGGTGAATATTTCAGAGGCAACTTCTGGTTAAATCCATACAGGAAGTCTTTGCACACAATATTTATCCATGAATACAAGAACCTAAATAATGCAAACACATTTCCAGCTGCATGTTTTCAGCATTTATTCTTTTTATATTGCATTGTGTATGTTAGTGTGGTTTCCTGTTTAGTGAACGTTCCTTTCAGTAAGTTCACGGCGGTATTTGCCTGAATCAATCATCGTCATAAAACATGCCCGAGTTTGTTTTAACAAACGGCTGATTTGAAAGGAAAGAGTTGATTTAGGAATGAGCTGAATAAGCAGAATCAAAACAGGAAGTGGGATTTATGAAAATACATTCAGTGCCCATCAAAAGGATTATTAAGTGTTGTAATTGTCCAGACGTTAAATATAAAATGATAAACTGCTTATGAAAAGCATTCCAACCGTCCGTCTGTTGTTATTGTTGTTATAGTTCAGTTCTTTCATTATCTCCCTCACTCCAAGGAACCTGCTGGGAACATGAGGAACCATAACTTGTGATACAAAGCCTGCTTCTTGTTATCGGTCTGTTATGACGCTAATGGAGCACTTAGAAGCCACACAGCTGTAAATGTAAGTATGATCAGGTGAACTTTCTCATGGTAAGACTGTTCAACCACTGACTCACCCACAAGTTTAACAGTCTGTCATTTTTGCCATATGGACTTATAAAGGGAGGGCCACCATTCAATCAGAAAATCACACAAGCTCGCCTGTTCTCTTCTTTTAATCACAACTGGCAGCATGTTTGAGCAAAATTAATCTTACATTATAGTATTATTATTATTACAACCATGACCTGGATAACTGAGAACCTTCACAGACATAGCTGTCAAGTGTCAACACAACAGAAAGATATTTCTTCTTCAATGCCAGCATACTGTGGGGACTATTTTCTTTAAGGCAATACTCTATAGTAACCTTCTTCTTTCATACACTGATTAATTTTGAGAGTTTGGGTTATTTTACTTCCATAACAGATCTTCTTTCAAATTAGTGGAAAACTATTTTAACATTTGGGTTTTTATTTTCCAACACTTTGTCTTTTTGTGTCTGTAGTTCTCGCCTAAGTTCCCCAAAGCATTAGAAAATACCTCAATTACATATTTAAACAAATACAACAAATAATTGCCTTAATGTAAGGAAACGACTGGGAAAGTAAATATATGAAATGGTTGTTTTCTCAAGAAAAAAAAAGGTTGCCCTCATAATCTGAGCCATTTCCACTTCAGTAGCACTGACCCCCTTCCAGTTTCATCCCCATAGACTTTGCAAGGTTTTCACAGTGGAGTTTGTTCATACATCATTCATAGCCAGATTTATTCCAAGCACATTTAAAAACAACAAAGTTGACCAAAGTGCTGTACAAGTCAAACAACAAATCATACAGAAATCAAAAGCACACAAAACACATACACAGTATGTCACATAAAAAGACAAGTCTCTCTAGCAGTCTAAAAGCCAAAGAAAATAAATGTGTTTTGAGGCGTGATTTAAAACCCTGCAGAGTGCCTGCCTAACATGCAGAGGCAGCTCATTCCAGAGCCTTGGGGCTGCCACTGTGAAGGCCCGGTATCCCCTAAGCTTCAGCCTGGACTGAGGACCAGCCAGGAGGACCTGAGGGACCTTGAAGGAACATAAGGCTCCAGCGGGTCCGAGAGGAAGAATGGTGCCAAGCCATTCAGGCACTTAAAAGCAAAACAACAGAATCTAAAAATCAATCCTCGCACTGGAAGCCAGTGGAGGGAAGCCAGTACAGGGGAAATGTGCTCTTGCTTACAAGTACCCGTGAGCAGACGAGCAGCAGCGTTCTGGACTAACTGCAAGCAAGAGAGGGAGGCCTGACTGACACCAACATACAAGGCATTACAATAATCAAGACGAGAAGTCATAAAAGCATGTATAGCATTTTCAAAAACACTACGAGATAAAAAAGGTTTGACATTGGACAGCCTCCTAAGGTGGAAAAAGCTCTTTCCCACTACAACATTTATCTGTTTGTCCATCTTGAGGTTATAGTCGATTTTCACCCCTAGATTTGGTGACAGTTGGCTTCACAAACAGTTCAAGGGGGCACAAAATGCCAGGAGGAGACACATGGACATTACTGGGACCAAACACCAGAACTTTGGTTTTACTGTCATTAAAATTGATCAAGTTTAAGGCCAGCCATGTTTTGACATCTTCAAGACATGCTAACAAAGGTTTTATGGATCTAGGATTGTTTCTTTTCAAAGGCAGGTAAATTTTAGTGCCATCTGCATAACAGTCGAAAGAGATGCCAGGTTTTCTAAGTATAGATCCTAGGGAGAGCAAATACAACATAAATAAAATTGGCCCAAGAATTGAGCCCTGGGGCACCCCGCAGCGGAGAGGTGCTTTAGGATACAGAGTCGCCCAGGCTGACACAAAAGCTTCTCTCTGACAGGGATGTTATTGAACATTGTATTCCTAAAAACATTGCAAAAATCTGAAATCTCGTGGCACATCTGGGTTTGTACTACAAATCACAGGATTTGTGAGGAATGTGTTGTGATGCCCCCCCCCCCCTAAATCCACTCCTTCTAATCACAGCATTCATGAAAGTTCAAACATATTTGATCACTTGATGATCACTTGTTGAAATTTACTGTAAAAACAAGGGAATGATCATATCGTTGCTGAATTTGTCAACCTTATTCATAATGGGACATTTTTTAGAAAAAAGGAAGAAAAAATGATTATGCCTTCTTAGTCTGCAATTTACAACAACCTATACTTAAACATAAGAATATTGCTACATTATTATTTCCCAGTCAGACCAGTTAGTAGGCTATTATGGATTGTTGGTATAGGCTATCAAATGTAAGAAAATAATCCATAGTCAATAAAACGACCATTTAGCAATATTACCACCACATATACTGTACATATAAACCTGGTCTTCATGTTGAAGGTGGACCTGGGCCAGCTGACACCTGTTGTTGGTGACCTGAAGTGGGTCACAAATAAAACCCCCGTTTGGGGGGGGGGGGGCTGGTAGGCCTACACGTCTACGCACACACACTCTCTCTCTCTCTCTCTCTCCAGGAAGTCGTTCAAACTCACCTGGCAGCATGAATCCTCCCAGGAGAAGCAGACGCCATATCCGAAACATCGGACAAAACATGGATACGCTCCTTCCCCGGCGGTTAAATCCTCCGTATAACGTCCCTTCACCTGCTTTAGTGACCGGAGTCACGAACGTGAACGACCGTCCGGAGAAACCGACTCTTTTTTGTGTGTGACTCTTCTTCCGTGGTGGAAACGTGAGTCACCGCGCGTTCTCACACACACACACACACACACACACACACACACACACACACACGCGCGCGCGCGCACACACACACGCACACACCTGATGGGCGGTGATCCTCCTCCCTTCCCCTCCCGTAGAACCTGTTAACCCGCCTGCACAACCTGAACCTGCCACTCGGCAACACCGGGACTCTTCGGGATTAAAATCAACAGCACTCTGTTGGTTTTTGGTTAATAACCGAGGGTCAAGTTAATGTTTGATTTATAAAGTTCATGTTCTGCCGACTGGTACCACCGTGTGGCCAGAGTATAGTATCACCATTCGTGTTGTTATAGCCAATCTATGTACATGTTAAAATTTAGTGTTCATTTACATAGCCATCGCAACCCTGATGTGTTCAAGAAGACAGATACATGTTTGGAATAATAATTTCTAGAATATTTATTTATCCATTTTTTTTTTATGAGAACACATTGCACCAATGCATCATGGGTATCATGATCAAACAACACACCAGCCATGACCACAGAATATCCATGTGCTAGTCATGTGGGTCAAAACCTGCAGCGGAAAGGAAGAGAAGGAGAGTCAGAGAACAATAGCTGTTCAAATTGGGTTCTAATCCAGGATCTCCTCTTATTAAATCCATGAGTCTAGTCCTGCCGCCTCCCAGAGACCAAGGTGGAGTTTATCTTCAAAAGTGGGAGTCTGCATTGGTAGCCTTCTCGCGGTCTAGTTAACAGCTCTGAGGACAGCCCCTCCATTTAGGCCGCAATCAGTTGGTAGGTTGTACTCCTTCACCTGGCAGATGGAGGTCCCATTAAAGACCGGGACAGCTGCTGCAGGGTGATGAAAGCGTCGTTGACCACACCACCCTGCTCTGTGAAATGCCCTACAGGTGGAGCAAACAGCCTCTGTAAATAGAAGAAGGCCTGAAACACAGAACTTCAAAACCACTCAACAACCACTCACAAAACAGTGTTAGATAATATACACACAGACCACAGAGAGTCACTAACTAGTGAGAGAAAATGACACGTGAACCTGGGCTGCAATTTTATATAAATCAATAGGCTACAATTAGTAGAAGTTTGAGGAAAAAGGCAACAACACCTTGGATATTTGCATTGCCTGCATTTTGTCAATGCTTGTATGGGTGTGTTGAGTCCAGTGGGTCGACTGGACATTTCATGAGTTTGGCAAATAACACCAATCGGCCTGGGTACAATTTTTTTGCACACCCATGTGTAACACGACATTTCTTTAAGTGGTCTGTCAGCTACTAACTGTGCCAAACTATTTCGTTTTTTTTTTTTTTGTACCAAAATAACTCCTTCATCACTGACAAGACATAAGCACAGGGCTACATTACATATCACAGGAAAAAAAATATGCAATGAAATTTTGCAAATTTGCATTTTGCAAGTCTACAGTATAAAATCAAGTAGTTAAAATGAAGCAAAGGTCACGCACAGCAAAAGGTCATGCAGTTATCTCTTATTGCATTCAGGGGAGCTTTAATGGGAGTACACTAATTGTAACAGTTTATAACAGCAAACTTGGGGAACTAAATATTTGTTGTCTAAAATATGTTTTGCAGCTCCTGATGGGTGGAGCAGCATTAACATGAATAGTAGGTGGCCACAATCATCTCATCAATATGTAGGCATTTACAAATGTCCTCATGCAATAGCAAGCCACAAATGATGATCAGGAATTTGTCAAGACTTTCCAGGTATCTGTTCACATTTTTTGTGTGAACAGAGCAGTACACGTTACAATAATAGGCATTGTATGCAAATGTTGACAAAAAGAAAGCACTAGTCAAGAGCCAGCTTTAAAGAAAAAATGAAGAAGCCGATTCAAAATCTAATTCAAATCAAATTGATCAAAGGGTGTTACCGGTATCACACACTCCTTACATGTCAACAGCTAAAAAACCCGAAGATGATACATCCGTTTCCTACAGTACCGGAATGCAGCGTTTGATTTAACGTGACCATGATGCTTTGCGATCAGTTGATGTCCGCGCGCTCGGATCAGAGATGGCCGAATGGGTGCATTAAGATGGGCCACGGTTGAAACGTGACAGATCATGAACGTGACGTCATACGGCAAACATGTCGGCAGAGGTGTGGGTTATTAAAATATACGTGCCCACCAAAAATAACGGATAACATGTCCTTGTTTGGGAATCAAAAGTAAAATGTTTTAGACGGTAAACTTTTTTGTCGCAGTTTCAAACCAACGGTCAACCCATGATTCATTGCGGGACTAGCTGTCCGGGGGTGGTTGCCCTCTCAGGAAAGCCCTTAGCGAGTGTCACACATTACGGCAGATAGCAGTATGTTGGTTCGTGCTACAGATGTTTATCTAGGGGTGGTTTCTGCCGTGACAGTACGAGTTTGAATTAATGTAATATAATGTAGGACACTTCTCAGAGTAAACATCGGTATCCTAGCGGCAGCTGACTGCAGTGCGCTCCGACGGCGTGTTGCGGCTCGTGGTGGCAGCTCGGCACTCTCCTCCTAAAAGGCTCTCTGGGGTTCGCCTTCTTGACACACCTTTTGTTGTCTCGTCGAGCTGGAATCGGATTACGGTTGCTAGCGAGCATCATCCCCCTTCGACCAACGTTACGTGAAGTTTGGGCAAAAGAGTTACTCTGAAGCCGAGAAGTGACGGCCGACACCCTGCCAGGTAGTTTGTCTCGTAACGTAACCGCACGAATATTTCCTGTAAATGTTCATATTAATGACGGGCGTGTCTAAACGTTACGTATCGGATGCAGCCATAACAACCCTCCAGATTTTATTAGCAGGCTAGCTAGCTAGCTAGCTCACCAGCTAACGTCAGATGAACAGTAACGTCGCGGGTTTAATGCGATATCTATGTGATCTATAATCACCAGCCTTGAAAGCGAAAGTAGCCTTTATCCGTATTAGCAAGGTCAGTCTGTCTGCTGCTAGCCGAAACGTTAAGCTGCTGCATCACAACGACGCTTTCTGCTAGCTGGAGATGACGCTTTCCTCTTTATACCGTAGCGCCAACCTAACATAACACCGGGCCTTCTTCGTTTCATAACAAACGGCATGTATAGAAACATGTCTGGCGACGTATTGTTTTATTTATGTGTGGATAAGTGTTGGTGTCTCCTGCAGGATGAGTGGTGATGAAATGAACCCAGCTGCAATGGCTGAGCCAGTAGAGGATGTACAGGGAGATGACCGGTGGATGTCACAGGTTAGTGGGTTTAATCAATACGCTACCAAACATTCGCCTTTTGTCCCAATCACAATGCTGCATGTGTCCCTCATGTATGGCATGTAAAATAAACCCAAACTCTCTAAATATATTATTGACAGGACGTCACAAAGAATACTTTGGCGATTTCTTAGAATTCACGACTTTATTCTTGGATGGTGTTATTAGTTCATCTGCCCTCTTTTTGGGAACCGGAAATACGTTAAATATTGCATCTGAATCCTACCATTGATATTCACGATCATGTGGCAAAAGGGCTAGATCTGCAGGATATCATCAGGTGATGTTTCGATGCTATTTTCTGTCATTTAGTTCCAGATGTGGGGTAAACCACATAAGGCCTGTGTTTCTTTTGAAGCGTCCCTTTATCCATCTCCTTGTTTAGTGGCAACTCCTGTTAGGTCTATGCGAGGTTAATCCTCCAAAGCTAATAGGACTGAGACAGTCTGCTTGACACCGAGCCCTCTGTCAGGAGACAGTCTTGTCGTGTGATGAGCTTGCAGGATTTCGTCTGACTGTAAAGGCTCATGAGTCTCGTCCTAAGATTTTGACTTATAGCACAAAAGCGTGAACCAGAGTGAACTGCCCAACTGATTCAATTGTATCATTTTCTGTGAATGAAATGTAGTTTTTCTTTCATTTATCCCCCCCCCCCCCCCATTACTTCACCACAAGCTCCGTTGTGAAGAGGCTATTTTTTTATTTATTTTTTACTTTTAACAGCACACAAGATTTGTGCAGGAGTGTAAGGATGCTGAACCAGACGTGCTTTTTGTGGGGGATTCTATGATACAACTAATGCAGCAGTGTGAGGTAAGACAAGACTTACCTTTCTAAAAAAAATAAATAAAAATGTAATCATAATATTTTCACACGTAGATACACAGTATAAACATACGAACATCTGCATTTATATTGGTACTTGTTTAAAATGTTTATAATGTGTTACTGATCGGCATGCTTAGCTTAGCGTCAATGAGTTCTTGAAGTTAGCCACATCATATGAAATGCAGGTTTGTGGTTTCCTTCCCACAGGTTTGGAGGGAGGTATTCTCTCCTCTTCACGCACTCAACTTTGGCATTGCAGGAGACACCACCTGTAATGTGTTGTGGAGGCTGCAGAACGGAGAGCTGGACAACATCCGTCCCAAGGTGAGATGAGAGAAGGGCAGTTTAGGGGAAAATCCATCTCCGCTGCAGAACAAACTCTCTGCATTTTACTTCTTTGATCTGCAAAATACCATCGACATACACTTTTTTCTTTTTACCTCTCTGACACAAACTGAACAGACAGAAAGTAACTTTTTTTCCCTCTTGCAAAAGTATTGCATGTAGCTGTCCATGACCTCCTCATCATGCTGAATGTGTCAGGAGCAGGTGGCCATGTTGTAAAGTTGTGTATTTGGAAAACATTATAGCAGTCTGTTGTCTAACCCTGACTGTGCTTATCGGCTGTGATAATGATGTAGACATTGGGAACAGCTTGCATTGCTCAGCCATTACCCAGATATCAATCCATAAGAACTGATTTTCTCACCAACTAACAGGATGTTGCCATGTTATTACAGCACACCATGCTTTGATCACGATTCTGGAGATTAAAATGAATTGAGTGAAAGTGAACAAAGCGTCTGTCTGTGGTCTTGTCCAGGTGGTGGTGTTGTGGGTAGGAAGCAACAATTACCAACACACAGCAGAGCAAGTTGCAGGAGGAATTCTTGCTATTGTGCAGCTGCTCACCTCCCGCCTCCCCAAGGCAAAGATAGTTGTACTGGTAAGTTAGTTGTATGTTTTGTCTTTTGTTGCACCTGGTTCGTTTTTAACAGATACTGTATGTTGATATTTAGTTTCCTTTGTGGTCTTTATTTTCTCTCTGTAGTTGTCAACTTTAGTGCAATATATGGTCATTTTATGAAGATCATGCAAAATATTGACATGTTAGGATTGGTGAAGAACCTTTTTAAATGTGATGCTATAGAAAAATCTAACCTGCTACTAACTTGCTACCTCTATAATTAGTTTAAGATTAAACAGTGCTGTTTATCATGATTATTAATTATGTGCAGTGAAATGCAGTGGCAGTCTTTTGAGGCTATTTTTAGATGACTCCTTAATAGGCCCTTTTTAGAGAGTCTAATTTATGCTCTCCTATCCATTTTTAATAAAAGGAAACAACAAAGATCTAACTCTCAACACATTAACTTCAATAAATCAAATAATAAATGAATAATTTTGGTGGTCCTCAGGGATTGTTGCCTCGAGGGGAGCGTCCCAACCCTCTGAGGGAGAAGAACACCGACATTAACGAGTTCCTGCGCTCCTGGCTGCCACGTCTGGGTCAGAGTCAGCTCCTGGATGTGAGCGGGCAGTTTGTTCATTCCGACGGAGCCATCAGCCCACAGGACATGTTTGACTTCCTCCACCTGACGCCGACGGGTTACCGCGCCATGGCCAAGCCCCTCAGTGACCTTCTGCTGCAGATACTGGAGGAGACGCCGGAGGAAAGACGGGCGTCGCTGGTTTGAGGGCCTTGGCCAAGCAGCACATTTATCCAGAGGCATGTCTCACCCACTGCAGTGGGAGACGGGGGAGACATGTCCCTGGTATCTGGAGGAGGACGGGCTCACTCATAGGGGGAAGAGGCACCCTGATGTGAGTGGGCCCAGGAGGGTTGTGGGATCACATTCATGAGCGGAGAGTTGCTGAAGAGTGGGAGTGACCTCACTACAGACGTAGACACTGTGATTGCAGTAGTCACCCTATTGCAAAATGATTTACAAGGTCTTGCTTCTCTGAATCATAGACAGATTTTCTCAGATCATGTGGGATTGCAGACGCGCCCGCAGATTAATCTCAGCCTGCGGATAAAATGAGTGTTTCTGTCACCTGTGCCACAGAAATATGATACAAATAGAAAAACAATACTTTCTTCCTCCATGTTTTGTTTGATATCAGTAAAACAGCTGGCTCTGCAGCGTCTGTTAACACACCAGAAGCCCAGTGTTCAACATAACCACAGTAGGCAGAACGTTATCCAACAATGTACAATGTTATGAATCCCACCAGTATGCTGCAGAGCAGTGGTTCCCAACCCAAGGGAGTCGGGGGAAAATTCCAATTCAAAGGGATAAAAGGAAAAGAACATTTACGTTACACAAAATTCAGATTCTTTTTCCATTTCTCCAAGTTTTGCCTTTGTTCTTTTTTGTGAATTAGTGAATACTTTATCTTCTTCAGGCCAAATTGAAACAATCTGAAAAGTAAAAATTCAGTGTGTCATCAGTTCCTGTGAAGGTCCACTAGTGAAAGGTTGGGAACTTCTACAGAGGGCCTACTGCTGAGATGCACTCTATCTATCGCAGTGAGCCGTATTTAAAATTAACTCGGTGTTAGCCGATTTTGCTTAAAGCATAATCCAGTGAAGCAAATGTCAACACAAATGTGTAATAATGATTTTGTCTGTCCAGTTCTTCATGTGTACTATTTCATATACTTAAAACAAGGAGCACTTAGCCTGCAATATGTTCACTTTTGAACTCGGTGTGTAACTAATTAGATGTCTTTTTAAACTGTTACTCAATATAAAAAAGATCAGCGTATATCCGGAGTGTAAACTACTCCTTCACAAACCACACATACAGCTGATCACTACTTCTGTCACCTAAAACCAACACTGAACTGAAACCTAATGAAGGTGTTCGCTGCATGCATCCAACGCTTCGAATGATAATAATTATAACGTTTTCATGCGTATACTTAAGAGTTATGTGTATTGAATCTACAGAAGTCTTCCAAACACCCCCAACCCTGCTGCTTATTTGTGCAAAACTTCTATCACAACCAGCCAGTATATTTACTTTTCCCTATTTCAATCCAGATAAATCTACTGTGACATTTCATTTCAATGTCTAAAAATCAAGTGGACGTTTTCTTTTGCCAAACTAAGATCTGCCAGCTTTTAAGCTGAACAAGCTGGAAAAAAAACAAAAAACAATCTCATTTATATTGCCCGTGCACTGTTTTTCATTAGTGGTCGCGGAGCACTTTTTATTTTTCACCCCCAAGTAAAAACCGTTGAGACAATCCGTTGGTTGTCACATCGGCTCTAGTACTTCTGCTTTCACCTCACTTTGCTAATATAGCATACGTTATTCCTTAAAATACAGATTGATTCACAGTCTGACCATCATGGGCTCTCTCTCTCCCTCCTAAATACACACACAGTATTTTCTCTTAGAAGCGCCTTTTAATTCTGTTTCTCACCTATTTATTTCTCTCCCTGTTGTATGTGGTGACTCTCACCCAGCCCTGCCTGGACCCCAACATATCTGTGTGGTGTAGTTACTGAATATTTTTTTAGGAAGTAGGTTAAGCTACTCAACACTGCTATACTGAATATTGTCACGCTAATTGCTAAAAAGCAATCACAGGTCATGTAAAGAAAAAAAAAAACATTTGTCTGTGAGCTTCTGCCGCAGCCCAGCTCGGTTCTGTGCAAATTGTGGCTGAGAGTCTCTCGCATCAAATTATGGGACGTTACTGCTGTCTTAAGCTCTGCAGAATTATGTGCTGTATATAGATAGTGTATGTGTGTGTGCCTTAAGTGTTCATGGGGGACAGTTGTGTACAGTATGTCTGCTACTGGATTGTGTAAGTTGGACGTATGAGTGTCTAGAAGTGACCTCGTTGTATATAAGACATGGAAGCTTGAGGAAGTGATGTTTGAGAGGGTTTGGATTGGGAGGCTGCGTTCGGTGCGATACAGCATTTGCACTGTTTTGGCTCGTTGCGTTATTGAGGTAAAGCATTCCAATAAACATAAAATGAGGATGATCATGTGTTGGGAGTCGTCTTTGTGTTGAGTGATTTGTATTTAAATGTTTCGCAAAAGGAGGCACACATCTCTGTTGTGGTTCTGAAGGGAAGGATTTTGATTTGCTGCAGTGTGTGCTGCAACGCTCGCCAGCAGAGGGAGCCATTTTACCAGACAACAATGAGACTGACTCTGAACCAGACTCACTGCTTGATCTAAGCCTCCTCTCTTTCAGCCAGAGTTCCTTATTGCCTAATTAATTTGCTTTCTCCAAGTGTCTCTAATGTAGTAATTCACCAACAGCACTCGGAGGCTGTAGTGGAGTAATGTTAGGACGTCCTCATTAAACATGAAGTTAAGCGTACTGGAGTGTGTATGATTGTTGGCAAGTTGTAAAATACCTAGTTAATAAACCATTTGCTCACTCTTTATGTTGTTCTCATTCATTTTTAACGGTGACCCAAAACTCTCCCAGCGTAGCTAAACTAGTTGGTCCATCTGGAGGCCCCATATACTGCACACTGTCGTCTGAGTGTGAAGTTTGATGCAGCGTTAACACATCGAGCCCAGCATAGGAGTAGCTTTAGCACCCTTAATTGAGTCCCAGCACCCCTAAAACAGTCATGTTTTTTTTTTTAAATTGTGTTTGACAAGCTTAAACCAGGTCAAAAAACCATAGACTGTATGGTTTACTTCAAACTTAATATTTAACAACAAACCCCCCCCCCAACCGAGTCATGGCATGGTATGATCCACTTTCTCTCTTTCACCCCCGTTATACCTCAGTAGATTTTCATTTTAATACAATTTCATTTGTAAAACCAAGTGATGGCTTTTTCCCCCTCAGCACTAAAGTAAGATTTCCAGTCACAGTGATTTCCCCTACCTGAAAATTCTGATGTTCTTCGCTCACAAATGTGGGAATGATAGTCCAAAATAACGTTAAAATGTACAGTTTTTTGTTTAAAAAAAGGGATTTTTGGGGGGGATCATTAGTGCTCAGCACCCCTTAAGCTCTGTTCCTAGAATCGCCCCCTGGAGCCCAGAACTAAACGACTTAATGGCTGGATTCACATTACAAGTTTACATTTACATTCATGTTACGACACAGGGAGGAATTAAAGCTGGTATTTATTTTACTAGTTTTTCCATCTTAAGAGTTGTGATGCAGTAAAAATGAAGGAAGGTAATCACCGTGTGTCACATTAAACTGTGTTACCTGAAATGGTAAAACGCTGAAAGGCATTTGCCTGTGTGTAAATGAAACATCTGGTGACATAACAAAATAAGCACTCCGTCTCCAGCATGTACATTTCCATTAAACCATATGTTTGCACTGCCAGTGATCCGAAGCGAAATATGCACCGAATGCTTTTAAAAGTCTTAAAACGGGCCATGTTGACTATAGATAAATATTTGACAGCTTTCTCTGTCAACACACAGATTAAAAATGGGAAATGATAACTTTGTAATCCCAACAGGCTTTAACAGAGACAAGTTGGCTACACCCTGATAAAACTACATCTAGCCTTTCAAGCCTTTTCATGAGTTGGCTTTAGTTTAGTGTTAACACGCTGGCCAGTGTTGGATGTCTGTAACTAAACATTAAAATCAGTTTTATCATTTAAATGTGACCCATTTTATCTCATGATCTCTCAGTGCATATTTGTGCCATGTGCTGCACTCCCTGCGATGTTTTATGTCTTGTAAATGGTTTAACTTCACAATCGGGTTATATCATGTCAGAGGAAATGGAATACAGAATGTGTCATTATAAAATAAGAAGTTTAGAAAAAAACATTAACAGAAATTGTGCCATTTTTGTTTTTAATGTATTTAAAGTGTTTGATTTCACCTTTAATGTGCTCCTGTTTGATGTAGTGACCAGGATCAGCCAGGTGGGGGCTCTCATGAGCGGAGTGTAATGCGGCAAAGCACTTGTGAGGTTATGGCAATTTGTTATTTTTTAGTTATTTTATTTTAATATGCACAGTATATGATTGAGTGAAACACAAATTAAACTTTAATTTATAAAGATGACAAAGAACCCCATCATCTTTTGAATCACTGCACCCTTATGTTCACACTGTCATTTCTTAAAACTCATGTCTGAAGCATCTTCATAAATCAGCAGCAACATTGTTATCCGGCATGTGATTCTACCAGACTGCAACTCCAGGATGACAAAAGGTCTCATTACATTCATGGAAGATCTCCTCCTCCTCTGCACAAAGCACTTTGGGGCTTGCAGCAGGTAAGGAGTGTCATGAGTGGTTGATTGGTTCATAAATTGCAGCAAAAATCCAAATGAAAATGTGGCTTTTGGGCACCAAGGCAGCATTCCCACCAGGTGAGCTTTGAGGATAGAAGTAAATCTTTAACTGCATGTTGTCACAGCTTTGTCCTCCTCTCATGGCGTTTTGAATGGATGCTTCAGATCTCAGATATTTGGCGACATTCCAACAGTTTTGAGGGGAAACATCTGCTTCCTGACTCAGATTACCCACCATTTACACCTGATACTCCTTAGCCTACCATTCTCACCCTTTCATCACTCAATGCAGCCACAGAAAGAGCTAACGATGCATGCAAGTCACACCACTGAACCAGGATCAGCCATATTCATGCCCATGACTCATTCACTCATACATTCGGTCTTCCTGTTACCCTCAGCGTGGAGGTAAGATAAATCATATCTGATGTGATGGCTTACCATTGCCCAAAGAGCCGGTTCACCTGCACCGTTGCTCGCGTGACCCCGTCTCCACCTCACTTGGACAGTGCAGAAGAACTCCAGAAGGTCTTTCTGTGACCAGGTCATCGGAATTCATTTATCCTCATTGATTTCTGGGGACCGCCTGTGGATAATTGACTCAGACCTGAAGCTAATTCAGCAGGTCTCAGGTCAGGGTCAGCTTGTCCTATTTACTTCCCCAGTCTTTCACCCAAGGCAATCCTTTTTGGCGTCCCTTACTGACCTTGCACTGACATCACCCTGCTGCAAACAAACAAAATTAGCCTAACGTTGCTTTTGCTGTCAATTAAAGCCTGAAAGTTTGTTGTTTAAATGTAGTCAACATTTGACCAATCTGTGTTTCTTATATTCTCACTTGTCCTCTCCCTTCATTTTCAGGTTTATCTACATGCATTGTGACTTCTGAAAAGGGGATGTCACTCATAACCTCCGGCCTGACGTCTCTTCCTGACATTTCATACAATCTATACGTACCTACAAAGAAAATTAAAATTGTATTCCTTTCTGTTGTAAAACAGGATTAGTATTATAATGCAATAGAGATGTACCTACAAACAATCTCTGCAATAGTACAGTTGATGATTGGGATGAGGATCCATGCTTAAACTGACAAGTGGCAACCTCTGAATGAAGCCCAGATGCAAAAAACAACAAAAAAAAAAAACCTGCAGTTCCTCCTCATGGCCACTCGAGGCTGGCTCCAAAAGGGAATCAACAGATCATCCATCCAATATGTGACTGCTTATTCTGTTCAGGGTCGTGAGGGGGTGGGAGCTGACCCCAGCTGACATTGAGTGAAGGCAGGGTTCAGCTGGACAGGTCACCATCAGGCTGACACACAGAGACAGACAGCCGTTCACACTCACATTCACACCTACGGGCAGTTTAGATCCCCACAGACCCCGTGTCAATGTGTCCACCTTTTCAGCAGCTGATATCCCCGTTCATGACAACCGTACGGTTGAGTCTTTATTTTATTGAGTCTGTCAGACAAAACAGCCACTAGGAGTCACTTCCTGTAACAACAAATTGTCCAAATCAAAGAACAAAGTTTGTCGACACCCTCCAGATCAACACATGAAGCAATTTCTGATTTGACGCTCACTTGACTGTTAACTGGATCGCTGAAGTGATTGATGCGGCCGTTCTGCTTGGGAGGATGGACGCTTGCAGGCACAACCCGAAGCACCTCTGCTAGAAACCACGTCTCTATAGCAACGGGCAACAGGTTTTTCCACTATGTCACTCAGATGCCTTAATCAGCGTCCCACCTTACCGACTTCACTGACTGCAGCATATGTTCTAGCCTGATAATCACACTGAAAGGCCTCTTCTTTCACTTGAGTGGTGAGATCTGAACCAGGCTACTTCAGTTCATCCTGTCTGGTTCAGATCTGGGTCTTAAGCTGTACCACATTACTCTGTTTGGCTATTATGGTACCTTTGTGTGTTCATGCAATCAACCCTCTACTGGAGCATGGATGCATTATCAGAACTGACCCAGATCCCAAGAGTTCCCATACACTTCACACTGTCCTTGAATTTGTTTGCAGTTTGAGAAAATTATTTCCAGGTTGATTCTTTGCTGATTTTTTGAGCTGCCACTGGAAGAAAACCTGTAGCCCCCTGGAGCCAGTGGAGCAGTAAGGTCTAGCCCTGCTCAACAGTGGAAGGTGTTACATCAGTCTGCGTATTCACTATTTCACAGTCTCAGGGATTCAAACTGGCATCTCTCCAGTCATAAGGCAACTCCTTTAACCTCCAGGCTAACCGGCGTCCCTGTTATGCCCCTGTATGGCAGCAAAGTTCATTCCACTGCAGTGAGGCCACTCCAAAGTTTCCACACTTTCATTAAAACTCTGATGGAAGAAAAAAAATCCTGTGTTCAAGCCAAAAAGAAGCACAGTTTGATATATATATATATATATATATATATATATATATATATTTTCCGTGTATTTTGAGTTTCATACATTTTTACTGTTTCCACACTGGCAGGTTAGAAGTCAATTACAAGTTAATCAGTTCAACCTCAACCTTAAAGTCACGTGATGTCCAATTTGAGGTAGACATGAGGTAAACAACCTTAAATCACAGTTTTACTGAGTAGTGCCACTGCAGCGCTCTATGAATTTAAGTACCGTGATTGAGGAGACATCAGTGTAACAAACAATAGCTGATTAGATTGTAAACTCCTGACACAGTTCATGATAAAGGAACTACATCTGTCAGCACACCAGCTTTTATCTCCTCACACTTGAAAGGTGATGAAACTAGGCAAGGCAAGGCAAGGCAACTTTATTTGTATAGCACATTTCATACACAAGGCAGACTCAAAGTGCTTCACATCATACAGCAAAGTGAAAAAAAAATAGAAGAATTAAAAGAAAATAAAGGCAAATTTAAAAATGCATTACAGAAAGAAAGGAGAACAAAAACATATTTGCAATAATTAAAAACAGTGCAGACATTAAAAGATTTAGCAGAAAGCTATGGTGAACATAAAAGTTTTCAGTCTAGTTTTAAAAGTGGTCAGAGTTGGGGCAAGTCTTACATCTTCAGGAAGTTTATTCCAGCCATTTGTTGCATAGTGACTAAATGATGCTCTCCCGTGATTGTTGTTTACTCTG
Source organism: Chelidonichthys spinosus (assembly GCA_029853015.1). Lineage (NCBI taxonomy): Eukaryota > Metazoa > Chordata > Actinopteri > Perciformes > Triglidae > Chelidonichthys > Chelidonichthys spinosus. Next base: position 2,823,999 of record CM056835.1, read on the forward strand.
GGAATCACTAACAGATTGGTCTCAGAAGATCTTAGTGGTCTAGAAGGCTTATGTAGTGGGAGCATATCAGTGATATACTTCGGTCCCAGACCATGTAGTGATTTAACTACTAGTCCAATGCATTGCTGATTTTTCTCCTTCTGTTTAAATCTGCTGGGTTTTATTGACTTGTTGTTGTCTGTCCTGCCCTGCACGTCGTAGAAATCTGTTTTTTGTCTTGGCCTCGGCAGTTTGGCAGTGATGTTTTCCATAGATACTGTTGACAAAGAGTAAAAAAGGAAGTTAAAATGTCTTAAAGCGGGTACGTTATGTAAACTGGCCCACTGACTCTATGAGCTCATTTAGGCCTAAGCATACAAGTTAGTGTTGAAAGCACTCGTGTTTGATATAAATATTAGTGTTGAAATAATAAACACATTTTGGCAATTAGAATAAACTAAACTACAGCTGAAAAAAACCCCAGCCTCCGTCCCACAGAGACTAATATCCTGCAGCATCAGTGGATTGAATTTAAGGACATCATAAACAGGAAACGATCTCAAGAGACAAGAAGGTGCTGCAGAAGTTATTTATGAAGCGTTTAATATCAGTGTGCATGTAAAGAGCAGCAGTTTAATAATGGTTTCATTGTGAAAATAATAGATTTAACAAAAAATTCAAGCAACAATATGCTCATAACGACTAGGACAGAAGACATTTTTACTGTAATCTTCCCGTTTGTTTTCAATTTGTACTTGAAGTAATTTACAAAATTGCAATTGACCCCTATGGGTAAAAACTTTATACTTTATAGAGTTTCCTGTTAACGAACCAGTAATAAGTAGGAAGGGGGAAAAGAAGTCTTTTTGTTTGACCTGACTCTACAATGATCATTCCTTTTTTGGAAATGATGTGATTTTCTAAGTCCTCTGCTCTGGCTTGACTCTCCTCCTGACCCACGACACCTTAATCTCCTGTGTTTGACTCCATCTGGACATTTTTTCTAAAGTGCGACTTCCTCCTGTTATATCTTTAACACCTCTTTCTCTCATCAAACCTAACTTGCTGCTTTTTCTGTCTCCTTCTTCCTGCTTTTCTTCTCCATCTCCGGCCTTTTTTCTGAGCCAGTTCATGCTGGACAGCTTAGTGTGTAATCAAGCAAAAACGCAGCATAAACAAAAGCTCTTCCTCTGAATCCTCCTGGTTTCTCTCGTTCCATCCAACTAGGCAAAGCAAGGGAAACTGGATGGAACGTCTTTTTTTTTTCTTCACAGCCGTTATTATATCTGATTATCTCGGAGCAGGTCAGGTTTAAAGCAAACAAGGCTCGGTGTTATTTGCAGAAACTGTGACATGTTTATTACGGGTTGCTGTGTACATAAGCTAATCACTTTCCCTGTTTACCTGCTGCTGCATGTCTATGAAGAATCACATAGCATCATGATTGTATGTGATCAATAGAGTTATCAGCAGATGTGGACAAAGCCCGCTACTGTCTTATGTGTGTATCGTTAATCCATTCAACACACAAGAGGCATCTGTACAGGTAAATTGAACTTTATTTCAAAATCATCATCATTATATATGACGTACACAACTATAGAATGAAGGTCTGACATATTGATTACAAATCAGTTAACTGAGATCATCTAATTGCAGATTGTGTTATAGAGCAAAGCACACAACTGTCCTTACAACCTTTTTAAAACCAGGCATTCATTTTCTACAGTGACTTACAGTTGATTATGGTGGTGGATTTGTTTGTTGTCACTTCAAATGTTGTGCTTCACATCATTGTAAACCACAACACTACGTCTTACCTTCCACACTGCCTCTGGTTTCAGTTCATTCCAGTACACGACCAATGATGCTTGAGATCACGTTTTCTATCATGCTTATTAACATTTCGATTAATTTTCCCTTTCTCATTAATTGTTGTTAATGTTGCATTGTAGCAGTTGTGTTCAGGGAACGGTTTCAAACCTCTCCTTGGTGGTGCATTCAAAGACACCCTGATGGCCAAGAACTGATGGCTGTCTTGCCAGGAGAGCAACGCCAGCAGAAAAACTAAAATCAAACAAGGACACTGTGAAAAGTAAATTCATCTTCGCGTGCTTATATTATAGTGAACTGGAATTAACTGAACTAAATCTGTGAGATAAGACATTTTTAATATTATGGTTTGCAGTAATACATGAAACACATTTGATTTTAGGCAGTGGGTTAAAACATGCAAAACAACTGGATCCTTTAAGAAAAAGAAATTTAAGTTACAATTTACTATGTGAAATGCTGGGTCTAATTCTTTACTTCTAGTATCTGTGTTGGCCTACTCAACATAAGTATGTGCACATGTTGTCTTTGGTCCCCGTTTTGGTCCAGTTTAGCCTTGGAAACAGTCAGGTTACGTTTCTCCTCCTGGTCCTCGCTGGCCTTTGAACGGGCAGAAGGAGGAGTGTCTGGGAGGAGGGTTTAAGCTCGGAATCAGGGGTTGTTGATGATCTGCCTCTGCCGTCCGTAGCTCATTCCAGCTTGAGACGCTCCTCTGTTTGTCCCCATTTGCAGGCCGATGACATTTTTGCCTTCGGTCAGCTGCTCCTCTGAGAAATCTCTCCTGTTCTCTTGGGCCTTCCTGCACACATAAGGACACACATCTCTCAGCCCACAAGCTCGCTCCCCAGCGTTGAAACCAGACCGACTTTGTTGCCAACTTCCTACAGAAATCCAGTTCTAAACTCACTTGTGGAACCAGCTTGGGTCTCCTTTGTAACACCCATCGTTCTTTGTGACAGCCAGGCTACCCAGAGCCATCAGGGTCCTCTGGACCCCAGCCAGGTCCTTGCCTGAAAACATGCAACAATCTCACATGAGCAGAGCACACACCAGATTCAGGGATCTGCAAAACACTTAACTGTGCTGTAATAATACGCATGAGTTCTACTGTTTGTCTTACCTTCAAAGAGGTCTACAGTCTGAAAGATGTCAGTTTTGGTGACTCCATAGGTTTCTGCAGCTTTGAGGAACAGGGATATTAGTTCCATCTGCTTGAACACCATGCCGGAGCTCTTGATGGACTTGATTGGCTTGTTGGCTCCAGACAGGCTGTTGATGAGCTCACACAGCACCTAGAGAACGGCACAGATCCCTCTGAGTAAACTGTACACCATGGACAATTACAATGCTGTATGTACATTCATGAAAACCCAACACTCACACATCCATTTTTGAGCCAGTTTTGGAATTCGGTCTTGCCTGGCTCAGGGCGGCCCACTCCGGAGCCACACTGAACGACAATCCACTCCACCAGCCTCTCCTCCAGCTCCACGTCGTATTTCTTTTCAATCTTACTCTGTACCTCCCGGGTCAGACCAAAGGCAGGGCCGGCGTTTGCCATGCTGTTGGAAGGAAGAGATAGGTGGGAAACTTAGCAAACTTTACTCTATTGTGCCCTTTTCAATATTGATATTTGATGGATGACATCATTCACATTCAAATCCTATACCCTGCTCACACCCACAGTCCTGCCCTGCAGTCAGAACAAATAGCATCTTAATCACTCTTTTCCTGGTGCGTACATGTGTGCCTGACTGTTGGTGTGGTAGAACTCTTTTTTTTGAGAGAGAGAGAGAGAGAGAAAGAGAGAGAGAGAGAGAGAGAGAGAGAGAGAGAGAGAGAGAGAGAGAGAAGAGAACTTTCAGAATAAAGACTTTTTTTGCCTGATCCTCACTTGTTCAAGGGGCTATTTTATTGTTCAAACTTTGGTTCAAACAAGTTCACTTCAAAGTTAGTTTAAAGTGTTTAAATCAGGCAAAATACTGATGGAGGAGAGTTAGATTTAGATCGCTAGATTAATAGATGATAATTAGATGAGAAGATTGATACCACTCCCACCAAGCTACAGCCAGGAACCGGTTAGCCTAGCTTAGCTTAGCAAAGAGACTGAAAACAGGTCTGAAGATAACAAAGTTTGCTAACCAGCACCGCCAAAGCTCACACAACAACATGTTATGTTTGTTTCATCGCTTTATGTTAATTAGTGAGCATGAGAGGTGCTAGCTAGTAGTCATTGTTGTTACTAGGCTAGCGGTTTCACCTTGTTTTCACTCTTTATGCTAAGCTAAGCTAACCGGCAGGGGGCTTACATTCAACAGACACGTATGGGAGTGGCATTGAAAACATTTTGGAAGTTGAAAATGCGGTAGTTTAATGCTTAAATCTTAAAGTATAAGCTTGCTGCAAGGAATTATTGTGTCATTTATTAATGCAGAATGAACTTCCTGTTCGTTTCAGAAGTGGCCCTCTCCCTGCATCCTGTTTGCTCATTCGGCTGTTACTTCCTTCCACTCCCTGCCATGTCCTGTATACAGGACTCTAAACAAAACCACTGCTCACCATAGCAACAAAAAACAACAACAAGCCTGTTAAAACATGAACATATCAGATGTGCATGTCCACACCGCAGTTATATCTTTTACAGATCCTAATAATTGAGCTACGCAAACCAGTGACTCGGAACTCAGAAATCAGATAACATATGGAGATGATTATAGCTGATAGGAAAATCCTCCGCTCGTACTTTTCTTGACTCCCTGCCAAGTATATGCGTACAAATTTCCAGTATGTATGTTCTGAAAATATAAGGAGGCTGTACATTTTCAGTTGCATGTGAATGAGACTTGAAATACCATGTAGGATTTTGTGCAAGAATCTGAGTTTTATTTTTGAAACTGGGTTTAATATGAAAGCAGATAGGCACACCTCTTCTCAGTCTTACACAATGTGTGTTAATAGTTTGACAACTATTTAATGTGTCTAAGGAGCTGCCATGGATCACACTTGGCTGTGTTCACTGTCTGAGGCCACAGTGGTTATACAAGCACGTGGAAGTGACTTCCTGCCTGCTGAGTGACACCAAAAAAAGTTTGTCACAGTAACCAGGGTGAAGTAAACATCCAAACATCAGTAACTCCTAGACAACCCCTTTGTCGTGCCACGCCCCGGCAGCAGCAGCTGCAAACATCAGGACTCATTCTGCATGCAGCGACCGATGGAGGGACGATGAAGTCAGAGAGTCTACCCTTTCAGATTAAATCTAATCTGCTCTTCGACCTCTGAACTACACGTGTGCATCTCTGATTGGATGTCAGCAGATTGGGTCGTATCCCCTCTGTCACTCTGCACTGACCTTTTGCAGGACTGTGAAATTAGACTGTGAATGTAGACCGCAACCTATAATAGCACACGTGTTCGCATTAGAATTGAACTGGGAGCGGCCTGGTAGTTACAGGGTACGTCTTGTAATCATAGAGTCGCAGCTACACACCCCAAGAACACAAAGATGTCGATAAACACGGGTTGTACTTCTGCTCTCGACATGTCACCACGTGGCTGGCTTCCGTATTGTGACTCTATGTGACCGTTCTTTCCTACTCGTTAAAACTTGCTCTACAGCAGTTATCTTTTTTTTTTATGTTTAAATGTCTTGTAGTTTCAATTGTTTCTAGTCAAAAGGCAAAGCCCCAGTCGCACTGCAGCTCGTACCGTAATCTTTTATGTGATCCCTTTTTTTAACAGGGAGTTGCTACTGCATACTGATGTGACTGAGTCTGTTATTTTCTCAACAAATTATTATTGAGGGGGATTTTCCATTAACCACCCTGCTTTAGCCTTACACAGGCTTTAACACCTAAACTGCTACTCTGAGCAAACTCCCCTCTGGTTCAGACACTGATCAGCTCCTGTTTGTCACTTGAGGGTTAAGTGTCTCACTCAGACGCAGCTCCAGTTCTTACTCCTCTATTTGTTGTCTCCCCCCCCCACCCCCGGATCAAATTCTTGAACTTTTGCATCACAGTAGCCTGCCGTCATCCATTACATGATGTTGCACAACGTTCTCGTTGGCTACATAGAACAGTATCACCATCTTTACCGTCTCAACTATCTGTGATTTATTCCAGCAAAAGGTCGTCCTGAAACCTTTGTGAAGTGAACACAATGGATTAACTTATTATTTCTTGCAGTGTGGTCGTGTGTCCCTTCACTCCCAGCTGCTGCTCCAGACTGTTGATCCTGCACTCTCTAGTTCTTATCACTGAAGATAGTGAGACGAGCCCAAACACCATCCCGAGTCACATTCTTTACGTAACCTCGCTGGGTGAAGCGCTCGCCTCCACATAAACCTTTACCATGGTCTATAAATGTGACAATACGTTACAAACGCATGTTTTACTGCCATTTCCTGAACCTTGTCAGAGTGTATGTGCTGCATGTTGAAGGGCAGAGAGCTCTGAAGCTATCAGAAGTGTGCTGAGAGGAAAGGTGGATAAGAAACAGGATTATATAACTTTACAATATTGAGTCCTATTCTGTGAATAATCTACTAGAAGCAAAAGGGAAGGAGACAAAGAGCGAGGGTGGGGTGTAGGATACATTACACCTCCCTTTTCTCTTTTTTTTTATGTTTCCTGCACAGAGTTGGCCACAAGCTTAAAGCCGAAAAAGAAATCTTTCTGACTGCCAGCGAGAAAGCAGAAAACTGAGGTTGATGAATGAGGCCGAGAGAAAACAAGGAGAAGGAGTGTTTACTTACTTTGTGTTGTGGCTTTCAGGTGAATACAGGTGCGTGAGGAATTAGTGTTGCTGTGTTCCCGCTCTTCTTCTTCCTTACAACACAGTGCAGAGTGTACCAAACAGGCCTGCCAACGCAAATAGAGCAAACACTCTCCTCTGCAATGTATGACTTCACCACATTTAACAGAGAGAGAGAGAGAGAGAGAGAGAGAGCGAGAGAGAGAGAGAGAGAGAGAGAGAGAGAGAGAGAGATACCTTCACGTCCTCTTATTTCACTCTATGGCCCGCCCCTTTTGCTCTTTCTCTTTTTCCACACTCAAATTGTAATTCCTTATTTAGGAGAAGGAAGGGAAGGAAAAAGAGAACATGTGACTGGATAGTTTGGTGTGGTCACTGAAAAGAATTCTCCACATTTCTCCCTCTACCGCTGAGGAGCGAGACAGGATGAGGAAGGAGGGAGGGATGATTGAAAAAAAAAATCCTCGCGAACAGTGCAGTCTGAGGGAGCACAGGAAGGGAGCTACAGTAATTAGAGAGCAGTGGAGCACATGTAGGAGATTATTTATTGCCTTAATTCAAACTGCCGATGTCTGCGTCTGAAAGCGAAACAGGCAGCTGTGGAATGTAAATCCCCTCCTCTGTTCAACATTCACATGAAGACACAATAAAGAGGAAGCAGAGAATCAGGCCGTGATGCATCACAACATTTTTTCCCCCTGATAGTTTTAAAAATGTACATTCAGTCGTGTGTAATTGACCCTTGATTGATGAGTGGTTTCAGCTAGTGGCTATAGTAGCACATCCAGCCGGTTTCCATGGCAAAAAGGAGGGACACGCCCTCCAAGGCCCCTCCAGCCATGTAAGCTTCATCTACACAAGCAAGTCAGGACCTGGCTTTGAGATACAACGATGACATCACACATGATAACACTGTGAGGAGTTGTCTGAAGTCATCGACCGAGCCCAGCAGTCATGAATACGTAGATGTGCAAGGACACGTTCATGTCAGCTCGGTTTTGCATAATTTTACTTACAGGACCAGTAATTTAATATTTAATGTTCAATGTAATATGTAATTTATATTTAACCCCCAGGCCATCTGCAGGGTTAATGACTTTGAAATGACCTGAAAGTGGGTTTTTTTCACTGCAGTGGAATATTCCTCTTTCCTGCACACAAACAGTGACCATTATAAACTACGGAGATCATCAATCAAGTTGGAAGTAGGGTGACTTTCATAGACTTCCATGCAATCAGACTTCTTTTAGCATCCAGACGAGAGAATGCAAGAGGAAGGCACTTCAGCATTAGGTTCACTTTTCAGATCCGGAGGTTTTCTGTGTTGTGATTTTATTGTAACGCTGCTTCGGAAATGTATGTCACATGAAAAACAATTAATTCAGTAATTGCAAATGTTTTTCATTCAACTATTACACAGCAGCTGCATACATAATAATACAATACTAATAGTTTGTATTGCATGTTGCTTTATTTTTTCATTGATTTGTTTTTACTTAAGGCATTTTAAGATTTCTGTTTTCCGATTTTGCACTTTTATTCAAATTACTATCCTTTATATGTAATTTTACTAAAGAGTGAGTTGTAATAAAATGCTGCAACTAACAATTATTTTCCTTATTGGCCATTTTAACGTAGCTGGTATTGAGGTTTATTTAAGGATCTGAGTATTTCTTCTTCTTCTACTGGCAACAACCAGTTTCTAGCAAATACACAGTGAACTGGTTGACCCGGCAGGGCGGGGAGGTGGATGGGTGATACTTCAAGGACTGTTCATGTTCGACCAGATGACAGATAGTTGTGTGAGAGAGAACATGGGAAATTGATCCAGCAAATGTGTAAATGGTGAAAAGACACACAGATGTGAAATTCCACATGTGTTTGAGCTGCGAGGGGAAAGCATACACTTTTTTTCAATCTGAAGTGGTAACAGTTTGTCCTTTGCAGGGTTTTTTTTGTCCTCTGCTTGATGGTGTGATGCCATATTTCACATCAGTCAACCATTTTCTTATGTTTTGGCTTTACATATCAAAAACGCTGCCCTTACAGAAAGTAAGGAAGACAGCTTGTTTTGCTGCTTTTTTAAAAATTCCAGATGCCGACCAGCCCTCCGTGAGTCTCTACAGCCTGTTCTTGCACTACAGCAACATCTGGTGGCTCAGGGGTACAGATAGCAGACATCCACTCATTGGCTCTTCCTCGGTGCAAACCATTATTATATTCCACATCCAACAAGTTGTGTTTTAAACAAGATTTTCTCCAACAAGAGAACATTTTGCCGTATTAGTGTCCTCCAGAATCAACGTCATCCCTAAAAAAAGATTGAACAGATTTAGCTACACACTTCAGGGTGTTGATGCCCATGCTGAGAGCTGCTAATTGAAAAAGAGCTGCATGGCAGACGCAAAATTGTGATGTCACCGGGGTGTTAAATCTGAACACAGAAAAAGAAACCAAACAGATGGAGAAGAATAACTAAGCATCAAGGGCGACTGTCAGAGAAATGCGGTGCATTTCATATTGTTCTTTTTCGGCCTGAATAATTAAAGTACAAACCTATTTTGAGTCTAAAACCAAAACAATTTCTGCTTCATAAAATGTCTCAGTGGTTTGACTTCAAGAGAGTTATAAATACTCAAGTGCTGTCTCTGGTCAAAAACATAGATAAATAAATAAAAAGGATTTGGCATGGGGGCTATCTGTGATAGACCGGTTACCTGTCTGTCTCTACATGTCAGCCCTGTGATAGACTGGTTACCTGTCTGTCTCTACATGTCAGCCCTGTGATAGACTGGTTACCTGTCTGTCAATACATGTCAGCCCTGTGATAGACTGGTTACCTGTCTGTCTCTACATGTCTCCCTGTGATAGACTGGTTACCTGTCTGTCTCTACATGTCTCCCTGTGATAGACTGGTTACCTGTCTGTCTCTACATGTCAGCCCTGTGATAGACTGGTTACCTGTCTGTCAATACATGTCAGCCCTGTGATAGACTGGTTACCTGTCTGTCTCTACATGTCTCCCTGTGATAGACTGGTTACCTGTCTGTCTCTACATGTCTCCCTGTGATAGACTGGTTACCTGTCTGTCTCTACATGTCAGCCCTGTGATAGACTGGTTACCTGTCTGTCTCTACATGTCAGCCCTTTGATAGACTGGTTACTTGTCTGTCTCTATATGTCTCCCTGTGATAGACTGGTTACCTGTCTGTCTCTACATGTCAGCCCTTTGATAGACTGGTTACTTGTCTGTCTCTACATGTCTCCCTGTGATAGACTGGTTACCTGTCTGTCTCTACATGTCAGCCCTGTGATAGACTGGTTACCTGTCTGTCTCTACATGTCAGCCCTGTGATAGACTGGTTACCTGTCTGTCTCTACATGTCTCCCTGTGATAGACTGGTTACCTGTCTGTCTCTACATGTCTCCCTGTGATAGACTGGTTACCTGTCTGTCTCTACATGTCTCCCTGTGATAGACTGGTTACCTGTCTGTCTCTACATGTCAGCCCTGTGATAGACTGGTTACCTGTCTGTCTCTACATGTCAGCCCTGTGATAGACTGGTTACCTGTCTGTCTCTACATGTCAGCCCTGTGATAGACTGGTTACCTGTCTGTCTCTACATGTCAGCCCTGTGATAGACTGGTTACCTGTCTGTCTCTACATGTCGGCCCTGTGATGGACTGGTTACCTGTCTGTCTCTACATGTCAGCCCTGTGATGGACTGGTTACCTGTCTGTCTCTACATGTCGGCCCTGTGATGGACTGGCGTCCTGTCCAGGGTCAGCTGGGATCGGGTCCAGCCCCCTCCCCCCGCGACCCTGAATACAGGATAAGCGGTAGACGATGGATGGATTGAGCATGGTATATCAATGTGACGAAGCGCAGCAAATCTACAGATATTCCTGCCTTTCAGGCGGACTGACATGCTCTGTCAACAGTCGTCCACATTAATGTTCCCCACACCATGAATTATAGTTTTATTTAGTGCCATCAGCAGAACACACATGGAATTCCTTTGGTAAATACCTGCAGAGCCAATGACATTCCCATCAGCCTCTGTTAAACTTTGTTAAAAGTAAACATAGCTGCTAGCTATCAGCATGTTAGCATTGTCATCGGGATCACATGAGCATTAAGCTTATATTCTAGCCGTGGACACTGGTTTTTATGTTATGACTCTGGAGCAGGGCAGGACACAGGAAGTGAATAGGAAGTGACATCACACACACAAGGAGGGAGAGGAGAGTTTACAAATCACCTGCGAGCTGAAAAAGAAAGAAGGAAGTTCAAACAAAGGAGCACAAAGGAGGCTGAAGCAGAAACAGTGAAGTGAGACAAGGAAAGGAAGGGAAAGAAACCAGGACTGGGATCAAAACCTAAATAATCTGAGTGAAACTGGAGGTGGCACATTAAAGGATTGGTGAAGGAGAACACTCTCTGTCCTGGTCAAACGCCTCAGATAAGTCCACCCCCTCCTCATTCTCCAGGCTTCTCCAGCTGGCTGCCCGATTCACCTGCTCTTTCTCCCTTTCCCCTCACGCACTCAACCCCAAGCTCTCCCCACTGACTTCTATTGCATTCATTCATTCACATCACACACACACACGCACACACACACACACACACACTCACACGCACACACGCACACACACACACACACACACACACACACACACACACACACACACACACACACACCCCTCAGGAGTTAAGTAACTGAACTCCAACCTGAATACACTCACTCACCCTCACACTGATCACTAAATGACTTATTGACTCTTTGAACTGTTTATATATTTTGCTTGACATCAACCTTTGTTAAATGATAATATTGATTTGATTAGTTTGACCTTGAATTTGAGTTGAATTGTGTGTTGATATATTTGTTTGGAATTGTCTGAATTATCAGAGCATTGGAGATGATTTGAATAGCTGGGTCTCTTTACCTCTTCTTCTCTCTATATAAATACAAAAATTTGAGTTAGCTTTCTGACAGTACGAGTAACCTCCTGTCTGGTGAAAAATAGTTCGAAAATGTGATTTGCTTGACAAATGAAATTTGATTTGTTCTTCATCTTAAAATGCTGTGATGCTAATATGATGAAATAAAACACATACAGGTTTGACTTTGTAGTTGAAAGCTTATGACTATCAAAAGAGTAAAATCATTAAATCTTAATATTTGGTACTAAGCCAAGGATGCTGTGTATCCTTTCAACCTTTGTTAATGTATTGCCTCATTGTAGTAGGCATGGGACTGAGGTCCTGATTATGTTTGCATATTTGTGTGAGAGCTCCTGTGGCCAACTGCCAGCTTGAAACGAGATGCTAACGTGATGGAGTACAGTCGATCCTTGAAACTGGGTCTCCACATATTGAACAGTAGGCCTATGTCAGCGGGACAGGGAAAGGGAATTATCATTTCAGCTTCCTTTTCCCAGAACATTTCATGCAAAGAACATATTTCATATTTAATGTCCTGCCTGTCGTGTCTCGTGTGACGGAGAAGTAAACCATCAGGACAAATGGTAAAGAAAAGCTTTTGCACATTTCAGTGTTGACAGTGAGAATGAATAAGCAGACGATGTTTTGAACCAGTGTGCAGGATCACCTCTTGATCTAGTTTCATACACAGATCATCAGACGCAGTGAGCTGTGGGAGGTGGGATGATGAGATATGTGGATGAATAAAGAAGTCTAGATTAAGACCACAGGTGGTCCTGCATCGCCTAATCCTTTAGGACAAAATCCCAGTTAGACACAACAGGGAACATCTGTTTAAACCATTCATTCATTCACAACCTACTTTCCACTTTGAGTCTGTATGTGCCGGTAGAATATGTTGTTTTCTGTCCTTGGATAACTATGTGTCAAATAATCCCAATATACAGTCCTGCAGCAGTTTTTTAGTACATCGTGACCTCGGATGTAGAGAAGAAACACTCTTGACTCTTTATGACAATCTGATTATAATATTATTTGCTTGTATCCATTCTCTTACACAAGAACTGTCATTTGCAGTTTGGTCCTCTTGGAGGCGCTGTGTTCCAGTGTGACCCTTACCACTGAACATTCACTCTGCTGACACTCAGCCTCTCAAATGTGACCCCTAAATGTCCAAATAAATCTTCGGCTCTGCACCTCCCCCACTCGATTATGCTATGAGATGGGAACCAGCTGTACCGGAGAAAACAAACGGTCTACAGTAGAACTCACATGTTGGAGGTGATGGTGAGGGTGATTACTCACAACAGTAATCAGGTAATTACTTGTTTACATTCCAGCTCAGATCAGATGATCGCCCCCTCTACCCTTAAGACATGTGACTGCCACGGTTTTTCTAATACGCCACGTACGTTTCTGAAGTCACACCCGCAGCGGGAACATCTGCATCCTCCGCTGTACGGCACACGGCTGATTGATGACTACATGCTATCTGGTGCAATTACAAAATACGATTAGATTTCCATTTGATGTATTTGACCTCTGTTTATTGATCAAGGAGGCCAAGGTGCATGGGTGGGGGATGGGTGTAGAGGGAGAAACGTGGATGTGTGTATGGTGCACAGGAGCCAGGAGCCCACCTGACTGTTTTGGGGAATAATGTAGGGACTGAGCATTTATGTCAATGACATGCAGCTCTGTTCATTGCATTTTAAAAATGTCTCCGGGTTGCTGTTTAGTCAAAGTCTCACTCTGTGTGTCTCTGAGAACGGATGCAGCAGGAGCTAAATGTTGTTAATCCCTGTTATCTCTGGCCATGGGGAGGAGCTGCTCTGTGGACAGAAGCAGTTTAACTTGCTTATGGCTGTTTCCTTCTCACATTTCTCACAAGCAGAGCTGTTAAACTGCCAGTACGGACTAAAACGATTTCAACATTATAGTAAAATTGTATTCGTATATATACAGTAGTTTGACAGTAGAATGCACAGCCCTGCAGGATTGCAATAATAAACTCAGCATCAAACTGCCCATGACTGCTCACATCATCAACCTTTTGAAATCACTGCGCAAGAAATAAAAGAGTTTCATGTGATGCAAGTTTAGGTGCTTCTAAGATTAGGTGTTCTTGAGCATTTATTAAGATATGAGGGGAACGGCCATATGTTACACATACATGCATTTTCACACATCAATCTGCAGCTGTAGAAAGGACATTTTTGCTCATGAAATATTACCAACTTCCTTACACTGCCAAATCATTTCATTTTCTACCTGGCGTTTTCTGTGACCACTTGCGAGGGTCAAAAGTGCAACGCTCAGTCACTGTTAAGGATTATTGCTGGATTTATTTTTGCACAACCAGTGATCTTAAATAGGCCAAATTAGAAACATCAGTCACACAGACGTACAGTTTGTCACATCATGAAATTACCAGAAGAACAGCAACAGAGACAGATTTGTGAGTGTATTGTCGGGGCTTATTTCAGAGATATATAACCTACCCCAAATCTGTCTCACACACACACACACACACACACCAAGTTCCCTAAAATGAATTAATCCAGTAAGATGGCACATTCTACATGACTGGATCTGGAAGGATGGCCACTAAAGATTTGACAACTTTAAATAATACCAACAGACAGAACTTGCATATTGTCTGCTCCACATATGTCATATTTCCAGAATTAGTGGGGGGAGATGAGTGAGGTGTCAAGCCTACATCAAACAAGTTATAAAAGGAGATAATGAAAGCTGAAGAGCTCTTGGGAGAGGATGTCTCCGTTCGAGAAATACAAACTGTCAGCATTCTCTTTGAAAGTGGCGACAAAATCCTTTGTGGCGAGAGGAGAGGGAGGAATCAGGGTCAAAGACAGTTTAAGACAGAGAGAGGAGGGTGAGCAAGGGCTTTTTTCCTGCAGTACTTTAGCTTCAGCAGTTTTGACAGATAAAACCAAGGAGAAAATTCCAGTGAGATCCAGGTGGAAAAGCCAGAGCAGGCCTAGATGAGGAGTACAGAGAAGGTCAGAGGAAGGCAGGAGGGCAGGATAAAATGTGGAGGTGGAGGAAGCAGTGGAAAGAGAGGGGAATGAGTCAGGTGGAGGAGGAGAGGACCAGATGGAGAGAGAGAGAGAGGAAGGGCAGAGAGACTGTGCCAAGCGGGGCTATCACGCGAGGAGACCGAGTCACTTGCGGAGAGCAGAATGGAGACTGACACAAATTGATGGGCCGAAACATTAAGAGGCTAGAAGCGGAGCAGGCTCCAGAGAGGAATAAGCCAACTCCAATTTGATCTTTATGAATGAATGAAGAGGCAGAGAGGGAAATGTAAGGAACACAGGAGAGGAATAATGAAATGATTCTTCGCTCATTGCTGTCGTATCGTGGGGATGATAATGAATCAGCTGGTGGGAGGAGGCCACAGAGCAGAGGGAAACTCGATGACGAGGCAAAGGTGAACGAGTGGATCATCACGCCAGTCAATCTGCTAACTTACATTTATTCATACAGGGATTTTATAATTTGTATTATTGGTATGTCAGGGTCAGAAAAGTGGTTTATCTTGTGCATCAATTAAAAGCAACATGAAGCACTTTGAGATAAAGCAAAGAGAAGCATGTTTAAGAGATGGTTAAAGCAGCTTACATCTGGGTTAAATATATTACCTAATTCAGTCTTGTGGAAATGGTTTGGGCTGAAGCCAGCATATGGCTCATATGTTGTGTTGGCCCAGCTTGCCCATCCATCTTGTTCCATTTCCTCAATTTGTTGTATTTGTCAGTCACAGCCCCCTATTAATGTCTACCATGGTATAACGGGCCGAACCTTTCCTGTGCAGTTTACCATCTATCTGCATGCTTAAATGTACGAGTGAGCAGGTAGGATGAAGTTGTAGTTTGCATTTGGAGGTGTTGGGTGTTGAGTGACAGCTCTGTTGATCTGAGCCCATAGAAACACCCTCTTATCTTCCAGTCAGGCTGATACTGACTACCAGTATACTGGCAGTGTACTGTATGAGGAAATTTCATGAAGCTGAAGAGGGTCAGAACATTTATAATGTCCATTAAAAATATTAAATTTATATTCGTTCAATCGAGGAATCTGAATGTGTACAACTAAAAATAATGGTTGCTCTGCTATCCTGCACCTAAACCGAGACTGAGTCTCACCAAGACATTAGTGTTACAGGGGTATTATTATATGGGGTTTGTCGTTTCTTATCTATTTCCCATACTTTACACCAAATAACAGGGAGTTCTCACTAAAGATAGATTTAGCTTAGCCAGGGGAAGCACAATGAGCCTCTCACTTTCTCAGTGAATGAGTCTAAGGCTGCTGTGGATGGTGCAGTGCTGTTTCTGCCCTTCGCTACTGTAGTCTCTGTGGAGTTTAACATCATTACTGTCCCCGTGTCACCACAGCAACCGGCCCTAACCCTAACCCGGCCTGGCTACATCCTCAGAAATGCTTTTGTTTCTGTGCTTGTTGATGTGAATGTATATCGGCACGCAGCAGAGAGCCAATCACGGCTGTCCACATGTCAATGAGAACACAGCGTGGCCCTTTAAGTGAATGAAAAACGATGAAATTCATTACTTTACATCCTATCAGACAATCAGTTTTATTAACATGCCTCTCCATCATCATCATCACCCTTGTCCCTCTTCCTCTAGTCCCTCTATGCTTTCAGTGTTTCCCCAGGACATTCACATGACGCCTGACGGTTTAATAACACTAAGAGGTTCGCCGCCCCCACACATCTCTCCTCTCTCCCTCAGGAACCTTGTTCATTACTGGAATTATCAAGTCCTCTCTAATAACTTACCTGCGTACAAAACCTCAACCTGAGAAAAAAAACAGCTTAGAGTATTAGAATCATTTTACTATATATATATATATATATATATAAAAAAAAAAAATACACTTTCACTGCAAAAACATGGGAGTTATTAGTGGAAAAATGAGCAAAAACACATTTACTTTAGTCAGGGGTTTTATATCATGGAAACACAGGTTAAATATCTATAATTTATCAACAGGATCTCAGAGTGCACTAATGTATCTCTCCGAGATGTATCATTTCTTAGCGTTGAATAATAAATGTGAAGGTAGGTTTTGAATCAGCGCAGCTAAAAGCACTGCGTTGTATACTCTGCTATCTGTGTTGCACATACTGTATTATACACAGCACAAGCTACTGTATATTTTATGTTACAGTAGCACCACGCTGCCATGTACACCACCGGTGACGGAAGGTAAAGAGGTATATTTACTCAAGCACTGCCGCTGCGACCTGTTCTCATCCATAACCCATCACATATGGATGCTCGGTCGGTTGGTTTAAGGCAGCGACCCTCACTATTGTTTCCAGTAGAGCCACACTTACAAGACAAAGCATATCTGCTCCCACTTAACATACAGTATATGACATGCATCCAGCTATTATTCAGGGCCCTATGAAATCCATTTTATTATTATTATTATTTTATTTTTATTTAACATTTTAGAGCATTTTTTCCCATGAAATGGTGTCGAATCATGTGGTTGATGAATCAAAATGAAGACATTTACTTAAGAAAATAAAAACTACTAGAATGTAGTTCTAATTCAAGACATTCGAGACAAATAACAATAACAACAAATGTGCATAAACATGTAAGTGTATGTGGAATAATTTATGGAGAAGTCACAATATACCACCCACTTTTTTAAATCCCCCCCGACTTTCAGGTGTCTAAAGTCAGCCCATCTGTGGAGCCGCTCGCTGCTATTTAAGTTTGACTTTGAGTTGTGAATCAGTTCATTTCTGATGTTTCTGATGTGAGATTCTGTTTGTAGCTGCTCATTTCACAGATTCTTCAGAGTCGACTCATTCTTATGTTGACAAAACTCAGAGAAAAGTAAGGCCCTATATTATTTCACCAGTGATGCAAGCCACAAATTGAGGCTTGGCGAGGAATGAGTGCAATGAAGCTGGTTTAAGGAAAGGGTTCTGAAACGTTTTGGGGCTGGGACCCCGGCTTACAGGGGAGAACATTTTCCAATGACCCCCTCATAATCATAACACAGATTAAGTACATTCAACCGCCGCTGGAAGTGTGAGTTGTTGTGTGATTGTTTGTGGCTTCTTACTTTTAGCCATGCATTGAGTGACCAAATAAGAGTTCTGGCTTTCTTTAAGGTTGGTTTCTTTAACAGGCCTCTGCCAAGCAAAGCAGCAGCGGGAGTGAAGTGTGATTGACAGATTGACGTGATGTCACAATCATATCAGAGTTTCTATTGGCCCAAAGTTAACGTGGTGGGAGTAATGGACACAATATGCTTGTTTTAGTGGTGCAAATGGTCCCCATCTGTAGATATGCATTAATAAATGACACGGCACAATTTATAATTTGTTGCAAATTATTTCGCGGCCCCCCAGAGGTCCTCAGACCCCACTTTTAGAACCTCTGATTTAAGGTACTTGAGTGTTTCTGCAAGTGGTAATTAAATATTGTATGTACACTTCACTTTACCAATCACATAGTTATGTTTTGTGTAAATATTTACCTGCAAAGTATATGATGAACATCTCACACAATGATTACTTTTGTACATTTTCTCTATTTTACTTTATTATTTTAAACATTTGTTTTAAATGTTATTATTTTAAGCAGCCTTTTGGACTTTTATTCGTATTTTCAGCGTGTGTTAATGGCAGTAGTGATGAGATGTCTTTACTGTGATCCAGTTAATTAACACCCGATAAAAAAAATGACACAGCATTTTGTTAAACACAGCACAGCCAAAAATCTCTGTTTGCATAATAATTTATTCACATAATTTTTCCACATACTATATATTATTATTGCTGCAGTTCTGGAGCCTCTCAGGTATTCACTTTCAATATTCCCACAACGGGATCTATGTTCATATCTCTTTATATTTTCATCTTCATGCATGCTGAGTATTACATTTCACAGGAGCAGGATGCAAATAAATAAAACAGTCTCTTTTTAAGTTACATGTCATAATCTATCCATTCTATTAGTGCTTCAGTAACATGCCTTTTCAAAGTCCATGGCGAGAGGGGGGAGGGGGGGACACTTTTCGTAACGTATAGTCTCCATTAGAGGGCGAAGGCTTAACAAAGGGCACATTAATAATACATATTGTTAAAGCTGGCAATCTATGATTAATCTTTATTACCACTCAAACCCCTGCTCCCCATCCAAGTGAAGCCCATCTACATCGCATAGGGAAAAAGGCTAAGTGTCATTATTACAGTTCATCTATGTACAAATACTTTGAAATATGGCACCAAATCTGCTTGTGAAAAAAAGCTTGAGGTTACACGTTAAAATATTTGTGACTACAATACTTTTTTTTCTGTTTAGCTGAAAAAACTCTTTATATAAGTCCATTAGACAGCAATCACACTTTATGAGCTAAAGTGCAAACACTGGCTCGTGACTCTTTTCAGTGGGATCTGAGAGTAAACAGCATGCCTTGCAGGCAGTGAGAGCATCGCGGTGCGTGACACAGTGTTGGAAAGTAAATCTAACTCATCTTAAATGCACCATGTGTCTCAGTTTGAACAAAAGCTCCCGGGCCAATCTCAGTCTGCTGCGTGATTGGCACCTACGAATATGAAGAGTGATGATTTTTAAGAAAAATAGCCTGGAACGCTGAAAATAAATACCGTGTTCCAGTTTCTGCTGATGGTCTTTGTGTTTGACTTTGTGTAAGTTTCTTAGAATATCTTTAAAAAAGGTGCTTCTTTGCCCCTCGAGTGACTTTACTCGAATATTGAACAATGACAAAATAACATCATCTGTCTCTCAGATTAGCTTAGCATTAAATTTTTTGACTTAAGTCAGACATTGGCTTTTTTCCCCCACGCACATGCGTATGCATGCACACGCTTAAGCTCTTGCATATGCGCATTATAAAATGAGGGGGTTTGTTTCTGACCTACAGCAAAGGCAAATAATGAAGAACTTCAGATAACTATCTATACAGTATTTTAATATTATTAGTAGTTGCTCAGTTGTATCTGTTGGGTTCTTTGAAGGCACCTAGTGTCACCTAGGCATCATGTAAGCTTTCAGTGTAAGCTTAGTTACAGTAAGACAGTTGCCTTTTTAGGAAGGTGATTCTTAACTCCTGAATTGTCAGAGTCTCGTTTGTGAACTGATGCTTCATAATGACTACACAGTCTGTGTTCCTGAATAACAAAGCAGTGGAGAGTTATGTGCCCTTATGGTGACGGTGGGCCAGGGAAAAGCTCTTCTCCAAAATGTAAGAGGTCCTTGAGCCCCCAGGTAGAGAAGCCTCTGTCAGACGTAGGCTGACTCACTAGATTGGGTCCTGCCCAGGTTTGGGGCCTGGGACAGGTGTGAAACATCCTTCTTGCGCACCTCGCAGATGGACTTCCTTCGGGCCTGAACCCCCCGCATGGCCGTCTTTATCTTCCTCCAGCCGAGGTGGTTGAGCTCAGCCAGGTTGAGCAGCACACATATGCCGCTTACAGCAAACATAAAGACCAGAAACACTGTCTTCTCTGTGGGACGAGACACATAACACTCCACCTCCTTCACGCATGGGTAGCGATCACACTCAAACATCCCTGGCACATTGAAGCCGTACAGGAAATACTGGCCAGCCAAGAAGCCAATCTCCAGCGCGTTGCGGAACACCACCTGGATGACGTAGAACCGGGAGATGCCCTCCTGCCGTCGCACTTTGGCACTCTTTGTCTGGGGGAGCCCTCGGGGTCCGTTGGGGATCTCCTTGACCTCCAGGCAGTCGTGATCCTCCTTACTGCTGTCGGGATGCACCAGGATGCCGTTGATGTTGCGAGAGTGAAGCTTGCGAGCGTGGTGGTCGTGGTGGCGGCCGTGGTGACCGTGACCGTGATGATCCATGTAAGGATGCAGGAGAGAGTAGCTTCTGTCGCGGGCTTTAGCAGACTGGTGAACAGAATACGTGATGAAGCACAGGCTTGGCGTGCACACCAGGATGATCTGAAAGACCCAGTAGCGGATGTGTGAGATGGGGAAGGCCTTGTCGTAACAGGCTTGGTTGCAGCCGGGCTGCATGGTGTTGCAGATGAACATGATTTGCTCATCCTCGTACACCTTCTCCCCCACTATGCCTACTATGAGGATACGGAAAATCACCACCACTGTCAGCAGGATCCTGCAGAGAGACAGAAGGAGAAGGAAAGGGCAGGAAAGGGAGGGGGTGAAAGGGAGACAGGTAATGTCAGTTAGTGAGGAACAAATGCACAGAGCTCCAGGAAATATCTGAACATTTCAAGTCGATGGCAAGTCTTGCTTTAACATGATCTAACTGGCGAGCGGATGCTTGTTTTAGTACCCTAAAACAATTTCAGAGCAACAGAAAGAACGGTTCAGGCAATGTGTCGGACTGACCTGTGCGTGTGTGTGTGTGTGTGTGTGTGTGTGTGTGTGTGTGGTGTGTGTGTGTGTGTGTGTGTGCGCGTGTGCATGTGCTCATGGGTATGTTCATGCATGAATGTTTGTGTGTTTGTCGCTCAGGTAACACCCTAGGACGGTAGAGTTGCGCTCTAGATAGCATGCACACACTCTGTGTGTGCATGTGTGTGTGTGTGGGACTGTGCATCACTCATGCTTAAACAATGATTTCCATTCAGCAGTCCATTTGTATCAGGATTAGTGTTGTTGCATCGTATTCCAAAATCTCTTCATTGTTGCAAAGCTAACAATTTGACTGTTTAAATGGTCTAATTTTGAATGATGATTATTAGCAACTAAATGCTGAACCATACAGGTGGCATCGTCTACAAACGGGCTGGACTTCCCAATCAGCCTCATTAGTGCACTGCTGCGATTAGAGAGAGAGAGAGAGAGAGAGAGAGAGAGAGAGAGAGAGAGAGAGAGAGAGAGAGAGAGAGAGAGAGTGGTGTCCAGGGGCTGGAGGAGCTACAGAGCAGTGCAGCTTCTTTTCAAGGCCTCTGAGAGACTGGTGCGCTGCACTGTTATCCTCTGGTGTCGATCCAGCAGGAGCACTGCGGAGGAGGACTGGGGTTTTGGAGCTGCACTGTCAGCTCTTTCTAATGAGCGAGGAAAGCCTGCACATCATGGGGCTCCCTGCTATTTATGCCACAATGCAGTGGATGTGCACGCTCTCTGCGTGGGGGAGCCAATTACTTAGATGACACGTGTTTCAGAGCATGAGGGGGCCACCCGATGAGGCAACTGAGGGACAGGAGGATGGGAGGCGACCCCAGGTGGGTTAGAACAACCGGGGTTAATGGCAGCTACAGTACATACAAATGTCCTTTCACTGATGAAACATAATACGGCTGTGCATTTTTTAAAAAGTTTTTATGTCAAATGCGAGTCCATAGAAACTGCTGAACCACCAGCAACCAGCAACCAGCAAATTAGTGAACTCCAAGGTATGGAGGGAAAAAACGGGAAAATTGTGAGAAAGGTCTGAAAAGTTATGAGGAGTGAAAAAATAAAACGTCTTTCAATGAGGCGATTTTTCAGCTCCAAGTTAAGCGGTACAGCAGAGGAACACGCGATAGCGTGAAACAGACTTAAAATAGAGCAGCGCGCCGCTGCAGGACTGTTCCTGCTCCACCTGGAGAGCATGCCTCTGTGTGTGTGGTGTTTTTTTGCCGTGTGAGGAAGACAGACACAAGGACACAAAGACAAAGAGGGAGAGTCAGCCATGTGTGTGACTTGTGCAAAATGGCAACCATGTCCGGTTGTCAGCGCTCGGAGCAGCTGGGAGCATAATACGCTACTGGCTTTCAGCATGTTTGGAAACACAATCTAGTAAAGCGTCTCTGCACCTTTGGCCTTCCAGAAGTTTAATGCAGGTTGTGTGTGATTTACAGTCGGTCACTTTCTGATCCTTTGCAGTGAGCCGATGTATCCGCCGTCGGCGTGGCGTTCGCCAACATTGGATTTGACCAATGGGCTGGTATTGATGCTTCTCTGCACCACCAGGACTCATTTGACGCATTCTGCTCAGTGAGACAGAAAGCTGTGATCAACGCTGCTCATTTATATGCAAATATCTGTTTAGGATCCAGGACTCCGGCCGTGTTCGCCGTCAGCGTGACAATCTGCAGCTCTGGATGCTGATTTAAAACGGTGTAACAGGATAGAAATCAGCTTACAGCACGTCTGCATTCACTGTCTGTTTCTATTTAAGAGCTGCTTCTTGCCATGCCAGTGATAATTCCTACATCATAATAGCATTAACTAAATGTCACTAAGTCTGCCTGCGATCCACATCTGTGTACTAGCAGAGACTGGACGGTCTTTCATGGTAAAAAGGATTCAGTAATATATCCACTTCTGTTTCTGGTTGCATTTCTTTTTAATTATTTGCAGTGTGTAATTATTATTTTGTGCTATGCAGACCACAAACTTCCTCATTACCACTGGACATTGAGTTTTAAAGCGGCTTTTATGCCTTTAACACACAAGCACTGAATCCTTTTTTTAGCACACACTCAGCTTTGAGTTGGATTTATCATTTTGTCAATTTGGTAAAGTGTACATTATTATTGTAAATTAAAATGATCAGAATTAAGTTAATTAATTCTTAAGTTAAAGTTAATTCTCGACATATAACTCCAATTCTCTATCCAATCATGTGTAAATATGTGACAGTTGGAGTTAACAACACACTGCTTTGCCTCTTTACAAGGAATCACTGCAGCTTTGTTCACCTCAACAATAAGGATTTTCAGACGTACTTATTGTCTTTTCTCCGATAGAAAACTTTTTAAAAGTACTGTACTGCAGATATTCTGTCTATACTTGTTTGTTGGGCAGATTTATGTCGTTAAAAATTCCAAGGCATTGCAAGTATTGTGCAAGTATTGAGTGTTGTGCTGTGTGTGTATGTGTGTGTGTGTGTGTGTGTGTGTGTGTGTGTGTGTGTGTGTGTGTGTGTGTGTGTGTACTCTACTGTTGGATAACAGGATAATCAGCACAGGGCAGATTGCTGCATTAGCAGAAAGTAGCGGACGAAGGTTATCTGCAAACATCAGTGTTTTAAGTCCTGCAGAGCGTCGAACCAAAACTGTACGTTAGAGCAGATCAGGACAAGACAGCCTGAACCTGCAGAATATTCAATAACCAACATAAATGATGAAAAAGATTTGGGATTTTTTTTATCTCAAAATCGAGGGAAGAATATGAAAAGAAGGCCACTGGCTGAGTTGATTGGAAAAGTAAAGCATGAAAACGATGCTGGCGCTGCAGTGCATTGTGGATCCGTCACATGGTTCCTTTAACGCGGATTGCCAGTAAATGATCTCACACATCAGTCACCACTCACCTCATTTAGCCGCCCACTCTCTCCGGAGGACCTCCCTTCAGACTCATCATTATGTTTTTGGAGACTTTTTTTTTAAACTGTGCCAGAGATTTAATACGATTTGGAAGAAAATGAATCGTGTCTGTATCCCTGAATTGGGCTCACATGTGCAAGTTATTTCACCCCTGTGCTGCATTAGTGAGAGCTAAATATTGATGTCTAGGAGGACGACGAGGGAAAGAAATAAAGACCTGATACTTTGCTGCTGTTTAACTATACAAACTGATCTGTGGGCAGCTGATCGACCTGTGAGATTGTGTGTATAGTGTCATAGTAGCTGTTCTTCAGCTGGTGTCGGCTGGACATGCAGGCTCTGCCTTTCCCAGAGGCTTTCACACACACACACACACACACACGGACACACACACACACACACTCACACACACACGGACACGTTCATTCATGCAGCAGCTGCTGTCGCCAGCCTCCAGAGACAACAATTGCCTCGGAGCACAAGAGCAGATGCATTGGGACAACACACACACACACACACACACACACACACACACACACAATCATTGTGAATATAAGTGTATTATCATACTGTATTAAAGTATATCTGCATGTAGGAAGCCTGAGTCTCTATAAACTGACAGTCCTCTGAAGGACGGGCTAAGTGCAGCATCATCTGCACAGAGACCCTGAGTAAAAATATTCTTCCCGCCCGCATGCTCACCATAATAAGCTCCACTGATTGCTGATGGCAGCACATAATGGGTAAAGACCTTACCAGGCAGAGGAATTAGGCAGCTTAATTATCAGAGTGCAGACATTTCTTCTCTCCCGCCCCTCATCCACTGTTCCTCTCTAAAACAGTTTTAATAGTTTTAGGTCTTGCCCACGCATCAGGCAGACTTGCATGACTGCCTGAGGTGCCACTAAGAGTCGGCGTGATGAATACATTAATATAAAGCTAAGCTTGTGTGGCGGTTCACTCACTCCTGGCCTCTTCTTTTAAATACTAATCAGTCATAATTCACACGGAGTATAAAAATGAAATGGTTTAAAAATACCCCCGGTCTCTTTCTGATATTTGGGATTTTACACAAAAGGCCTTTTCAAACTGTGAATATTTATGCCACAAGGCATGCAGGAATGTAAAATGCTCATTCAACAACTCTGAAGGAAATGGCTTCCAGATGTTTTTCAGGAATAGAGAAGAAACACATTGGGGGAGACACTACAGGTGTCTGAATCAGTCGTACCTCGGCTGAGATAGACAAACAGGTTTTGAGTTATGATAGTACCTTACAATTAAAATGTGCTAAAATCTTCTTTTTATGTCTTTTTCTCCAAAGCACTCCTTTGTTGAAATAAAACAGATCGCCCCAAAGCTGGAGGATATTATGTTTGAAGAAATTTCTATTAATTCATTGCACAGTCTAACCATGCGTGGCGATGATGTCAGTGTATACCAGATGCAGCTTCTTCCATCCCACTTGTCTTTATGCATTTAAAATCTAAAATTATCCTTTTGTCTGAGCTAAGGCTGCAAACATTATGCTAAAGTATTTCTGTCTAAAATCACTTGAAAGTTGAAAACAGGTTTCAGGTTCCAAACCAGCATATTTTGTTTAATATGTGATTTCATCTTACTATTGGAGCTACTATTTTCACTTTAATGTAACCCATTTTAGCTCACTACATCTAACCTTTTGATGCATAAAGCCGCGGGTTTGCAGAAATAAGTTACTCTGCATGCAGCACTTCAAGAAAAATGTATAAACTCACTAAAATTCAAACTTCTTTTCCCTTTCAACAGGACTGGACTCACTCGCTACAAATTATTTTCAAGAAAGGTAAAGCACTTTTTGTGGATATACATATGAAGTTCATTCCTCTCCTTTCCGTTGTGGTGAACTGGAATTACAAAACAAATGAATTTATCATGTTTGCTGCAGTTGTTGTCATAACTTATTAACACGTTTACAATCACGTGATGGAAACTTTCAAGAGTCGTGTTTAATATTGCTTGGGATGAATGTGATGCAAAATTGCACTCATAAATATACTTTGATTATATCCTGGTTACAGTGACACGGCTCCTCAGTCACAGTGGTCCCTGACCCGGCTGACTAGAAGATCAAGGGTTCAAGGATGAAATCTGATCTGACTTGAACATGTAAGTTTTTCACAATTATTTTGGTTCTGAATGAAGCTTCTCTAAATATCTGTCACTATGTATTTCTGTTGGAAACGAGGCTGCCGATGCAGTGAGGTCTGTGAAACCCAAAACAATGAGCTAAACGGTGTTTGGTGATGCTTCTCTGTGGTTTCACCACTTTGAGCGGAGCCCTTTCACATTACATGTTGATTTATGATCCATTGCTAATATAAAAATGTTGATCAGCTGTCGTTGCTGCACAACATCAAGTTCTGACTGAAGTGTTTCTTTATCCCAGAAAGAAAACGTCTTAAGGCAACCAACTCTGAGGAACGACAACTTCCCAAATTTCTGGCAGATTATTTATATTTCTTTATGCCACCTGGCTTTTGCTGATAATTGATGCTAGAACTTCCTTCTTGGCTGCAAATTTCTGCGACATAAATTGGCTTTAAAACTTTTAATTCCATCATGCCTTTAATTTGATTTGCCACCACCCTGATTTTAACTTTGGTGCACAGCATTTACATTTTTTTTTTTTTTGTAATTTTAATCAGCGATCTACTCTGAACATTAGAAACACACTAACCACACTGTAAAAAAGATGATACAAAACACATTCAAGCACACACTGCACTTCCCACGTGTTCATTATGAAGACACGTCACTGTAATTAAAAATGCACTCTGAATGAATCACCTGCTACAGCAATTAAAATAGATGTTTTCTTGAAATGGAAAAAAGGAAAATGTAGATATGGTTCCTTACATTCCCTTTGTTTTTAAATAGAATTACTAAATTAAGTCTTAATTAAGGCGTTATAAATATAATTTAGTGCATTTGATTATCAGATAAATGGATCAATGTTCATTGGACTACAGTCATTAATTATGGTTTATTACAACAAACCCAAAGCATGTCTTTCAAAATGTTGACTATATTGTATTTTAACCACTCCATAAGAATTCTAATAATGATATATCCACATTTGTTGGATGTATATTTATGGCAAAACACACAGATTTAAAATCAGCTCTCAGCACAGGCTACTTGTGGCTGCAAGTCGAGCCATATATTTTGACCCACAACATTGTACTATTACTTCTGGCTTATAAGAGCTTTGGTGTCTAAAAACAGGTCATTAAAACTAAAGAAAACCTGTCCTAACCTCATTAAGGAATTCTAACACGTGGGGGAAATCGTTGAAATAAAGAACATTTAAGCTATGTATTGGGAAACATTACACGCCCGGTAAAGCTCATACACACACCATCAATATGCTGCTGGAATGAATAATCGCCTGCCCTCAACGAAAGCTGAGCTCAGCTTTACTGGCAAAATCCCCCTGTCGAACACTACAATCAATAACATTCAACATCAGGGATCGCTACACAAATAAACTAATGACAACTCTAGATGCACAGAGGAGTGGTTTCATTTAGAAGACGGTGGCGCTCCTCGCCAAGAGATGACGGATCACTGGTCCTGTCAAACGCTGAAACGTTGCTTCCATTGTTTTGCTTTGCAACCCAAGCTTGAAGAAGGTTTTTCTTATAGGAAGCTCATTATCAGCGATACATGAAATGTATTTGATTTCACCGCTGGACAGGAAGGTGCCCTCGTTAAAGCAGAGCATTCCTACATCTCAAATTATTTTGGGAGAAGTAGGGTGCCTTCTTCTTGTGGATATCCTGACCTATTTCAGCAAAGTGGAGAGAGAACACAAATGTGTGCTGGAACACTACAGGGGGTGAACGGCTTTTAGGCAGAGCGTCGTCTGTATTTTGCTTTTAGAGCCAGAAAGGAAGGATGTAGATAGACTGGGTTTCAAGAGTGTCCATTTGTATGCTGCTATGTTTTACCACACAAACAGAGTTAAAGGGCAACAAGGTGTTTCATTCACCACGTTGTCCATTACCTTGAAAGGCTGGACAAACCTGCATGCATTTTTAATGAATAACTTGACATCAGTTGCAACTTGCAACAAGGGCCACATAACATTTATTAAGATTTTATGAAGTACTTATAACTCTAAAGTGGGGAGTGATTGATGTTAAATAATAGATTGGAGGGGGAAAAACAAATACAAGTTAGATGGATTGTTTTATGGAGTACATAACTTATACATGACATGATTTATTTTCTATTAACTATTCTGAAATAAATGTAATATATGAAATGCAATGCAAAATCCATGATGAACTCAACATCTTTTACATCTTTAACAACAGGGAGCGTCTGCCTCTTATTAAAGCTGTTCTTTATTCAGCCAGACCTGCACTGCTGTGTTTGCACAGTGAATATTGCATGTAATTCCTCTCAGGATGGCTTGGCCCTCACCTCTTATGATGACTGCAGAGCGTTACATGCAAACGAATGTGACATTAAAAAACACATATGTCTTTTTTATTTTTAGAAGTCCTCGTCAATGCGGAGGACACATGCTGTGTGTGTGCAGACTGTTTCCTCAGCAGCAGGGTCAGTCGGCAGCTTCGGAGGAAGGCGCTCTGACACAGATTCTCAGTATCCAACCTCTGCAGAGAGAAAACTTCTCCTGTTTTTCAGTCTCCTGCTCCTCCCCCAAGGAAGCTCCCTGTATCCTTTTTTTTGTCCTACAGCTCACATCCTCTCCTCTCTATCCTTCTATCCGGCAGCCTTTCTTATTTTATCATCCTTAGATCACTCACTCCTCCATTATCTCTGCCTTTTTTCCCTCCTCGCTCTACTTGTCTTTGGCACTGACCTCACTACAGCATTGCAGTATAGGGGAAGATGCATCAACATACTTCCTTTCTTTCTTTCTTCCTTCCTACCTGCAAGGTGTACAACCCAAACCCAAAGGCTTCATCTTCTCACGGTAGAACACACACACAAGCACACCTGTGGTCTGTAAAACACCTGAGCACCACGCCAAAGAGTAAATATGTAGTATGTCATGTTTGAATACATTGTATGTGCCGGTATGCATCACCGAAATGTGAGATAGGAGAACATTTGGATTTTTACATGAAGTTTTGAGGGCAATCTGAAAAGTTAAATAACTTTATCTAATGAAAATAAAAGAGGCATTTCCCATGGAAAGTGATCTACCTGGTCTGTTGAGATGACCCTGTATGCTGGACAAATGCCCTCGACATTCAATGGTTTGTGTTGTGTGGACAAATCCAAGTTTTTGGCCGATTGTCAAAGTATACAAGAAGTTGCTCTCTGGATTACATTTAGATGCATGAGGATGTATATTGTCACGGTTTTGAAATACCTACTGGTATATGATAAGCAAGAAATCAAAAAGAAAGAATTCAAAAAGTAATTTAACAATGAATGTATTATTTTATAATTGTAGAAACACAATTCTGTTGTAAAGTGCTGACTATCTTTTGAAAAGATATAAAGTATGAAACGAGTGTACAAGTGTAAATGAGCATTATGTGTTCAACATCTTACGACGTATTAGACAACTGAAAGCATTATTAAGGCTACTGGTGTTAAACTTGATAAACAGAATACCACTGCATCATCAGCATATCAGCACAAAAATATCAACTTTGGTGAAAAACAATCTGGTATGTAGAACTCTATGGAGAGCATGATGTGATGTTCCCTCCTTGTGATGTTGATGTTATTGTGTAGCAACATGCTGCTTTGAAAGTCAGACAACACACAGTCTCTGCAAAGAAATATTTGTAACAATATTTGTACTGTATGCTCCACAATTCTGATCGATTAAGCCCAAAAATATTTGTATTTTAATTATTTGCGCCACGTATATGTACAGCCCTGGTTTTGTCGTCGCTGGTTGGTAGGTTACCTCTACCCATCTACAGAAGAAATGTAATGAATGTTACAGGCCATACTTATCTACTGCTGAATGCCCCAGGGTCATTACTACTGTGAACATACAGTAAATTTGGTTTGGGCTGGAGAATGAGGTGAGACTGTTTTAACACCATATTAATGCAGCCTTGACAATTATTTCTTTCACTGTGTAATCACAATTACAGTCATTGGTTATCCATGCACAAACTGCCCAGTTAGAAGTCAGGCATATGGAAATCACAATACGCAATACACACACATTAATCTTTGAATGAGTCATAATATGCAAAGCCACCTGTGGTTAGTCAAGAGGCACAGAAGCAACTCTCAGTTTGTCTGTCTCTTTCAAAGACCATAATTAAGCTAACCTATGCCACTGCGTAGAGATGGTCCATTTCTATTTTTAACACTGTGACATAGCCTAGGCTCATTCTCTATCCTATACCAGGGCATGGGTTAGCTTAAAACCTACAATTAAGAAACAGCTTAATTGTAGCTGGATTACACAGCTTGGACATCCAACAATGCTATCTGACAGTGTCTCGTGGTGGGACTACATCCTCACGTTGCAAGAGAGAGGGTTGGCACTCAGACAGATGACCGACATGCAACTGTGTTCCAAAGTTTTGATGCACGGGAGACTTTTCAGCCATAGGGAGACATCACTGTTCTGCTCTTTGGAACTGCATCCTTTGAACTGCAAGCGCACACATGCACACTCTTTTCAAAGAAACTACACACAGGCTGAACATCCTACATGTGATGCCATCTAGCGGGTTGCTGCATGCTCCGGCCACACCCCGTGAAGTGGAGGACTTCACAATGCACAACAGTGCAAACACTACATCACAGTTGGTTGTGTTCAAAAGTGCAATAGACCACATCTGACCACACCCAACTGGTGTTGTTGGGTGTGGTCAGTGGTGCAACAGACTTGAACCTTTCAACCCATAGAGGTCAGTGCAACAATTTAGACTCCAAATATGATTTAGTGTGGAGTTGCTCATTAACAATCTAGGAGGCATCTTTACAGCACAAAACTGTGCCAGTGGTGAACAATTCTCCAACTTGCTGGTACATCCAAAAACATCATTCTGATCATTTAAATGCTATGTGTCGTTGATTTCCTGACCATGCAGACACATGCTTAGGATTGGGAATCAAGTCTTTATATTCGGTAGCTTTAGTGTTATTGCTAAGATTGTCTAAGAATGTCTAACGTCTGAAAATGCCTTTCTACGGGTCAAAAACAAGATCCAGACCACCACTTAGTAATAAACTGCTACACCCTAACCCAAGATCTCTCTGTCCACCAAACTGCATAAGAATCCTCGTGTACATTTATCATGATAATCTGCAAACAAGCTGTCTAACAGGGATGTCATTAAAAATCTGCCTCACGTCGGTAAAAACAAGTTAAGGGATCTACAGCCTGAGATACTCGCAAAATGTTTGTACAAAGTGATTCCAAACACAATGTTTCTTGACTCGCATAGCATAGACAAGCACAGTAGAGAGAGGGAATCTCATTGGAAAGCAGCTAATGTTACAGCTAATGCCCTAGGGTCGACTAGAGAGTCTTGTTGGACAAACACAGTCTGAGGGAAGACAAAACACATAGGGATCATTTACAGAGCAGTTCACTGTATTCAGCACAGTAGCACATGGCTGGTGTCCTGGCATCACACTCAAACTACTCACTGTATGGCGAAATTATTTTACTGGTTCATAATATCATTCCACTATCTGATGCCATCTTGGAAGTTTTGACAGAGCGGGTAATTAATCTAGAAGATTCATATGAAGAACAAAAACTGGTGCACAAAGGACTATTCTGAATTGAGCCACTGCTCATTTGACTATATGTATTTTAGGTATTCAGGAAACCGTTTTTTTAATGTTCAACCAGTGTAGTGTATGATCAACAAAAAGCTAAAATTTAGCATATAAGAGAAAGCCATTACATCATCAGTGTTCATCATGACTTTTGAAAGAGGTAGCAGACAAATTGAGAGTTGCTTCTGTGCCTCTGAAAAACTGTTTGTGGCTTACGGTCATTGAATCATCCAAAGATTGACTTTCAGCATTCTTTGTGCCCTGTGCTTACAGGGTGTTGCTGATTCAGCTGCCAGGACTGGATTTTAAAGCTGCATTAAGTAATTCTTGACCACTAGGGGGCGGAAAGACTCCAGAACAAGTTCACAACAGTTAGCAATTAGCTTATGAAGTTGTTATGGCTAACATGTTAGCAAACAGTTGCCTACTTACAAATCCAGCAGAAACAGAGCAACACGGACATCCCTTTGGTCTCCTTTTTCTGGCCACCTGTTGAATGTAATCCCAATATTCACTGGCGTTTAGCCCTTGCTTGGTCCTCCAGCTCATGAGAACAATACCTGATGTTCCTTGGCTTCTTAAATGTTCAAATTCTTCACCGGCTACTTCGGTTCTTTGCGCTGGGCGGTTAGCATACAATTAGCTCGTTTTAGCTTCTGCGTTGGGAGCGGCTGCAGACCGTTATACACGAACCAACATTGCTTTGGTTTTGTCACTCTGGAAACCAAAACGACGACGTGAAAATGGCTATAAAAGCTATCTCGTAGCGAGATGTTGATTTCTTAGCGATACCGACAGCACTGCCAATCCCATAAGCACGAGGGAGTTGTATAATTAATGGCACAAAATATTGCTTAATGCATCTTTAAGTCAAGTCAACATGCTCTACTTTATGCAGGTTTTCATTCCATCTGAGGACTAGACCAGGTGATTTCACTGTTCGAAGGCACTTTCAACCACAGAGGAAGAACACACTGAAATGACTTGGTGTAGCGTTTGATTGGAAGGAAAATCTCCATCACACATGGTTCCAGATCTCTGATCAGTAGAAGTTCGGCTTTAATGCGGCTCACATCATCTCTGTTGCTCTGGTGCAGTTACAATGACGCTGAAGGATATCGTCTAATGGCTCTGTGCACACACTGCTTAGTGTAGTGAATCAAGGCATGAGCCACTTTTCACTCTTTTTCACACAGAGGAACGCATACATCATCCACCGGAGCGGAGGGAAGGTTGGGTCGTGCCCTTGCTGCGGACTACCTGAGGTCTGGGTTAATGAGCACAGCGGTGCAGTCAAATTCTTCTTTTTTTTTTTTCCGCCTGAAAAGCAATTTTTGATTTACAAATCTATACACCCGGGTTTCACTTCGACACGCTTTCCCAGAGTGACATTTGGATTGTGCTTAATGGGTGGAAAATGCCACCTTTGCATGTCATTAATCACACAGAGATGATGTGGAGCACTTTTTGTTTTTCACACAGATTTTACAGCATGTCTCCATGGCATGTCTCCACTGCTAATCAAACTGAAAGCTCATCTGTTCAACCCTCCACCACGAACCATTCTCACACAAAATATGGGAAACGATCCAATCAGACTTTCACTATGATGTCTGCTCATAAGACCAGATTGCATGAACTTGTTTTTTATTGTCTCAGTTCAGAGCCATTTTCTCCCCCTTTGATTTTACCTTCCACACCTGCTTTGTTCACATCCTTTCATCTTCCGCACCTCTGCTCTCCTCTCACTCCCACTCCCCTCACCTCCTTCTGTCCTATTGGTCTGTGGCCAACGGCAGCAAGCATTATCTATCAATAATTAGTCTGTAAGGTAGTATCAAGACAGGAACCTCTCTGAATTAACCCTAATGCCCTGAAAAGCCTGCTATTGATGATGTGAATAAGTTTATCCCTTAACTAATGATGGGTGAGGAGGACACGGGTGAGAGAGCAGGGATGAGGAAAGGACGGGGGAGGTAGAGATGACTGTGGGGGACTGTAGAACAGAGGAGAGCATTGGGACAAGCCTGAGGAGGGGTTCATCCACTGATACAAGAATAACATATACATGAAAACACCCAGCTCATCAGCAGAAACAAAACCATGAGTTAAAACACAAAAATCCACCAGAGCCTTACCTGCCAATCATGGTGGAGTGCTGCTGGACAGCCGCCTCCAGCAGCCTCTCCAAAATGGTCCATTCCCCCATGGTGATGGAGTGGTTGCACGGCTCTCAGAAGAAACAGGACCTGGGGAGCTGACCCCTCGTTCTCTGGCAGACTCCTTCTTCTTCTTCTTCTTCTTCTTCTTCTTCTTCTTCCCAGGACCGGCCTGCGCTCTTGTGGACCAGCCAGGCCAGCGGGGGGTACACCGTCGACCCCGTCCCCGCACCAGCTCCCTTTTGACCTCTACACGTTCACCTGGCCGGTCATCAGGGTGTCTTTGAATGTGTGCGCGCGAGAGTGAGGGCTTCCTCTTCTCCTGGGCCTGTCCCGCTGTGTTTCTCTTCCTGGTGGAGGAGAGGTGCTGAGTTGATTGCCTCCCCCCTCCTCTCCCTCAGCCTCTTCCCCTTCTCCCCCCTCCCCTGTGCAGTGATGCTTGTCCTCCCCCTGCCGCACCACTCTGTTCTGCGCTACAGCATATGCTATAGCTCACTGTATGACAGCCATGATCACCCTCTCTTTTCCACTTTGCCTCTCCGTCTCCCCCTGCTCTGCTCTCCTCTGCCCCTTCCTCCTCCGTCCCTGCCTCCGTCCTCCACCCTACCCCCAGGGCACTCCTTGCGCTTTACCTGCACTCTCTGCCATCTGTGCTGCTCTGCACTCGTCCTTGCATTGTGTAGGATCTTTGCCTTTGCTACACCCTTGCTATCACCTAAGCACACACAGACACACACACTGCATATAGCTGATCCTCCTTGGCTCACCTCAGCCACCAGCTCTTGCGCTCGATGACAGCCCTGAATTGCACTCTTCCCACTTCCCTACTGAGGACTGCAGCTCCACACCAGCACACAACGCTCCTGCTTGCTGAATGTCATTTTACGACTAGAGGAATGGTCGCTCCCACAGCTCTGAACGCTACACAGACCCATAAAAACCTGCACACATTCAGAGTCGCACACGCAAACACGCTGCCACCCAGCCTCTCAGTAATAAATCAGCTGCCTTGCTGCATCCAGTGAGGCTGAACCGAGGCAGTGTGCTGCAGACCTGCTGTCCTGTGTTGTCCCCCTGGCTAATTTCAGCACAGTCCAATGCCCAGAGTCATGTCTGCCGCAGAGAGCGGGGATGAAAAGCTGTCCTGTGAAGCCTATTTCTGGGCTCCATCATCTCGCATCCCTCTCTCCCCCTCCTCCTACCGCTCTCCTTCAACCTCCACTCTCTTCCTCCTTCCCCTCCTTTGCTCACGTCTGTGTGCAGATCTCAGCCCTTGCAACCGCCTCTATCTCAGTGTTCAGTCCCCATCTCCGCTTTGTGCTCTCCCTCTCTTCCTCTGTGTCTCTTTCTCGCTCATGGAATCGCTCTATCTCTGTCATCCGTGAGCATGCAACACCCCCCTCCTCCTTTCCTCATAGATCTATCTGCTCTCTCTCTCTCCTCCCTCTCGCTCCTTCCTTCCCTCCCTCCCCTGGTAAATGTGCTTGGATTGCTACCCTGATCGCCGCTTCACTTATGCTTGCAAGAATGCCTCCCACTGTAGTGCTGTGTCTGTTCCTGCCTGATGTTGCACAGGAAAACAGGGGATTGGAGATCTAACCGTGCCTTTTGCCCCGTCTCCGCTGCAATCCTTTGTTCCAGTCTGGAAGCTCGGCGGTGTTTGCTGCACTCTTTAAACGCTCTCTTCCTCTCTTCCCTCACTCTCAGTCACACATCATCCAATCCATGCTTTCAGGAGGAGGATTACAGGGCAATTGTGGCTCTGCTCCACCCCATCCCCCATCTATCTTCTCCCTTTCTCCATCTTACTTTATTGGGGATGACAACATACCTATTTTACACTGACCCAACCCTCATCCTGTATTTCCTCTCCTCATTCAGTCCATTTACCCCATCCTTCATTACCACCCCGTGCTCCCTCTCCCTCTCCGGAGAGATGAACGCAGTATTCTGCTTTGCTGTGACATTGAAAGCTGCATTCATTAGATTTATATTAAGGTGATATGGAAATGGGCTGGTCTCCCTCTGTTACACACAGACAAAACAGCCAGATGTATGGAGTGTAATTAACATGTTCTAACACCTATACAGTAGACAAATACATACGTATGTCCTCATCTAAGAGAAGAGAAAAAAAGGGTTCATAACAAGAGAAAAGGAACCACTATTTTTTTTATTTCTTCCAAGATGTGAGTCATAGGTTTTCCCATCTGAGACGAGTAAACGTTGCAGTGGCATGACAGGAAACCAGCACACGACCATGAAGTCATACCTTGAGGTGACAAGTTCAGTTAATTTGTGCCGCAATTCCATTTAGTCACGCTTCTTTTCTAGTCTACTCTTTTGTAGACATGCTTTTCTAGTTGACAGTTTATTTGTTGCAGAATAAGCTGCATACCTTTGGGTGTTTGGGGGGAGAAAATTCGACACAACCTCAAATGCTGTTGTTTTTCTGAAAACAGCTAACACATATAGCAGTGAGGTGGGCAAATTCACAATCATAACCTTTACACAGAGATCTCTACATTTGTGACCGATGTAGTTTTGCATGTGAAGATATGCAAAGTCCCACTGCATGTGTGTGTGTGTGTGTGTGTGTGTGTGGTGTGTGAGAGGAGAGAGAGAGAGAGAGAGAGAGAGAGAGAGAGAGAGAGAGAGAGAGACTGAGTGGGGGAGATAGAGCGAAAGAGGATTTTGTTAGTTCAGCATCTTCAGCGGGGGGACTTGGGGGCTTTCCCTTATCAAGGACATATGGTGTAGGAGTGCTGTTGGGGAGTGCATGGAGGGGAGGCAGGCAGTGGAGTGTGATGGCTCTAGTTTGGCGACGCTTGGGTCGCAAGCAGAGCAGCTGAAGCGCTGGCATCAGCCGGTTGGCGCTCTGAGAAGAGCTGGATGGCACATGAGTGAGAGAGAGTCGCAGGTGTGTCTTCAGTGACCTAGAACAGCCAGCGTCGGGCATCCATAAACACACATACTGTACTCACACACTCGTAATGCATCACCATATATAATAATATAAAAACATATATTTATAAAAAAAATATATATATACTGTATATCTGTAGGGGTAATCAATAATTATGCCCACGTAATGTTTATAAGAGTGACTTGATTATCCTCACAACAAGGGCATTTGATAGAAGAGGAATGCAGAGGTGATTATTAATTAATGCCAGTATCATTTTGATGACTCGTGGCTTAGTATTCAAATGAATGCAGGTAGAAAGAAAAGACCAAGACTAGTTGTTGCTGATACATAAATGAATCATTCCTGATGATACTCTACTTATAATATATATATAACTCATAAACCATCAATACCATTATATTGATTTATTTGTCTATCTTTAGGTGAAGCTAGTGAATTAATCCACAGGGCTTCAACCTTCTGCAGCTCTACAGTGAGCTGGAGGTCAAATGAGATGCTACAGTGGGTCCTGTAAACATTACAGACTTATACAAATTTGAAATAAAAATGGCAAAATAAAGCTAACAAGTCTGAGTTCAACTTTCACGCTTGGCTACTGCTACCCATAACTGTGATTTAATATTTTCACAAAAGTAATCAGGCTGGTTGGCCTGAGGTTGAAAGGTTGTCAGCAAAACCTGCACAATATAAGATGTACCTGTGCACATTGCCTGAACAGTAATGTCATCACCAACGAGATGCTGATAGAACTGTATCTGTATTACACAGATATTAGTAGTGTTACAATATACAGTTATTACGCAAATATACAACATCAAACGATGTCAATCAAATATGCTACAACCTTCTCCATTTAATATAAGACATAAATTGGTGAATTGGAGCATTAAGAGGAAATTTAAATACAAAACGTTTGTGGTCAGTATGTATTTTCTGTTGGATGAGGAATGACAAAAGCGATACTTGTCTATTTCATAATGTAATTTCAATATCAGTAGGCCACTAATAATCTCCCAATGAGTGAGGTTATCGTAGAGGTTGCTTGGTAGGTGATATGTTGGCGTTGGGGTGGGTACGCCCTCTTGTGGCCATACAAAGACACAACATGCTTCATTCACAGGCTGCTTCTTTTGGTTTTGCCTTTAGCCTTCTGTTTGTACACGATGTGTCCGACTGGTGAAATAACGATGGTTTATAGTCCAACCTGTGTCTGTTCGTGTTAAACTATTCAGTGTGTTTCTCCACCACACGGCTACATTTTTTTGTCATAATGTGTTTTCTCTACCAGTAGAGGGCAGCATAACAATATGGCAGTCATGCCAAACAGTGTCAACTTTGTGTATGAAGAAGAAGAGTTGCGTCGGCTGGCTAGCTGTGGTGGTCATGTCACAGATCTGACAGGAATGCTAACCTGGCCGCAGTAGTTAGTGAGTTATCAAAAAGTGTCCGGCAGCTTAAAGGAAGGATTTTTAGAGCCCGAAACTCTGTCAGTTGGTTTGTGTAGAGGGTTGGCAAGCCGGTAAAACGGTACGGATCCCGGACCTTTGATATCTGACTACTGCTGGTTAGCTAGCATTAGCTGGCTAGCTGGGGAGCTCCCGAAAAGTAACGCCAGGGCTTGTTTCATACAGTCATGTCTGCGGCCGGAGACTTCGGAAACCCTTTAAGAAAATTTAAATTGGTCTTTCTCGGGGAACAGAGTGGTAAGTCTGATGGCAACGTTAACGTGTGTTTTATCTGTCGAATCTGAATGATGCTGTGTGGGAGCGTTTAGTAAAGTTAACGCTAGCTACCACCAGAGTTTTGATGGCTTCGGTAGGGTGATTAACCAGTTAGCTTAGCTAACGTTAGCCGCATATCATTAAACCTGGCAGAGCGATAACATTGCGACACTTGTTACTAAATACTTGTCCACGTAGGCGTCGTGGAAATGCAATTAATTTCTGATGGGATTAGTCATGTCTGTGGAAATGGACTGGTTGGCTTACTCCCATGGCTAGCTGTGATAACACTATTAACGGAGGCAGTCGTAGAAGTGTCAGTTAAGGTGATATGGAGGGGTTAACATACTTCTATACAATACCTCCCAAGACAGCTGTGTTCAAAAGAATGCTATCAATCTCAGCCAAAGTCTATGACAGTGATTACAGTCAGCTCGGTAGTCCACCCTGGGGACACTCCCGTTCAGATCGGATCCCAATTACCAAACCTGTCCAGTAACATTCCTGCACTCCATACTTTCTCCTCTTTCCAGCCAAACTGAACATAGGGTGTGTTGTGTTGGAGAAGAAAAGGGTGCAGGGATTTATTGGGTATAGATCCATAGGTAACAATCATGTACCTGTTTTCAAAGGTACAGGTGTGTGTGTGTGTGTGTGTGTGTGTGTGTGTGTGTGTGTGTGTGTGTGTGTGTGGGGGGGGGGGGGGGGGGGGTCATTGTGTAGTTCAACTCTGTGCTGCCAGGGCTTCCTCTGCTGCCACAGCTGTGTGTTTAGCGTGCCAACACATAGCAAACAGTGTAAGCTGAATTTGGGGCATCATGTAGGATTGAGATGCAACGATCCCACTTTTTCTCTGCCGATACGCATTCTGATACCTCAACTTGGACTAGCTGCTGATACAAAGTAGTAATATGATACTGATACTCTCTTTATCCCAAATTTCAAATCTGTGTACCTCACTGTGAGGAGCTCATTGGGATAATATGTATGTATATTTTAACTATTGTATGTAGAATATGATGTATCAGCCAGGAAATCTCTACAACATGATAATATTGAGTTTAAAATGGTATGTTGTTGCCTTTAACAAATATTGTACCTCCTGCAATTAAAAAAAAAGCCCTGGGCCACTTTGTAATTTTGATCAAAATGAGTACAGCTCTACATTTGGTGGCCTGTCATGACACAGTGCATGGAACTGATAGTGGAATCTTATGACATTAATGAAGCTGTATTTTTATATGGATTAATTTCTTCTGGTCTGACAATACCCCATCTGACTACTAATGTTAGTGTCAGCCCTGATACTGAGCCAGCTGATCTGATTGGTAATGTTTCCGGTAATATGACTCTCCACTTCCATCACGTCAAAACAGACTTTGTGTTGGTCAGACAGTGTTTGATCAGCTGTGGCTCGTTGTAAACTGCAGTGTTGGCTTTGGCCATGTTATGATCACTTGATGCTGTAACTGATAGTGTAACTTGAGCTCAGCAAGGTAGTCCGCGGCTGGGGAGCCCAAGGCAACGTATTAGTGTTGCTCCCTGTAATAATGGACTAAGAGCGATGTTTTTCCAGTAGGCTAAATAGCAGCAAGGTTGAAAGAAGTGTCATGATTGGTACAGCTGTCCTGTTCAGAGAATGTGGAGGTGCAAGCTTTGATGTGGAGCACCACAAATCACCAACATCTGTCAGTTCAGGGCAGGGCACATGAAGGGAAGCAAGGGAAATAAATTGAGGGCCCTACATGTCTCAGCACTCCTCAACCCTCCGACCTCTCCTACAAATAACTGTGTACCCCACCCTTGAATGGACAAGGCATTTCATCTCTGGCTCATGGACTGTTCTCAACTTAGATGTTGCTTCTCATTTTCAACTCTGCATGTCTTACAGTAGATAATAATCCTTTTAATGTTATTCATTTTTTACAAGACACAGACCCACATGTTTTGTTGGTCATGGGTTTATTTAGGCAGCAATTTTGTTTATGAGTTGAAATAGTTGATTAGGAATTTTGATCATATGTGTGATTATTCAAGTTATTAGCAATTCGTCATTTAGTCACACCTCCATACTCATGATAGCCATGCATTATTTTGGTTATTTTGAATGAGAACCGATAAATCATGAAAACTGAATTGCAAGTATCATAATTGCACTTACAGTACTTTGTTTGTTTGTTTTTAGTGGGAAAGACTTCCCTCATCACCAGGTTCATGTATGACAGCTTCGACAACACCTACCAAGTGAGACCTGATTTAATCCCCATGATAATTAGCAAATGCATCCAAAAATTCAATGTTGATGGAATGGAAGTTTATGCATATTTACCTCCTTGTCACCCATTTTCAGGCCACGATAGGAATAGATTTCCTTTCGAAAACCATGTACCTTGAAGACCGAACAGTAAGTTTTCTTTTTTTAACCACTGGTGTTTGATCAGTCCTTGAGTGTTTGTTGTTCTTGTCTTTGTCCAGACTAATATCAAGGGAAGCTCACTCTCCCTCGCTTACAGCATTAGTGCTGCCTCCCGAGTGTGAGCTGGATGCCGTACCCCCAAGACTGTCCTCCCTCGTCTTTGTTGTTTGTTTCTCCCCTCAACACACGTTTTCTTCCTCTCCTTCCTACCCCTCCATCTGTTCTCTTCATTCCTGTTTTGAAATTGAACACCTTACTTGATCAAGAGAGCAGGGTTGATGACAAGTGAAGGGTGATTATTTATTTATTCCCCCCTCCTCAGGCCCAGACAGCGCTTTCTCTCTCTCTCTCTCTCTCTCTCTCTCTCTCTCTCTCTCTCTCTCTCTCGCTCTCTCTCGCTCTCTCGCTCACTACCTGCATGCACATTGCTCTCTCTGAATTCTATATCTTTTCCCATTTGTCTGACTTTATTCAGTTTTTTTTTTTTCAATTTGTTTTATGTCACCATAACTTACCTCATTTTTTTATTTTCATCCCTTTTGTTTTTGTTTTTCTCTTCTTTTGTTTCTCCTCCCATCCTCTTCCTGTCCCACAGATCAGGTTGCAGTTGTGGGACACGGCGGGGCAAGAGCGGTTTCGTAGCCTCATCCCTAGTTACATCAGAGACTCTGCTGCTGCTGTCGTAGTGTATGACATCACAAGTAGGTAGACCACCTGTGCACTCTGGAGTTTGTGCCACATTTGCCTCATCCTGTGCTATGTGTTTTGTATTATTTAATGTTCAGATATGATCTGGTCAAATCTAATTGCTAATTAATGTTGGTACATTTTTGTTGCATAATGTGAAGTAAGCCCACATTTAATTTAAATTCCCCCAAAAAATCAATCCAAAATCCAGATGTGTACTATTTGTATTCTTCTTCCTTCCTGTCACAAACTGCTTTCACAGCTGGTTTGCGTCACCTGAATACTGACGCTCCGCTTCCTGTTCCTCCCTCGTCTCTCTTTCAGATGTCAACTCCTTCCAGCAAACCACAAAATGGATTGATGATGTGAGAACGGAGAGAGGAAGTGATGTCATTATCATGCTGGTGGGAAACAAGACAGACCTTGCAGACAAAAGGTAATCTCTTCCTCCTGCTCTCCTGCTGTAAGTGGGTCTTCTCCATTAAGAGACATACTAATGAAGTCATTGATCGTTGCTGCCGGCTTGTCAATACTGACTTCCTCAGCCTTTTCAGAAGCCGAGCAACTTATCTCAGCCCTTTGTGGATGTCAAAGCTCTCATTGACTGTTTTCCCCAACACTAGAAGTCCTATTTCTCTGTTTCAACCCACCTTGTTTGAAGATATTGATTATGTAAGCTTTAACAGATAAAGCTTCTAAATAAATCGGTAGTTGACAGCTGTGATGTTTGTGAATATTTGATCTGAAAGTGTCTACTGTGTGATCTACTTCATCCACCTGTTTAATGAAGTAAATTGTTTTCCTTTCGCTGTGCATCTCTTAACTTCTTTATCTGCCGCAGGCAAGTATCTATTGAAGAGGGTGAACGGAAAGCCAAAGAACTAAATGTAATGTTTATTGAGACTAGTGCGAAAGCGGGCTACAACGTAAAGCAGGTAAGAGTGTGTGTGAGTCGTGCTCTGTAGTCCTGCTGTTGATGCTGCTGCCTGGGCTCCGCCTCCAAAAGGTTGCCTGCCAAAACCAGAGGTCAGCTGTTTGGGGAGTTCAGCTTTAATTAAAGATCTTAAAAAGTCACCCTAGAATAATTTATAACTTCTGAAATAGCCTTAAAAAAAAAAAAAAAAACTTACCAGCTGAGTCATCATTAATTAACTTTCCAATGCAAAGCCTTCTGTCTGTGTTTCTGGACATTGAACAGTCTCAAGTTTTACAGCGCAACTTTTGGTCTCTAGCACAGGTGGCAGTAGCAACGGGACGGGGCACGGCTTGTTCATCCACTTCAACATACTCACAGTCTGTGTTTTCTTTCCCCTTGTCTTTGTGTCAATATCTGCTTGTCCACGTGGATGTTTGTGTTGTTGTGCACGGTGACTCGTGGCTCATCACAGACAGATAACCACAGAGGAGGGAGAACAGAGAGCGAAAGAGATGAATGTTCTGTTTATTGAAACAAGTGCAAAGACAGGCTACAATGTCAAACAGGTAGAGCGCGTGCACCTTTTGTGTGTGTGTGTGTGTTCATAGTGCTCATGCTCTCTTCTGATTGGCTTCTATTTCACACACGCATGCGTGCATAAAGGTCTGCTTCAAACATCGGCTTCCTCTGGTTGCAAGTGAAGTGGATTTGTTTTTCTAGCTCTCTCCCACCTGCTAGAAGCCATTATTTGTTCTGGGCAACCTTTGATCACACAGCTCTGGAGGTGGGTCAGGGTTTTCAAACCAAAAGGCTCTTTTCACAGCAGTCATTTTGATGACATTGTAGGGTAAACACAAACATGTAATTAATATCATTATATCATGCAGCTATCACATGTCAAAATGGCTGCTGTGTAAAGGGACATATACTCCCCACTACACTGATTAGTACATTAGCAGTATTTTTTTTTGCATGTGCATAAAGTTTAGTTCTATTTTATGCTTTTTTTAGTGGGGGTAGAAGGGCATGTTGAGCATCTTCATACCTTTAACACCGTCCCTCAAAAAAATAATTTGAATTAAGGATGTCAGCGGTTAACCAGAACTTTTTTGAGTTACGCTAATTTACAGTCTGTACATCAACCAAATGAGCCATTCAGACAGGACGCAACACGTTGCCGAGCCCGGGTGTGAGCAACGAGCTGACAGTGTCCAGGTGTTTCGCAAATCGTCGGCATCATGGAGCTGCATGTCCAGCTGTGTCGCTCTCAGAGTAAATTAAGGAGCAGACATGAAAGCAGAGAAATAACTATTGAAAACATAAAAAAACTGAAAGAACTGATGAGTCATTTGGTCTGCTCACCCTTTATAAAGACCCCCGATCAAACCATTTAGAATGAACACTGCTGGTAACAATTGGTGGCCGATATTCGTAAGCTGCACCCATAACCTGATCAAAATGATCATAATAAACTTTAGCAAAGTAAATGGAAAATAACAGACAGTTAAATAACATAATAACTGGATGGATATAGCTCTTTGAAATGCAGCAGTAAAGCTCATTAAGGAAAGCCAGATTAAAAGGAAAGTCTGTCTTGTATTTCACCTCAGTTTGCGTTCTGCTGTTTTTGTTGTTTACTTAAACATTAATCGGTTGGTTACCCGTTAATGGATGCCAGGCTATTGAAAGCAAAATTAACCAAAACTGACATCCTTAATTTAAATCCATCAATCACTTGAAATCCCCCAAGTTCTGTCAATGAAAGGTCTCAGGAAGGCACAGTTACAAGCCTCTTTTCAAGCCTCTTCTGTCGTGCAGGAATATGGCCTTGCAGTAGTTGGAAAAATATGCTGCTCAATACAAATCAAATTTGGAAAAGCTCTGGTGGCTGTCTTCCTCTGTGCGAGCTTCAAGCGATCCTTTTGACAAGTCATGTAATGGGAATAAACGCAGCACGCTATCCTGATTTCATCTGCCTGTATTTCCTCGTCTGACAGTATACATCTGGTTCTCCTTCCCTCCAGCTCTTCCGTCGTGTTGCAGCTGCCCTCCCTGGCATGGATACCACACAGGACAAGAGTAGAGAGGACAGTATCCTTTGTTTGCGTGTCAGCATCTGTGTCCGTCCTGACAGAAGAGTCGGGAGGTCTCCTCGCTCTTTTTGTCGTTACATGTGTAGTTCCCGTGCAGCAGTGTGACAGCTATCTGTGACTCTTAACCCACGTGTCCCTTCAGATTTATTTGACCAGTCGGGGCACATGTTGTGCTCCAACTCACTCACTAGTTTATTGTGGCTGCAGTTAGTCTGCATTCACAGTATTTCCATTCAGATTCAGTGAATCTACTTTA
Source organism: Chelidonichthys spinosus (assembly GCA_029853015.1). Lineage (NCBI taxonomy): Eukaryota > Metazoa > Chordata > Actinopteri > Perciformes > Triglidae > Chelidonichthys > Chelidonichthys spinosus. The sequence continues at coordinate 2,868,816 of CM056835.1, forward strand.
TGAGTCTCAGTTTTATTCTTTTTTTTTATTAGATACATGACAGGAACATAAAATATGATCTTTCTTCATGGAATTACATTTGTTTTGAAACACCGCGTGTGGAATTTGTCATATGCAAATTGCATTCAAATGAATATTTACCTCTGTTAATAATTATCCACAGCCCTGCAAAACTTGTATTATGTTCTAATTATGCAAAATCTTAAGCCTGGAAAGCAGTTGTAGAGTTTAGTTTTAGCTTTAACAATCTCTCGTATACCTTTTCGAGTTGTTCTGTGATGTTCCTTCATTCCTAAACCCTTCAGTGATTGACATAAAGCTGGAGAAGCCACCAGAGCTACCTGTCAGTGACGGAGGCTGTTCCTGCTAATGCCGGCTTATGTCATTGCTAAATATTTCTCTTACTGTCTGTTTTTTTCCTCCCGCCTGGTTCGTTTTTCTGCATCAGTACCTCTCACTGAACCTGCATCTGTTCTCCAGCCTGAAAGAGCTCCGACACTACAGCCGTTCTCATTGCCATTGTGGAAAGCTGCTCTGTCATCGGTACACTGACAGTCATAGATCTCTTACATTGAATATTTGCACTGTAACACACGTACGTTAAAAACTGTATTCACAGCTGTCTGTCACTTCAAACAGACAATGGTGGTGGCAGAAGAGTAAATGAGTCACATCGCCGTAGTTTGTGTCGAAAGATGACTCATTGAACCAAACTGAAAGAAAGGAAAATGTGTTTAAAGATATCAAATCAAAGTAGGTGTTTAAGAGTGAGAATATTCTCTTAAAATGTTAAATTGCTTTAAGCTTAACAAGCACAATGTGGATGTTTTGTGCATTTGTCAGTTAAAATAATTTGTGCTGTTGCAGTCGATTGGCTTCTTTTTGCTGTTTTTTAACTGTCTGAAATAATTTGTGGGAAAAGTTGCAACGTTGTGTTGATGAAATGAAATTGAATTGGGACATTGGCGTTGACACACACACTTGACTGTTGCAATTGCTTTTTTTATTGCCGGTTCATATTTGCATTCACAAACATGTACCAGCACAATGAATACACGGTCAAACGCCACCACGTGTTCTCAGACCAGCACAAACACATGGCACCTATTCCAAGGGCACTACTATCACTACACCATCCACATAACCGTCCTCCCTCTCGCCAACACTGCTCCCTGGAGATGGGTTGTTTTTACCTTGGCTTCCGTTTTCTACTACCTTTTATTTTGAATAGATCTTAATTTTTTCTCTAAAGAGTACAGCTATCATAGATTAAAGCTATTTCTTTGAAGATAGTGTTTGAGGAAAATATTGTCATATCAAGAGTCATAATCCTAAAACCCACTGTAAAGATTAGATATGGAGATATATGCCTTTTGGAGTTTAATTGTAGAGGGTTTCCTTGGCTTTGGGTTTATATAGTTAAGTTTGATATGTTTTATGAACAACAATTACTTTTTCTTTTGCTTGTTATTTTTTTGGCATTGATCTTTTGTTAGTGATTATTCTACATGTGTATTTAATCCACAATGACTTGTAATATTTATTTCTATTGGATTCATGTTTCCTTTTTTATGGCTGTTAATATCTTCACTTTTGGTGCGAGAGTCACTAATAAAATATGCATCTATCTGGATCACCTTTAGCACAATGAGTAGAGAGCCACTGGCGTCCCCTCTACCACCTCTAAATCGCTATTTGATCATGCTATAATACAGTGCAATTTTTGTGTGAATTTATATGGAGGCGTGTCTGATTTGTAAAGCATAGTAGCCCTTAACGTTTCTGTCTGGAATGGTTTTAAATGAAAGAATAAAAATACACTGCTGAAATTCCTCAATCTCTTATTGACGGCTTTAGGATTTGGCTTCAACTATTTGCGTGGCATTTGAGTTTTGTTAAGTAGATAAAATACTGTAGTATTGCAGAGATCTGTAAATCTTCAGCCTGGTTCTCAGCGGTGGCCAGAAAGTATGAACCAAAGGAACAGAACAAAACTAGCTGAGTCACGGACTGATGGTAATCACAGGAAGCTATTTTATTTGGGGAGATTATATGGAAATTAAAGCCACCTGTAAAGCCAGTTTGTCAAGTGTGTAACAGTGCTGGTTCCCTGAAGCCCAGGTTCACTGTGTGTCAATTGGTTTTAAATCATCTCATTAATTGCGAATTTTAATAGGATTTAACGAGATTCAGGAATATCAACTAAATTGGGTTCAGCTTCATTACCTAATCCGTGTGGCCTTGTCTGTTTGGAGGTGCCCTGCGTCAAAAAATACAACACCCATCCAGGTACAGCATGTATCCGTGTTCGCGATTGGTCCAGCCGTAACAAGTCCCGCGAGAGTTTCCCTGTTACCCTGGAAACCAAGCTTAACTTCCGCTGCTCTGAGTGGCAAAATTCTATTACCTTTTGCATGCGCTCATATTTGGGCTTTCCTCTACATTTTTGAAGTTCATTTTTAGCATCTAATTCCATCATGGGTGGCGATTACTACGAGACGCTGGAATTAAACAGAAATGCAACGGACGCAGATATCAAAAGGGCGTAAGTTGTGTTTTATGTCTTTGCTAACTGTTTGCTTTAGACGTTAAAACTTGAAGCATCGGGCGTCTTTGTCCTCGGTGTCATGTTATTGTCTTCCTCCTTTCCTGACTAGATATCGACGGCTTGCGTTGCAGTTTCACCCGACCAGCAACAGAGAAAACGGAAGCACCGAGAAGCTCGGTGAGCTGGGTGAAGCCTACGACGTGCTGAGCGACCGTAAGTAGCCGAGCGTCCAGCAGGGGGCGGTGTTTCTCCTTCAATGCTGGAGCAGGAGTGCAGAGACAAGTGGAATAGAAAATCTATGTATTAAGTCCGTTTATGTATGGGGATGAAACGGAATGCTAACTTCTCTGCTCTTCTTAGGTGATAAACGACCAAATAATGAAAGTTCTAATGTACTTTTTTTTCTATTTAAAGGCTACAAGGTATATTTGATTTAAAAATCTTCATCTGACTTTCACTCTATGGAGACTGGCAGTGTGTCTCTGTATGTTTTTGTTGTTTTTTTTGTGGCAGCTCGAAAAAAGGCCACCTATGACAAGTTTGGCGAGGAGGGTCTAAAAGGTGGCATCCCACCTGAGTTTGGCGGGAGTGGTGCCTGGTCTTCCAAATATGTCTACCATGGGAACGCACACAAGACATTCAGAGAGTTCTTTGGAGGCGACAACCCATTTGCAGGTGAGAAAAACAAACCATGGGGTGAATGTGATTATCCAAATGGCAAGCTGTTTACATTGATTTTATTTCACGTTTGCCTAGACTTCTTTACGAGTGATGCACAACTTCAGCTGGGTCGCCTGCAACCAGGAGCGGTGAAGACACAAGATCCTCACATAGAGAGAGAACTAAATTTGTCCCTGGATGATCTCTTCCACGGATGCACAAAAAAGATTAAGATATCTCGCAGGGTATGAGCTTCCACAGTATGTGAGATCTTCTCTCATCCCGCAGCTTATTCATACATTTATTCATTTGTTTGACAGGTTATGAATGAGGATGGACACACGTCCAGTATCAAAGACAAGATCTTGACTATAGATGTGAAGCCTGGATGGAAAGAAGGCACAAAAATAGTTTTCCCCAAAGAGGGCGATCAGGTAAAAGAGCTACACATCACTGTTTTCTGTTGACATTCAAGACTCATAATAATAATAACGGACTGATAACCAAATGCTGTAATACTGGGATTTGATCAGTTGATGTTAGTTGCTTTTCTTCTGCTGGCCAATTCCTGCCTTTCAAAACATTTAGAAAATTGAGAATATCTGATTTGTTTGGTTATGGTAAGCATCAGTGTTGGTTGAGGTTAGGGTGAATTATAATGTCAAAAACAAAGTAAGGTCATAGCACGCTTCCTTTGTTTTTATTTCCTAATCTTGTATAAGATGTGATATGTTATGTCGCTGTCCCTGGTGCTGATTTATCCAACACTCATCATGGGATACAATATCCTCAGCTTAGTGTGCTAGACTTCAGAGGAGTCCAGCAGGTGACCAAAGTACCAGTTATTACAATTGTAGAAAAAAAACACGACCCCAACACTGAAACATTTGTTTTAGGTTGGGTTTTTTTGTGTATACCTCTTTGCAGACACTGTAATAGTGCAATTTAGCAAATTTTGCTGGATTATCATTAACATAAGAAAACGTGAGAGTAGCAATATGTGCATACATTACTAATATTCTTAGTCAATTCTCAAATATCATTTAATAACTCAGTCATGAAGGATTATACTTTCCACTGGCTCTCCTGTATTGCCACCACTAGGTGGCCTCAGTTGATCTCGTTCAAGGTGGTCACACATGCTTATGTGGGGGAAAAAAAGCCCCATTATTCCTGGTCTCTCTTTCCTCTTTGTTTGGCTAAATATGAGCCTGACTGCATGTTGATCATCCAGTTGTATTTTACCTTCAGGGACCACACAGCATCCCTGCAGATATTGTGTTCATAGTGCGACAGAAGAGTCATCCCTGTTTGTGAGACAACACAGTGACCTGATCTACAAAGCTCAGATCACTCTGCAGATGGTGAGTCATGTTAATAAAAGGCAGAATATGTTGAATTAGGAGTCATACTTAAACATTTGGTTTAAGTACAATGAACACTGAACCTTTCCCACAGGCCTTGACTGGGTTCTCTGTGGATGTGAAGACACTAGATGGCCGGCTAATCAATATTCCCATCAATGACGTTGTGCAGTAAGTGGAGTCCTAAATACCGTAATAACATTTTTTGTCATCCTATGATGCTCTCAAGGCTGATTTAAATATAAAAAGCCAAACAGGGAGAGGTGATCATAAGAAATTCAAACACTTTATATCAATGGTACACTTAAACGAAAGAAAGATTTCTTGAAAGATAGGCTATGTTTTTGGTTTGTGCATCTGAATCAACGACATTTTTCTCTGATTTTTATTCCAACACGTCAGCCCTTCGTACAACAAAGTGGTGACCGGAGAGGGAATGCCACTGTCCCAGGATCCTACCAAGAGAGGAAACCTCATCATTACGTTTGTCATCCAGTTCCCCGAGCAGCTGTCTGCCGAGAGGAAGAATCTGATCAAACAAGCTCTGGCTTCTAAATGTTGACCACTTTCTAATACATGTGTCATGGGTGAGAGAGGTGTCAACACAATCTGTATAACTGTGATACTTTGAGATGAGGCAACTAAACATAAAGACATTTGTAAACAACGCCACTGTGCTACGACTCAGCCTTCTGATAGACAATCATGGTTACAGTATCGTTGTGCAGTTGTGATTCGCTGCCATCATGGCTCGTTTTAGCTGCTCGTATGTCACGAACATCACCACGTTCCAGGAGCCCAGGCGTAAGAATGATGGCATGAACCTCAAAAAAGACAAAACAGAAAAACAACATGATTGATTTCAGTCCATTCATGTTAATGAACTGTTTCGTACATTAACTTTACAGCCAATTTTCTCTACACCCTCCTCTACGTTTGATTTATGCCCTCATTAAAGCTCTCAATATTCTCCACACAGTCAGTGTTTACCCCTTGTAAAAGGCGAGTGGTCCCTCTTTGCTCATCATGGCGGCAGCACAGTTGAGGACGCTGCTGTACTGGCCAAGAGCGGCGTTCATGTATCTGGTCTTGACCACGTCGACTGGAGAGGCGATCACCGTTGTGCACAGCCCGGCTCCAAAGGCCGATACCAGGTGGCAGGGCAGATTGTCTGTTGAGTAAAGGCTGAGCGTTACGGCTCCACACAAAAGAAGATAGGGCATCACGTGGTACTGCAGCCATTGTCTCACCTGTCAGGGGAGTGGACTTAAGGAGTGTATCCTTAATGAAGTCGTACGTCACCAGTTCAGTGCAGTTAACAATTGCGTTTCGTGCAATGTTTGGAGCTGTACCTGCATGAGTCAGATAAAAGATGTATCATGAGAAATGAAAGGACGGGCATAAACAATCCCCTTAAGCTCAAGCTACTGTACCTTTCCACAGACCACGAATGCCCTCCTCCTTAGCAATGGTCTTGTAAGCATTGATGGTGCTACAGTAGCGTCGGCCATGCCCAGGAGATCTGGCCTGGGCCTGGAAGCGGACCTTCACCACATCTGTTGGCTGAGCAAAAGCAACCGCCATGGCACCGGTGGTACACCCTGCAAGCAGCCGGCTGCCGATCCCAACATCTGAACCAGAGAGGAGGGAGGCGTCAGGCCTGATTGTGCAGGACTTCGCTAGATAAGATGAGAACGCATTCAGAGATACTCACGATCAGAGCCTTTAGTGTACAACTGCTTCACTGAGTCGTAGAGACCAATTCGGACGGAGGCGAAGCTCATCTGCCTCTGTAGTCCCGCCACCAGTCCGCTGTAAAGGCTTCGAGGCCCTTCTGTGCGCACCATGGTGGTGATGGTGCCAAACACCCCTTTATACTTCACTGCAACTGCCGACGCTCTGGCTTCTCCTTGTATCTGTGCAGGATGAAAGGAAATTGGAGGTGAGGATAAGAAAGGGTCGGCGACTTTATTCAGTATATTCACATATTTTCAGATGCAATATAAGAATTGGAATTGTTGACGGGACGTTAAGTTTAATATTTGCAAAAGAAATGCGTGTTTACCTGCAGCCGCACTTTGGCTGTGTCCAGGGGAAACGTGAGCAGGTCAGCGATGCAGCCTGCGGTTCCTGCTCCCACAAACTTCACCGCTGCTGATGGAGGCACATCTGCAGGTCCAAATCCAACCATTTTCCCAGAGTTATTTGGATTATTCAAGGGATTGAAGGGTGTTTTTTTAACAGGGTGGACTGGACAATCAGTTCCTCCTGAATCTGAAAAAGATAGAACCCAAAACACATTCCATCCAAATGTTTTATGGAAATTGCCCTCAGCTATTGTGTGGCCCATTTAACGCCTCTCTTAAGCCAAAGAGACGTCCTTAAGTAGAGGTCTTAGTGCTAAATGAAAGACAGCTGTTCAGGACGTTCTGTGCAGACAGGGGAATGATGGGCTCACATGAGCTAAAAATACATTCCACCTTATTTTTAAGTCAGAATATTAGTAATTCATTCTTACCTTTAAAGGAGTTGTTTAGCAAAGAAACATCAGAGATCAGGATTCTCTAAAGGCGTCCCTCTGGCTAAACTTTGTCCCAGCTATAAATTGGTTTATTTGTTTTTCCATAGACAAATTTTCAGAAGTGATGAGCCTTAAAATCATACTACAAATCCTGGAAAAACAAAACATGAATTGATTAAAACAAAAGAGAACAATAGCTGGAGAACAGTATTAACAAAAATATGCGGTTAAAAAAAAGAAGAAGAAAAGTCACATATTGTACCGTTATATGAGTTGTGGAAGTTAAAATGCCTGTGAAAGGTCTCTCCAAGTCACAATAGCCAAATGAATCAATGGACAGGATGCAGTGGTGTGGGGAAAGAGCCTCCTCTTTAAATAGCGCCTTGTCCTTGTTACATCATGGCATGTGTTGCTGGTGCGTCCCACCCCCACTGCTGCTATACGTGCTGCCTGCTGGCCCAATGGAAGAAGCCTGCCCGTGTGACAAACAGCCTGTGGTTGTGTTTTCTGATGCTGTACGTTTTCTCTTTATCTGCTTGTCTCTGTAATCAAGCGTCTGCTATATTGTGTCCTCAGACTAACATCAACATGAACACACATTGAAAAGCACAGATGGGATTGATTGCACTGGCTCATTTATGCGTTGAGTTTTATCATACAGGGAGTAGCATAGAGAGAGATTGTAAATGCTGAGTCATGCTGAACATCCAAGAACACACAGAACATCAGCCCCCCAAATTTGATCCGTATGTTCTGCGCCTTCGTTTCAGCACAGCATTCTTAAAAACATGACCTGATGTTCCTGCATGAATGGTGATACAACGGGATTGTTTATGAAGTGATCTTTTGTTTTGTTTTTAAATATATTCACAAAGAGTATTGTGAGTCTGAACTGCTGTGTGAACGAGGCTGAATGGGAACATGTGGTCCTTTATGAATCTACACATCCGACTGATCCAAGTGTGAGACCAGCTGATTATGGGAATAATTCAGGCCCAATGATGGCCCTCTAAACAGAACCGAATGAATGGCAGAGCAGGATCTTGCTTTCTTTCAAAGTTATTGTTTGATAGTGACGAGTCAGAAGTTAATCTAATATCACAGCTCTGCTTTCAAGGCACCAACTACTGAAATGTTAACAAGCTATAGGAGGATGCAATTCAGGTCATTATGTTTTCCTCAGATACTAAACCCAAATATGCTGTTTGTAACTGGGGTTGTTTCGAAAATAGTCCTGAAAATGAATTTATATTTGCTTGGAAAATCTAATTTATCGCTCCACTGAAGTCACTTTTGAAGTCTCTTTTTATCCAATCACACTATTTAAACTGTATTCTGCGTTGATGAATGTAACACAATTAACACAGTATAATACTACTAATAATAAAACAGACAAAGAAAAAAGTGACACCTAATTCATTTATTTTGGCATTATTTGCAAGTGCAGGGCAACATATTTATGACTTATCGACCAGCAATAAATCATGCTATTTACAGTGAGCAGCAGCACATTGATTTACCTATTAACCCTGAACACAAACGATGGTAAACACTGTAAACCAAAACATTGAAAGCAATGTAAGGAACATAGAAATGGTCACTGTTTAGGTCTGTGTTGCCAGACCCAATCCGTCTACTGTCCTCATGGAAAAACTACCTCAAATAACGCAGTAGCATCATTCATATTATCTCACAGTTCATTCTTGTAAACACAGAAATCCACCTTCCAAACGATGCACCAGCTGATAAAGGTTTTAGTTGCCTACGTTCAGTATGTGGATCAGAGAGCATTTCACATCCGTCTTTCACACCTGAATATGCATTTTTGTAATGGAATCACCATTGCAATGTGTTACATGTCTCTTAAAACTTGCATCCTTAAATCCTTCTAGAGAGTCTGTTCATTTGATCTTCATAACATCCTTTTCCAACCCTGGATGACCTCTGCATCGGAGGTCACAACGGGGACTCCCAGTACTGCTGTGCCCTGGTCATGCCTCTTTTAATTTGCTCATACGTCACAAACATCACAATGTTCCACGACCCCAGTCGCAGGAAAGAAGGCGTGAACCTGAAGGGGACAAAGGAAAAGGAAAGTGAAGAAGAGTCTCAGACGGGTGATGTTTCTGTGGTTTGGTTCTCCGTTCTGTACGCGTGTTTTTACCCTTTGTAGAAGGCTGAAGGTCCCTCATTTCTCACCATGGTGAGAGCACAGTTGATGGCGCTCCTGTAGTGGCCGTCTGCAGAATTCATATACCGCGTTTTGACCACGTCCACAGGAGAAGCCACTACTGTTGTGCAGAAGCCTGCACCGAAGGCAGCGGTGAAGTGGCACGGCAGGTTGTCTGTGGGAGAAAAGAAGCCGAGTCACACCCTTCCACGATGTTTAGATTTGGACGTGGGATAATAACTGCAGTCTATTTGCTTTAACGCCTCACCTGTCATCAGGTCGTACTTCAGGATGAGTTCTTTGATCGTGTCATAGGTCACCAGCTCTGCACAGTTTACAATGGCATTACGGGTGATGTTAGGCATACAACCTGAGGAAAAAAAGGAGAGGAGGGTTACTTCAACTTTCTCATAATAAGAGATATAATGCATTTTATAGAGATTTAAAGTGACATGGCACAACACCTTTCCAAAGGCCCCGTACTCCCTCATCTCGGGCGATTGTCTTGTAGGCGTCCAGGGTGCTGTTGTATCTCCTCCCGCCGTCAGCCAGTCGTACCTGGGCTTGGAAACGCACCTTCACCACATCTGTTGGTTGTGCAAAAGCCACAGCCATGGCTCCCGTGGTGCAGCCCGCCATGAGCCGAGTAACGATCCCAGCACCTGAGCAGCAAGAATGTATTAGTCGCAATGAAGCAGTGGTTCAGTTACCACACAATGGTTGTTGGTTATGTAACCCACTCTCAGTGGCTCGGGCGTAGAACTGCTTCATGGAGTCGTAAAGGCCGATTCGGACGGAGCCGAAGCTCATCTGCCTCTGTAGTCCCGCCACCAGTCCGCTGTAGAGACTCCTGGGCCCCTCTGTGCGCACCATGGTGGTGATGGTGCCAAACACCCCACGATACTTCACCGCACTGCCCCCTTCACCTTTCTGAGACTCTCCCTGAATCTGGACAATAGGACCACATGTAAGGACTGTCAACAGCACGTCATGGCAAGATCATATCTGAAGCTGAACCTCCTGCTTCTCACCTGCAGTCTGACTTTGGCGGTGTCCAACGGAAAGGTGATGAGGTCAGCAATGCAGGCCGCCGTGCCTGCTCCGAAGAACTTAACTGTGGCAGAGGGCACCACGTCTTTGGGTTTCATAACGACCATTTCTATGCCTGGGTTGATGACATAATGGGATTTCTCTATCAATATCAAACTAGACACACACTAAAGAAAGTCTTTACTCAGCTAAAGACCAACACACAGATTCTAATTGTTCTCATTCTTAATCACTTCTGTTTGTTCACATTCTAACAGCTACACATCCAGAGTAACTGTGGTAAAACCTTATTGTACTTGTAAGTACAAACATACGTGTTCATGCAGAACATTGCACATACCTGCAAGCTTCAGGTTTTCTCCAGAAGAACACGGATCTGTGGACGTGGTTCTGTTGTGGAAATGCCTCGGGCCATAAACTCGGTTTGAAGTGAGTCGGCCAGCATACCACCACTCACTGCAAAAAACATGCTTTTAAGATTTACTTGTCGTCCAAGGAGATCTGTAATGTTGGTTTCACCTCATTACGATTCATTATTTAATTCATGAAAAACATTTTTCAAAAGCTTACCTAAATAGTTATCCAGGGAAATTATAATCCAGTACAGAGGAACAAATATATATGTATATAATCCTTTAGGCAGTAGATTTCCCTCGTGTCCTTATCTCGTCCTGTGTGCTTTCTGTTGAAGGATAAGAAGAAGCTGCTGAATTTATAGCACCTTTTGCACATGACTGCGGGGCAGCCTGACAAGTTGTAGGCCCCACCTGTTATGTATGTGTCATGTTTATCAGTCCGTGAGACACAGCCGGACATTTGAGCACTTGTTGATCTGCTTTGAACTGTGTCATTATGGCGCCTTGCCTTGGCCTCACACTCTATGAGCGCACATAAACATTGACAATAGTCTCACAGCTAATACCACAGCAAAACTTGTTGACAATATCATGAATAAATGCAAGATTTAAACCTAGAACTGGGGGTTTTCATTATAATTTACACTCAAACATGTGCAGCTCATATTACCACTCTGACATCAAGGAGCGCACCTCGTGTTTCTATTGGTTGATATGTGTGACCAATCAGACAGGGAGGCCTGTCTGGATTCCCTAAATGTTTTCATGGGGCATTTGAAAAGCTGACAAGAGCTCTGGGGTGGCTAACATTTGCCCTACATCCTCTCCACAGTGTTAGCGTAAGGAGCTCTAGGATCTCCCTCATCCCTCCTCCCTACAGGCAATAAAGTTTCAGTTCCAGGCAAACCATGTTTCTCAGCCAATCCATGGGGTGAACGAGGGTGGGTGGATGCACATAGCATCTGTATGTAATTACCCCAGGCATTAGCATCTGTTCAGGCAAACAAGCATCAGCACAGAGAGGACTGCATGTTGAACAGAAAGGGTTACACAGGGTAGACACTTTGTCAATAGAGTGTCAGAGTCCTGCGTTCTTCACATGTGACTTTCCACAGCAGCTCCAGCTGCTCGGGGCTCCAGCGTGCTGACGTCAGTCGTGTCATGCGGTTGACTGTGCAAAACCGTCTCCACATATCTAAAGTTTCACCTGCTGCTTCATGTGCCAAGATGTTGTTCTGTTCCCAAAACTGCACTGCTCGTTCTTCCCACCATGGCCACACTTTCCCCCCTGTGCACTGCTGCTTTATCTGTACTGTGACTGTGCCTGGGTACTTCATATATTACCATATTATATATATTATATACGGTATATATATATATATATATATATATATATATATATATATATATATATATATATATATTACAGGTCAAAATCATGTCAGTATTCATGTCCCTACACCTTTGACACTTTTTCCACTACTTACAGCTTTTCCAACTATTTAAATGGCCATAAGTTGAATAACACTGTGTTCACCGTGTGGACAAAGAGATTAAAGGCTCTAGTTTCAGCTGCAATTAAAAGGTAAGATTCATGTATTTTCTATTCTTTTATCTAAGTTGATCTAAGACGCGATGAAAACGTACGATTAAAAAGAATGGCTCAGGGGAGGAGGAAAGTGAGCTGCCTTCACCACCTGCTTGCTTGAGCCTAAAAGCAGGTTCCTCAGAACACCGGGTGAATAACTTCTGACCAAAGTCAGACCAGTAAACAACTTGCTGGTCCAGCTTCAACCAGTTTAGCGTGACCTCGACCACAGCCCCTGAAAGTGAAGCTGAGCAGCCAGACCCCTGTGACCACTCTGTTCGCTGCACTTTGAATACCACGAACTTTGAAGCAGCGCTGTGAAACGGCTAATCTCCATAACACTATAAATAAAGTCAGCCGCTGCGTCACTGAAAGGTTAGCGCCGGGTGACGTGGCCTGTGTTTTCTCATTCACAGAACCACTGGCAGGTGACCTTCTGTCTTAAATTTATGTCAAATAATTATCAGGTAAGGATCAAGGAAAGGACACTGAACCAGCTAGACTCATTAACTATCCTCCTAATGTTGACATACTTCAAAGCACACATGAAGAGATATTTCACTGAGACCACATACCAGAAAGAAACAGCTGATTGCTTATTGTTCATACTCAGATTTTACTGGCATTATTTGTCTGAAAGCCTCGTTTTTATTTGAGCTTTCATTGGAGGAGCCCGAGCCCTGTGATAGACTGGTGACCAACGGATAACAACCATTGTTGAAGTGATAGTATATTGGATGGTTACTGAATGTAGAATGTATATTAGTCATAGTATTATCATTATATTACTATGTATAATATCTGTATCAGTTGAGTCTGGTACAACGTGTGCAGGATGAATACTGAATGTTGTGTGTTCTCCAGGAAATGTTTTCATATCAAGAGATAGAAGAGATTAAATACACAGAAACACGGAGAGCAATTCCACAATAACAACATATGTCCAGTAATGGAAACTCCTCACCAAGTATCTCGGGGGTGAATGATGTAATGTGATCTTTTTTGGATACACATCTTGACTTCTGTAACTATTATTGCTGCAGTAAACCTCCATTTGAATTCACACATCTGAGTCTGGCTTCATCAGAACATCAACCTCGCGAACCACGACGAAGTCAAAGTCAAAGTTCCTTCAAACACCTGTCGGTGAAATGTTTTACAGCCGACCATCAGAGAGCACACACGGTCTGCCATCTGAATGTGGTCCATGAGGTACATACATACCACATGATCCACATATGAATACATTCATGTACAAACAAATGTATTTGAGCTGAATAGTCATTCAATATTTTCCATGCAAAGCTATGTTTTTCTAATGTGTTCCTTGGTGGCAACAATGAGAATGATTCTTCAAATATGAGGCTTATATTATATAGAGATTCTACTGGGATATAAATATATTGTAAAACACACATAAACAGTATCCCAATTGGTCGAGGCAAAATATGTCACTTTAACTTTTGTTTGTCTACATTTTTTTGTTCATAGTTCAAAAGTTGTTTTCCTTGACTGACTAGTTTGACCATTGCCCTACTAATGCATTGTGTTGGTACTGATTTAATACGGCGATTATCACCTGACTCTTCCCAATCATCATGAAGGCATCTTTGTCCCAATGTTCACCTTCACCTCTTCATGTCCTTTCTTGTGCCTCTCACAATCAAATTACCAGCCTGCAATGTGGATGATCAGCTGTTCCAACGTGCTCCTTATGTAACAAGTCTCTCAAATGTCTCCCATTGAATAACAGTGGCACATTTCAGGAATGAAACCTCAACTTTAGTGTTCATAAAGCTGCAGTGATCATAACACCTGCTGTTTTATTGGATATTCCTCAAAAGGTCAATCGCTCTTCTGCACCAAACGTATATTAGATTTTTCCACATATTAACATGTTGTCTTCAATTTGTTTCCTATTGCATTAGAGTGCAATACAATAAAGTTGATAGACAGAGACACAAAAAGACAAAGTTGGTTAAACGTAATACAACAGAGGCATGGATGCAAGTTTCCCATGATGCAACTCGATCGTGTCATTAGACATTAAACAGCCACATCATTCAAGGTACGCACATTTAGTTTATAACAAACCTTCTGTTTTGAATTTCAAGCAGATATAACCTTGAAGTGAAGACATCACTATGATATCACCAGTTTTTTTTTCCAGATTTGACGAAGCTCCTCCAGAGCTACAGAAGACATTGTTCACTGAACTGTTTTCACCATGATCCATAAAATGATCTTCAAAGTAGGTGGAGTGCCCTTTTAAGTGGATTGCCTCAGTTGTGTGGGTAAAGAGTACATTGGTGACACCTTGTGTTCAATAGTATTGCAAGATACAGGATAGATTATCCTAAAATGCACCGTTGCTTTTGTGTGGTCATTTCATGATTTTGTGATAATATGAGGAAAGTACAGCATCTCTTCAGCGGGAGGAATGTGAAATTTATTTTTATGTGAGTTTTTATTTATTTTAATGTTCTATCTTCGGACAGTTTGTTTAATGTACAGAACAGCAGCTATTCGTTATTATTACTATTTAAACTTGTGAAATATAATACATTTGTTTCTCTGTTTTTTTTTTCTATATTTATTTTTACAGCGTGACACCGTGAGTGAGAGCGCTGGAGAGGAAATACAGATCCACTCAGCGCGCCGTGTTGTAGGCGTCAGCTGGTTCGTAGGAATGATAGATGCGTTCACGGACCATCCGTGAAAGTTTGGCCATCTGACCTCTGAGCCGGAACTAACGCTCACCTAATTTAATAAGTGTCAATGCAACAAAACATCAAGTTGTAGAAACTTACCTTGTAACGACTTGGCTGTCATTAAAGTCGTTTGAGAGGATGAGGTCCTGTATGTTTGTGTGACGTGCTGCTGCTGGTTCATAAGCACTGAGTCCAGGTAAGTTTCAATCATTTAATAACTTAAAATGATCACAGCTACTACACAGCAGCACGTCACACAAACATACAGGACCTCATCCTCTCAAACGACTTTAATGACAGGCAAGTTGTTACATTTGTCAAAAAAAAAAAAAAAGTCAACAAGAAAGCGATCGCTCACAGCGCAAAGGCATCAACGAGACGCTCAGTAAAAAAAGCGGCGTCAAACAAATGTAATAAATGTGGGTATTATTTGTTTCATATTTGACATTTTCACGGGCTTTTATTCTGAAACTGTACATCAGAATGTTTTGATACTTATGGGTCACACTACCAGGTCATATACTATAACTCTGAAGTGGAATTATTCCTTGATAACAGGACGTTTCCTTTTAAATTGAACCCAAAATCATGTGTAATATGTCTCATATTTGACACTTTGATGGGCTTTTATTTTGAAACTATACATCAGAATGTCTTGATACTTAATGGGTCACACTACGGGGTTGTATGCTATAACCCTGAAGTGGAATTAGTCAGTGACAACAGGGCATTTCCTTTTAAATTGAATCCAGTCATATTTAATTTGTCTCATATATTTGTCAATCATATTTTGAAAAGGCACAAGCTGAACAGTTACTCAATGTCAATGCAGATGAATTTATTCCAAAACAAACAGAAACAAATACAAACATGAATACAACTTCATATGAACAAAACCAAAGCTGCCCTACAAATTCAGAGACAAATGGAGAAACCAAACATGTGAGTTGCAAGAACGATACGACCAAAGAGCTAGAATCACAGATATTCATTGAAAGGCAAGTGAAAATTATGACAGATCCTGTGTTCGGCAATATACAAGACTCTCAACCAATAACTATGATTAGAGGAACAAACAAACCTAAGCCACAGTTTCGTCCTGGAAACAAGGGGAGCAGTTTTGCTACCACTGTAGGCCCTCTGGAGAACAAACATCTGTCTGCAAGGAAAGAAAAGGAAATTGAACAAACGGGAAGGAGAGCGTGCATCTGCTGTGGAGGAGGACACACGTTAGTGTACAGATGGGAAGAATGCCTCATGAGAGGAAAATAGGCTTCTTGAAGGAAAATGGCATCTGTTTTGGATGCTTGTGTACAGGTCACATCAGTAAAGATTAACATGAAAGGATTTCCTGCTCAAGGTGTAGCCTTAAACATCCCACTGTACTTCACAAGGAACCCGTTAAAGAATCCGAGCGGACGCAGAGGAGCCCAGAGCTGCGTGTTGACTGATGTCAAGTGGTCTAACAGGGGCTGGAGACCAGGACTGCAAACTGCCTATTGTACCAGTACAGGTTAAATCTAATAAAACCTGGTAACCCTATTCCCCCTTCCTCCCTAAGGGGCACATCATTTACTCAATTTGATTCATGCTTTTTTCGCTTCCCAGAGAAAATGTTTCACTATATTATCATACCTCCTAAAAATGTCACATATTTCTCTTTGTAGGAGCCATATTGTGTCACTGGTGGATTATTTGTCTTTTGATTTGTTTGGTCTGGTTGTCACGGTGATACACAGGGCTTGGGTCACGTGGGCACGGGGGATGATTGCCGTAGGAGATATAGGGAACTGGATCACCTGCACTGGGGGAGGAGAGAGAGGAGTGTAGGTAGCCGTAATATTTGTTGACCGCATTTGTTCAGTTTGTTGCTTTGTTACATATTCGCCACCAGTGCACGTTTTCCATCCTTTAGGCGTGTGTAATCTAGCCGCTGAAGTAGCTGTGATCATTTTAAGTTATTAAATGATTGAAACTTACCTGGACTCAGTGCTTATGAACCAGCAGCAGCACGTCACACAAGACACAGGACCTCATCCTCTCAAACGACTTTAATGACAGGCAAGTCGTTACAAGGTTACTTTCTAATAATTTATGATGTTTCGTTCTATTCACATTTATTAAATTAGGTGAGCGTTAGTTCCGGTTCAGGGGTCAGAGGGGGACACATCACGGATGGTCAGTGAATACAACTTTCATCATTCCCATGAACTGGCCAGCTCACGCCCACAAGATGGCGCGCTGAGCGTATCTCTATTTCCTCTCCAGCGCTCTCACTCACGGTGTCACGCTGTAAAAATAAATATAGACAAAATAATAACGAATAGCTGTTTTTCTGTACATTACACAGTATACTGTAAGACTTCCCTGTAAATTTACAGTGAAATTCTAACGGTGAAGTACTGTATTACGATTGTACAGTGTATTGCTGTGAAAGCAAAGCATTCTGGGAGTCATGATGCTTGCTCAAGCGTCCCAACGGTCAAATGTTTCTTTTCACAGTTATTTACTGCTTAGGATAATCATTAGTCAGAGCTGAAATAGTCATTCTTAATTTGAAATTATGTCTTGTATATTTTATACAGTCTATAGTTGATGCGTACGTAACCTTATGTCACTTTAATTTGACCAGATAAGAGAAAATATTTAAAAGCTGCACCTATTTTTTTCGAGTTGTGACCGTTCAGCACCACAGTTCGTCTGCACTGACGTCGCGGCAGCAGCAGCCTCCAGCAGGAAACACCGGAGAGACGACACCGAACAGTGGCGGTTTTTCATATGGGTGTGACGGGGAAACCAGAGTTGCAGTTGTTGGTTCTTGAACACACCCTTGTGTTCAGGCCAACCCCTTTCCACTGCCTCCTAATTAGACTGAGGGCATTTAAGTCACCTGTGACCTCTTGGCTGTCTTTGTCTCTCTCTGGCTGCTGTGTGGGCTTCCTCTGACTCTGAGGTAGGAAATAGAGCCACTAGTTTAAATGTTACTTTAAATCAATTACATGTAGTGACCAGGTTGCAATTGTTTGCCACAGCTCTCCTCTCCCTCTCTTCCCCGGTCTTACTGGTGTCTGCATCTACTAATTGCCTGCGTTCATTTGTACTCTCCAAAAGTAATAGCTTGTTAATAATAATTTCGAAGCTAACTTTGACGGCCAACAAGATTGTTTGCCTGTAGCACATAGGCCTACCTCTGGTGAACCACTACTCACCTACTAATGCTCTTTTTGTTTAATTTCCTTCCTGAGAGGCTGCTGAGGCCCTCACACGTTGGAGGGTTTCATCCCCACTCCAAAATGCCACTGCGCTAACCACTCGGCCACCGCGCGGGGTGTAATTTGCTGTCGCTAAAAGACACATCTGGAAACCATTTAATCAATCAAATAGCGTATAGCAAAGACGCTGAAATTAAAGAACAGCTCCATATATATTCTATTATGAACATGCGCTGAGTTTCTAATTCGTTATGAGGTATTATGCTCACAGTGAACACCGCCCAGGAGAGTGCAGAGTGTCCTCCTCCATGAAGCAGAAGCAGCACAGGACCATTGGCTCCACTGCAGAAAATTCTGAAAATGTTCAAGGTAGTCAAGGAAATTCAGAACATAGCCGTGCAAGAATTTATGGAGGACTCAACATGACTTAAGTATAAATAAATGAATAAATAAATGTATAAATAAATACAGGAATAAATAAATGCTGAAATGAATAAATAAATAAATGCATAAATAAATGTATAAATAAATAAAAGCAGAATAACAGAATAAATAAATGCTTTATATTTATTTCTACATTTCTGTTCACCTACATTTATTAATTTCTGTATTTCTGTGTCCATATGTTAATGAAGTAGGAGGTCCTAACCTCAGTCAACAGCATGATTGGTTACAGGAGCTTGCTCGATTCGGGCCTACTACTTCTGCCTCACTAGCGGAGCTGATTCCTGTACAGGAATGTTGCTGGCTACTAGCCCGCCCGCTCAGCTAACCGTTAGCTGCAGTTGTTGACATTTGTTATTTATGTAGCTCTGGTTTAGTAATGGCATTTTTTGTACGAGCGATTGCGAATGAATTAAGATCATTAGCGAACGATTTAGAGAACCATGCAACCAACGACTATGTTCAGTTTCGTCTGGATAGATTGATGGATGACTTGGCTCAGCTCAACGCCGATATGGATGTGGAAATGGAGCTAGCAGTGTTAGACGGTCTTGAAGAAGTCGCCCGCCAACTTTACACCCTGTCAGAGTCAGAAGAAGGGACCCTTGGACGTCCGTCGTACAATATACCCCCCACTTTAATCGAAGCACACCTACTGCGGGGGCACACTGCTGGGGAAATAGCACAGGTGTTCGGAGTGTGCGAGAGAACAATTCGTCGGAGGATGGCACAGTACGGAATAGGGTCATTTTTACTCCTAACGCTACATTGTCTGTTTGTCTGGTTTCCCGTGTCTCGTCTTTTAAAGGTGGCAATATGTGTGCAAATTCACAGAGATATTTAACTAGCTAGTGTTTATTGATGGTAACGTTGCTCACCTTATCTCCAAATACCACTGGGAAATATACTGTTTATCTTATGTAGTCTAACGTTAGGTGCACATTCGAGTCCAAGCTTTTAGTATAAATTGTTCATGATATCATAGAACATTTATACAATAATATGTCTCCTTGCACTGCTTTGAGTTTTGCACTGAGTTTAAGTTAACTAAAAATTAACTAACGTTACTGATATTAACTTACATTAATATGCACTGGGAATAGGTCTAACAATACTTGATTATATAGGCCTATATGCTTTGGTTTTCAACGACAGATGGACTGGTGACTAACATGCTTATATTACTGACAAACTTAGTGTAGGAGCCAACATTGGTTTGGCCTGTATTATTAATTGTTTATCCTGCACACGCTCTTTGGGTCCTATCATTTCCGGCAATTAACACCTGGGTGTGTTATGTCTCAGACAAGACAACACTGAGCCTCTTAGCGGCCTTTTAAATTGGACAATTAGTCGCTACACTTAGTTTATCATCTCCTTACAGGTAGTGGATTTGTGCTGCTGCATTTGTTGATACTGTACATGGGTGCCATTAATTAACATCTTCAGTTTGTCAGATGATCTGTAACCCTATTTCTGGAGTAAAAAGAGTCAGAGTCAGATGTGACATTTCAGCACAATTGCATTAGTTTAACACATGATAGTGTTGCATATATAAACTCATACAATATGAAAGATTTTAACTTAAATTATAAAGAAAATGTTAAACGTCTACAGGAACAGCAGCTGAGTTTAGACTAAACAGGAATGAGGATTGTTTTAGGTGACACCGATTTAAAATAATCGTCGTTTTGTTTTTACTGTGAGATGGGTGACATTTCTTTGTTGCCTCTTGTGACTTTTTTCTTGTTATTTTTGATGATCAGAGTCCACAATCTATTAACTCCAATAGAAGACAACAATCTGGATGAAACTGTTACCCAAATTCTGCAGCAGCATCCCATGCCTGGATACGAAATGATGGTTGGCACCTGAATGCACAAGGCATACGCATACAAAGTAAGGAATTGTATTCATTACCCATTCATTTGTTCAGGGGTTATTTTATGTTGGGATTTGGCCTACTTACCGATTTACTCACAATGTGAGGAAGCTGCTTTATTTAGTGCTAGTCTGGATTTTATCTGTATTTGTGAATTCACTGCCAGATTGGGGAATGCTTTACTTTTTTTCTGTACACCATATCTGTGAATTTTTTTGCCTATTATAGGACAGCGTGTCCAGGAATCCATGCGGCGAGTGGATCCTGGTGGAGTTCTGATGCGCACCCTTTAGCTGAACCCAAGAAGGCGTAGGAAGTACTCTGTTAGAGCACCGAACAGTTTATGGCAGATCGATGGAAATCACAAACTGATAAGGTATCGAAAAAACATTAATCATCTCAAGCATCCACTTTATTGTAGATTTTACTACTGTAAGATACTTACTACCCAGTTTAGTGTTTATCCAGAGCAGTTACAAAAGCTCATCTACAATTTTAATTAACCTACAAGTATCACTGCAAGCCGGACTGGGATTTATCAATGGTGGATGGATCAAATGATTTAATCCATCAGTGTTCTTGTGCATGCAAATCAGTTTTACTGACTTCTACCAGCATCAAAATTAAGAGTAATGCTGGTTGGTTCTTTGAACTTTTAGGTGGGGTGGCTTTTTAAAGTGGTCCGAACAGGTCAGTTAGAAACTGTGATAAACCTTTTTTTTGGCACAGTACTGAAATTGTAATCTTTGTATATACAGTCTGACAGGGGCTAAAATGGCTACGGCTCCCACACTGTGCACCCAATATTCCCAAATTAAAGTGGCACTCGACATTTTAACCTCAGCCATTGTCTTCTATGAAATCTAATATGCTGGAGTACAGTGCTAAAAACAGAAAATGTCAGTGACCAAAGACTAAAAACTCTTAAAAAAGACAACTTGCAGCTGGCCTCAAAGGCTATTTTTAATCAAAATACTCACCAGAACCTTGTATAAATTCGGGTGTGGGTGTACATTTTGTGAGCTGGATTGAATACAAAGAAATGGTGACCTAGAAGTATATCAGGATTTTATTTATGTGTGTGTGTGTTAAAGATTTCAGATAAAGAAGTTCTGATCAAATAGGCATATACAGTATGCTCTGTGTAAATCTGGCCTCAACTTGCACATACAGAGATGCATGATGCAGGTAGTGGTACTGATCTTAATCTGTTCTCATGCATATCTATTTCAGATGGCGTATTGTTGTGCATGGTGGTATTGACGGCTTTAGTCGTTTGATTGTATACTTGAGTGCCGCCACCAACAATCGTGCAGCAACAGTCCTAAAAAGCTTTCTGGAAGCTGTCGATGTCTATGGTGTGCCATCACGTGTGAGGTCAGATAAAGGCGGGGAAAATGTTGATGTTGCACGCTACATGGTGGCTAATAGAGGACTGAACAGGAATTCACACATTGCTGGCAGGAGTGTCCATAACCAAAGGTAACATAATCTTCCATTCAACATTTATCAAAATAACACTTTGTAAAATATGGCAATATAAACTGACTTAACCTGTCTCTTCAAGTCTATCTTAATACAATCAAGCTTTTGTGGCAGCAGATTATGAGCTTTTCAACATTAACGTTAGTGTAAATATCAAAAGAGTTGTTCTCTAATTGTCTCTCTGTAATCTATACTGACCAGGAGAACATTACTATTCTAGTGTGATTCCAATGTAAGTGATGACAAATCTAGTCCTCATTCTGTAGTTCAGCTGAACTTCATTCTGAAGCATATATGAGGCTTCAGCAGTCACAGAACAAGGCCAGCCATCACTCACAATAGAATGGTTAGCATTAGATTTTCCACAGCCAGTATAGATGGACAGAGGAACAACTACAGCAACAAAAAACTCTTTCATCATACATGTGGGCATGTGAGCATTGTTTGAAGACAAACTTGAAAAAATCAACTTATCCTTTAAGAGAATTAAAATTAAACTGTCATTAACTGTTATTTAGAGTGAATATTGAATACATCACTTATTACTTACGTATTTAATTCAGTTCTAATTTACTGCGCTTATCATTGATGGGAGTGTTGTCATACACCAACAGTAGGTAAAAGTATTAGGTAAAGGTATTTTCCCTGTATATTTTGTTTGTGTTCATTGTAGGTAGAATAAATAGTTTTTCCTTTTATACCCATCAGAATGAAAGGCTCTGGAGAGACGTTTATTGGGAGTTCTTGATCTCTTCTACACCATCTTTACCAACCTTGAGAGAGAAGGCCTTCTCAATCCTGACAATGAAATGCATCTCTATGCTCTGCACTGGTGCTTTGTGCCCCACATACAGAAGCACCTTCAGTTTTTCCAGCGTGGCTGGAACTGCCACAGACTACGCACTGAGGGCAACCAGTCACCGCTGCAACTGTGGACTCGCCATGAGCATGAGGCGCAGCAGGGCCCCATACAGGTTTGGATTTATTCAGTAATTCTGTTTTACTTTAACTTTTAATTTCCTACATGGGATATTGTCAACATTATCTCTACTTTATGTCCATTATAAAGTGCATGTATCAGTAGCAAAATGTAACTATAGTAGCCTGTTGTTCAGGAACTAAATGTGATGGATTTATACTGCCTATCATTGTCACTTTCAACACAATAAGGTATTGCTACCATGTTGTGGTCAAACAAGGAGCAGTGATTTAGAGAGAAAATTATACATCTTAGCTCTCAAAATTAATGTATTGGCTCTTGGAAATTGTAGTCCAGCTCTTTCCAATGCCATAGCTGTTTTTGGGGCATAGATACAGAATCCCAGATGATAAACAAGTGATATTTCAAACTCTGTTCTGTAAAATGAATTAATATGGCTTACAGTTCTGTAGACATATTGACCATAAAAATCTTTAAGACTTTGATTTTGATTGACCCTTTATCCTACCGTTTAACCTCAGCTCTTGCAATTGCAGGTTGACACGGAGTTTGGAGTTGACTGGACCGGACCGTGTGGTCACCATCAGCCTGGTGTTGTGGTCCCTGAAGTTCAGCTGCAGCGCTCACTGACTGACCAGGAAGTTGGAAGTCTACCAGACCCTGATTGCCCTCTGTCCAATGTGTTAGATGTCTATGTACAAAGTGTGAGCTTATTATCAGAAATGCTCCAGTAAATCCATATTGCTCAAGTTCTGATAAAGAAGCCGGTATTATGGTTTAGCAGTTCTGATATCTTTGTTTCAAGTGTCTAAAATGATTTAAAAAGAATGGTAATGACAGCATTTTTATTTTATACCAGATGTCATAAAACTTGCTGCATTGTACAATATGACTGCAAATAACTTTATTCAATAAGCAATTTATGCCTATTACTATTAATGAACTTTTTGTGAACCATTAAGTTTAAACATTGAAAACCATTATGGTTATGTAACAGAGCCTTGTATGATAAACTGTCCTGTAGTTTATCAAGATAACTTGTTTTGAAGTATTAATTTCACATGTGATTGAAGACTTAAGTCTCTGAATCAGAAGGCTCGAGAAACTGCAACATGCATCCTGTTTCAGAACAAAACCACAAATAAAGAACAGCAACAACTCACTTTGTCTCTGTAACAGTCTCCTGAGCTTTAATACAATTGTGAACAGTGAGATTAAACCTAAAAGACAATGGTATGACATGAAGCAAATAACAAATATGCTTCACCACATCACAAGCATGCAGACCTTTTTAATGCACCAGTGTTACACACACTGGCAGAACTAGGCCCTAGTTGATATCACTCTTTCAATGCTTTTATGCTGCAATCCAAATTTTGTTGCTGACAACAAATGTAGACTAAGGTGTACAGTGATATATTGATGTGTCCTTAGACCGGTCCAAACCCAGTGTCAGTGCTACAAATAGCAGCAAGAATGTCTCTTTCAAAGTTAGAGGACTCTTTGTAATGTCCTGGAATTTTAAGCAGGTGGAAGAACTGGGGAAGTTGCTCTCCACCACGTTAACATCCAAGTGTCTGGGCAGCACATTCCACCCTATCCAGAACTGCAGGAGTTTCCCAAGGATGCTTGGGACGCTGCCGCAATAGAGAAGAAAGTCAACATTTATTTTATTGCCTGAAATGATTTTGTATCAATCATAAATGAAGTTGAAAAAAGAACGTAATTTTACTTAATTTCTTTGAATCTCTTTGCTGCCTCTGTAGGATTTGGTGCAATTTGCCAATCTAAAAGTAGTTGTTCAAATGTTCAAATTAATACTGGATCAATTAATATACAGAGAGCAACAAGTTATTGAAATAAATTATGTAATGTTTAATTACGTAACAAACCAGGGAAGCCTCTCTCTTCAATGGGATCTAGATCAACTATGTCAGGAGCTGGCACACATCCCTGAGGTGGCACCGAGTAGTTTGAGTTGTTGGCCCTTGTTGTCTCCCTCACCTGTGGTCTCGTCAACATGCTGACAAATCTACCTTCACTTCGGGAGGAGTTGGCACTTTCTGTGGCGACCTCAACCTCTACCTCACCACTGCTCTGTGATGGTCTTGAGTAAAGAAGAGGTAATTTTTGTTAGTTTGGCTAGTATATTTTATATTGCATAACACACTCACAAAAACACTGCAATCTAGTAAAACTAAAGTTTAAAAGTACAAAAGGATGGCCATTTAAATATAATTAATGAATTCCATTCAAACTCAACTTTCCCTCAAGACCAATATCCAGGATCTATATCCTCCACATTTGGATGCACAACAATGTATGAACAATATGGCTTTTCAGACGGATTTTTGGCATCAAAATAACTAATATTTGGGCCCAAAATAATGAAACATTAGATGTGCTGATTTGTCATGTTTGCCCTGCACTAAGACATCTATAGTTACAGTTGTTTAACACACACACACACACACACACACACACACAAAATGCTTTACACCTAGTGTAAAGCAGTTTTGTAGAGCATACCTCATGCATTCATCGCTATGAGCTTTTATGCGTGAAAAAGGGAACTCCTCTCCACACCCGACACATTTCTGAGGTGGTCCAATTAGCTCATTACTGCAATCTGGACTGTCCTACAAACAAGATCATTTTAAAAATTCAACAAAAGCAATAACTATGTGACTGTCATTCACAGTCTGCACCAGTTGAAAAGTGAAAAACTTACAGGGTCCAGATTCAGGTTCCTTTGGAGTGGTCGTATGAAAAGAGTGGCATGACCAATCTGGGTTTGGGGATCTTTCAAGTGTCTTACATGATAACCCTCATTGGGACAGGGGATGAGGATCAGGTGGCGACTGCGTGTTGTTCGGGAGATTTTGAGCAACTCAAATCCACCCCCTCGTCTGAGTTTTGGATAGGCTTTACACAGAAATTCTTTAAATTCGTTTGCATCTGTATGGCTACCTGAAAAGAGAAGATAATAATAAAAAACAGGTCTAATATAGAAATTACTTAATTTTGGGGGAAAACTCTTAGCATTTGGAGCGTTATTAAGACAAGTTTTTGACAAGCATGTCATGGCTGGTCCTGTAGTCCTCCATCCTTCTCATCTGGTCCTGTAGTCCTCCATCCTTCTCATCTGGTCCTGTAGTCCTCCATCCTTCTCATCTGGTCCTGTATCCTCAATCCTTTATCTGGTCCTGTAGTCCTCCATCCTTCTATCTGGTCCTGTAGTCCTCCACCTTTCATCTGGTCCTGTAGTTCCATCCTTTCATCTGGCCCTGGAAGATGAGTCAGGTCTTCCACATGGTCTCTTCTTGTAATCTGGTAGTGTTATAATCCCTGAAGGTCTGAAATTATATTATAAACAATGGAATACTATTCTAGAAAGCTCCTATAATAAATACATCCCACTGATGTAAAGTTAACTTTTATGTATTACTGGTCTGTATTTCAGGAGATTACAGAGATTAGTCTCTGTAGGAGATTATCACTCAGTCCACTGGTCCTGTAGTCCTCCATCCTTCTCATCTGGTCCTGTGGTCCTCTATCCTTCTCATCTGGTCCTGTAGTCCTCCATCCTTCTCATCTGGTCCTGTGGTCCTCTATCCTTCTCATCTGGTCCTGTAGTCCTCCATCCTTCTCATCTGGTCCTGTAGTCCTCCATCCTTCTCATCTGGTCCTGTGGTCCTCTATCCTTCTCATCTGGTCCTGTAGTCCTCCATCCTTCTCATCTGGTCCTGTAGTCCTCCATCCTTCTCATCTGGTCCTGTGGTCCTCTATCCTTCTCATCTGGTCCTGTAGTCCTCCATCCTTCTCATCTGGTCCTGTAGTCCTCATCCTTCTCATCTGGTCCTGTAGTCCTCCTCCTTCTCATCTGGTCCTGTAGTCCTCCATCCTTCTCATCTGGTCCTGTAGTCCTCCATCCTTCTCATCTGGTCCTGTGGTCCTCCATCCTTCTCATCTGGTCCTGTAGTCCTCCATCCTTCTCATCTGGTCCTGTAGTCCTCCATCCTTCTCATCTGGTCCTGTAGTCCTCCATCCTTCTCATCACCAACTATGACTCAGAAGGTAAATCATTTAAAAAGAGACACGCTAGAAGTTAGGGAAAAAATAGATGATATATTGTTGGAAGAGGTGGAAAGGAAAGCAAGGTTTATAAAACAGACTCACTATGAGGGAGGAGCTAAAGCCACTAAAGTCATGGCTAGACGCATTAAGAAACAACAAGCAATAACTAATATACATAAAATGAGGGACCCTGTGACCAATAAAACTCTATATGAACCAGAAGAAATAGAAAAGGTATTTGAGAAATATTCCTATAACTTATATTCACAACCTACTTCTGTAAGTGAAGAACACCTGACAGAGATTCTAGACAACTTGGATTTGCCAACAATAGGCGCAAAACAGAATGCAATATTGACTTCAGAGATTACAGTAGAAGAGATTAAAGAGGCAATTAGTCGGGCAAAATCAGGAAAGTCACCAGGAGCTGATGGAATGGGAGCTTCCTTCTATAAAACATTCAAGGAAGAGTTAATCCCACTACTCCTGGACTCATTTAATTATAGTCTCAGATCAGGCAAGATCCCTCCCTCATGGAAGGAAGCCATTATTTCCATTATTCCAAAGGAAGGTAAAGACAAAGAATATTGCTGTAACTACAGACCCATATCGCTTTTAAATGTGGATTATAAACTTTACACCTCAATTATAGCTAAAAGATTGGAGACATTTATGCAGGATTTGATTGACGAGGACCAGACTGGTTTTGTTAAAGAAAGACAAACACAAGATAACATAAGAAGGAGTTTACATGTTATAGAAAATATACAGAGCAAGGGGGAAAGTGCAGTTTTGGTAAGCATAGATGCCGAAAAGGCTTTCGATAGTGTGAGTTGGGTATTTTATACAAGGTATTGGAAACATTTGGTTTCAATAAGGAATCTGTGAATTGTATTAAGTCGTTATATCAGCAACCTATGGCAAGGATTAGAATAAATGGCAGTTTGACAAAAAGTTTCACTTTGGAAAGGGGGACAAGACAGGGGTGCAGCCTCTCTCCGAGTCTATTTGCGTTATTTATCGAACCGCTAGCCCAAATGATCAGGCAGGAGGAAGAAATTAAAGGGGTGAAAATAGGAAGGGAGGAACATAAGATAGGATTTTTGCGGATGACATATTGTTTTTTTTAAAGCAACCCAACGAAAGTTTCCCAAAACTCATAAGGCTACTGGAGAATTATGGAAAATATTCGGGTTACAAAATGAATGTTACAAAAACACAGGTCTTATCAATAAACTACTCCCCGGCCCAAGAGATAAAAGATACATATAAACTCAATTGGAATGCCAAATCAATAAAATACTTGGGAGTAAATGTTACAAAAGGAATAGACAAGCTATATGATGCAAATTACAAAAAATAAATCAAGAAATTCGTAGAGACTTGGAGAGATGGTCTGCTATTTTTTTTTACTTCAGCTCAAGGATAGAAATAATTAAGATAAATGTCTTACCGAGACTCTCATACTTATTTCAGTCTCTGCCAGTAAAGATTCCACCGAAGCAGTTTACTGAATGGGACAGGTGGATATCAAGGTTTATATGGGGAGGAAAGAAACCTAGGACCAGGTTCAAAACTCTGCAGCTCCCCAAAGATAAGGGAGGAATGGCTCTGCCAAATCTCGAGGAGTATTTCTATGCCGCACAAATCAGACCCTTGATATGTTGGTGTAACCATGAGTATTTTTCAAGATGGAAAAGTATAGAAATAGAGCAGGTGGGCGTGGAAGTACGAAACTTGATAGCATATAAAGGCCTACTGGGAAAAATAGGTAACCAATTGAATGTAATAGCCAAAAATACAATTGAAATATGGAATACCGTTGTTGAAAGGTATAAACTAGAGAAAGAGGTAAAGAATTTGAGCTGGTTTGCATTTGACGATAGGTTTATACCTGGGATAAATGACAAAGGGTTTAAACAATGGGCAAAAAAAGGGATCACAGCAATATGTACAATGGTTGAACGGGGTAAGCTGCAGAGTTTTGAGAAGTTGAGGGATAGATTTGGATTAGATGAACATGAACAATATCGCTACCTGCAAATAAAGGATTATTATGAGAAAGAGATAAAAACTGATACTGATAATGAGGTTGTTGAGGTATTTCGGAGAGCTTATGAAGGTAAAGACTGCAGAGTAATCTCAGTCCTTTATAAAAGTTTGATGTCATGTAGAAAGTCTTCCTCTCTGTATATCAAAGAAAAATGGGAAAAGGAATTAAAAGAACAAATAACAGAGGAAGAGTGGTTTAATATTTGTAAAACACAGTGCACGTCCACTAGCTCCAGGATCTGGAGAGAATTCAACTGGAAGAATACGGTCAGATTTTTTATAACCCCCAAGATTAAAAAAGGGGCGGTGTCTATTCAGCAGCCATGCTGGAGAGCATGTGGCCACATGGATGCTGACCATACACATATATTCTGGTCCTGCCAAAAGTTAAAAGGATACTGGGACAAAATATGGAGGGGTTTACAAAAAATAATAGGATATGAGATACCAAAAACATGTAAGATACTCTACTTGGGGAATCTAACACAAGATACAATACAAAAAGAGGATGAGTATCTTGTTAAAGTATTGCTGTCAGCCAGTAAAAAAACAATTACCAGAATGTGGTACAAAGTAGACCCCCCGACGGAGGAGCAGTGGATGTGCACTGTAGAAGAGATTTTTGTAATGGAGAAAATCACTCACAAACTGAGACTACAAGAGACACAATTTCAGGACAAATGTGAAAAATGGACTGATTACAGAAGACGAGAAGAGGACATCACCATTGCCACTGAACAATAAGGACATTGATATAAGGATGAGTGTTTAACTAGGTATGTATGATGTGCCCTGACACTGTAATTGTTGAAAGAAAATTTGAATAAAAAAAATAAGTTAAAAAAAAAAAAAGAGACACGCTATATTGCCAAAATCCGGTGTTCCAATCACTTCCATGGCCACAGGTGTATAAAAGCAAGCACCTCGGCATTCAGACTGTTTCTGTTTCCTCTCAGGAGCTCAGTGAATTCCAGCGTGGTCCTGTGATAGGATGCCACCTGTGCAACAAGTCCAGTCGTGAAATTTCCTCACTCCTAAATGTTCCACAGTCAACGGTCAGTGCGATAATAACAAAGTGGAAGTGATTGGGAACAACAGCAACTCAGCCAAGTGGTAGGCCACGTAAAATGATGGAGCGGGGTCAGCGATGCTGAGGTGTATAGTGCGCAGACAGAGGTCACCAACTTTCTGCAGAGTCAATCACTACAGACCTCCAAACTTCATGTGGCCTTCAGATGAGCTCAAGAACAGTGCATAGAGAGCTTCATGGAATGGGTTTCCATGGCGATCAGCTGAAGTCATCATCATCATCCTCTTCATTGCTGTCCTCGGAGATCCTCTGCCTCTTCACACTTACCTGTGCGTCCTCTTCTCTGCTTCTCTTTGTGGAGCTGCAGCCTGAGGTTGAGGGAGTGGAATCTTCTGGCCCCTGAGGAACCAAGGATGGATCTTCTTCAGGGCGGCTCACACCAGAAGGGAGGGAGACGGAAGGACAAAAGGGAAGGAGACCGGGAAACATCTCTTTACGAAATCCCTGCCAGACGCTGAGAAGAGTGAACTGCTGAAGTCTGAAGTCATCATCTTCGTCTTCATCCACTTCCTCCTCTTCATCCTCGTCATCAGAAGCCTCAAACATGAAGCTGTAGCCAGAATCATCGCTCGTCCATCCATCGTCCTGAACGTCCTCCTGCTCGCTGTCCTCATCTTCGGAGAAGTCTCCAAAAAAACCCAACCTGACCTACCTCATCCACGAGTCCATACTCACGTCCACCTCGTGCAGGACGGCCGATGACGTCGTTGGCACCAACTGAGGGGGAAGAAAATTCAAAGTATAAGGATTTATCATTGATTTAAACCAAGCAATAATCCTGTTTAAATTAGCCAATGTTAAAATTAAAAAAAAAAAAAATGTTTTGACTTCACACATATATAGTATAAGTATATTCAATATGTGGCTGAAAAAGAGTTTAAAAATCAATACATTTTTGTGATCGGAAACTAAATGATTGAAAATATGAGGCTGTTTATTCTTCAGTTACTGAACAGAGATGAAAACAGCATTAAGATGAATTAAACCAATAATAATAATAATAATAGTAATAACAATTACTATTATTTTAGCTGTTAAAATTAACATATTATGTATACATTATTATAATACCCAATACAAAATATACCAATATTAATAACTATAATATTAAATATAATACAAAAACATGACTAATGATAATATGTTATTATTATTATTATGATTAATCATAATAATCATAAAATGGTGTAAATATTCATGTTGTTGTTATATAGCGATGTAAATAACCTCAATAACACTATAAATATGATTGCAATCATCACTAGTGATTACTTTGTGCAAAGACATGTATTCTGCACCAAAGAATAGTCGGGACTTCAGTTCTTCTTCCAATCTCCCAACGCTAACACTGATAACAAAAGAGAGCATGCTTTAACAGGTGGCTCAGACTCCAATGAGAAAACATGCACTTATAGGCCAACTATTTTACCTCAACCAGATGCTTACATATTATTTTTGGCTAAATAGCAGAGCATTTTGTTTTTATTATCTAAATCTTACTTGTTCAAGGTCATTCGGGCTGCAGGTTTTAACTGAATACACAGAGGCTTTTCTTTCCTAAAGGTTTTTTGAAGGCATTAATAGTAGTAGATGCTCCTCAGACACAAATCATGGGAATGCTCTTGGTTTAGTCAACTATATAAAAAAACAGA
Organism: Chelidonichthys spinosus; assembly: GCA_029853015.1. Taxonomy (NCBI): domain Eukaryota; kingdom Metazoa; phylum Chordata; class Actinopteri; order Perciformes; family Triglidae; genus Chelidonichthys; species Chelidonichthys spinosus. The sequence continues at coordinate 2,900,618 of CM056835.1, forward strand.
CTGGGAAAGGAAAACTAAAGTCAACAAAAAGGTCCTTCTAACCCTAATGCTGTAAACCTCATACATGGACCAAATGGCTGCTCTCTATTGATTGCCACCATTAACAAGCATATGGTTCCAGCCACAAACATAAAGCAGAAACATAATTTATCAGATGTGAGTATGATCTACATGATTCTAAATACTGAATTAACTACAAGGGAGTCTGTTTGGTGAGCCCCACTTTGCTGGGGGACACTAAGTAGAAGGTAAGCTCAGATGATACATTCATTATAATATGCAGTTGAGATTCTGTTTCTTTCAGCTGGCTTTGATCTCACTACTTCATTGAAAATGAATAAATGTCCAGAAAAAACACACAATACTGAAACATGGCAGAAAGAAACTAAGAAATCTGAGCAGAGAAAATTATGGTGCAACAGGCAGTTTGACATAAATCATCAAAACAAGGAAAATAGAAAATAAAGCTATTGATCACATGAACTGTGATCCACTCACAGTATCAGTGGGCTTTTCTGCATACAGCTTTGAATATCAAACGACTTCAGTCAGAAATGAACTTGACTGATGCAAAAATACAGACTTACTCCAATGCAAGGTATTTACACATGTTCTCGTCCATCTCGTGGCTGTTTATCAAACTCAATGAGTGGGCCAAAAACACAAACAGTCTAACTCTCGAAGTGGAGGAAAAGGGAGCTGCACTCTCACCCCCTGATCTCCAGCAGTCGACTCTTGCTGGTGACTGAGAGGACGTCTTCATTCGTTCCGTCGAATGTTGACAACAAAGAATATCTTCAACAGGAATCATTTTGTGACGAGGGGCTACAATTCTTTGAGGGTCCGTCACTGTGGTATTATCCAGCCACCGTGTTGTCCTTCTGTAAAAAAGAAAAGAAGAAAACGACAAGTTTAGAACGGCCATAAATTGTTCTCCTTTTTGGCATACGGGACGTGGACAACTCATAACGCACATAACATTTAAATCAGCAAATGTAAGAAAACCATGAGTGCATCATGTAATAACAGATTGGATGTAATGTAAACTATGACGCTCGATTAATCTTTTAAAGGTTTGATACGTAAACATGCTATTTATACACTTTTCCAACATGTATGCATGTTAGGAAATTGGGATGCTTTTAGAAAAAATAACGTAAACTTGCCCTGAAAAAGTAGAAATACCTAATTTCTTGGTGACAAGTTATGAATGGAAAAATGCGTCTGAGAAGTGAAAGTCACATTTCAGCTTTACAATGTCAGCTTTGCTACTGTGCTCCATGCTGTGGAACACTTCTAAAACGTGTTAAAAGCACAGTCATTATTTGTAATACTGGATATTTTCATGTTTAACTACATCATCATACTGTGAGGTCAATAAGTTCAGATGTTTATAAAAGGGACACTCATATTTTTTATTTATTTCATATTTATATTTGTTGTTGTTTCAATAGGCTGCTGGCTGTTTCATTGTGTTCCGTCTCTATCTGGACTATACACAATGGACGATTCAAGCAGTCTTGCTTACTTGAACTTTATTGCATGAGTGCAGTCATCATCTCACAACTGTAACGTTATCTCAACTGGTCCGCGAGCGCGGTGTAACCTCTAGATCAGTCCCCCATACAACAGTACTTAAATAAACAGTCCTATTGTTACACTGGCGAGGGAGACGGTCAAAGAGGTGTTTATGTATGAGTGCGTCCACTTCAGCGGGAAATGAATAGTGATAGTCATCAACTACTTTCAAGAATGTTTCCTGAACCACTCCTGAACCAATGTTGCTGTATTACAGGAGCATCATCTTACAATGCTCCATAAACACATCCAGTAAGATCCGTCAGTGCAGGCGTGCTGCACAGTGCTGAATAAGATCATATTTCAACCATTTGGAAAACAATTCATAGAAGCAAAATGTAGGTATTTTTGTTAAAAATCAAAATGTATTACTGTTCCTCTGGATTTACAGTCAATATATAAGAAATATGCAGCCGTTTAGCTGCAACAAAGTTAAACCTCAACATGATGAACGATCAATTCAAATCATTTCGAAAAGGAAAAATTGCAATTCCTCACAGTATTTTGCATGCCTGTAGCACATCCCTCCACTGGTACACCCCTGGCCACAATTCTTACAAACATGTGGTTTCTCTCCAGCATGCACCCTCATGTCATACATATACATGTGGGGTTCTGAGTGAATTCTTTTAGCCACAGAAAATTGCAGGATTTCATCCAGTGACTCAGCTAAAATCAAAGAGAAACATTTTGTTCCATAATTGGATTATCTATGATTACTTTAAATTTAAAGACAGTTTCTCATTTGTAGATATTTCCAAAAATGTTGTTAGCCTTTGTAACAGATGTGTTTAGGGCATGAAAGGACCCAAGGACTTGTTTTCCAGCATTTTACATTCTTTTAATATTACAGTATGTACGAAGAGCTATTTAAATTGGCAGGAAAACATTGAAACTCAACAACAACTCTCCTCAAAACCATGACGAGATATTCAAAGGGAGAACAGCGACCTCTTTTGGGCAAATTAAATCAGTTCGTGGATGAGAGTGACTAAATTAGGCCAATGCTGTCTCAAAAAGATGCAGAAAAACTCGTCCATGCATTTGTTACCTCAAGGCTGGACTATTGTAATTCTTTATTATCAGGCTGCTCTAATAAATCTCTTAAATCTCTCCAGCTGGTCCAGAATGCTGCAGCTCGTGTTCTGACTAAAACCAGAAGAAGGGATCACATTTCTCCTGTATTAGCTTCTCTGCACTGGCTCCCAGTACAATCCAGAATAGAATTTAAAATCCTTCTCCTCACTTACAAGGCTCTTAATGGACAGGCAGCATATATCTTAAAGAGCTCATTAAACCCATACACTAACCTGCAGACTGATTTTACCCTCCTGCAGCAAGCTCTCCTTGATGCCAAGTTAGTCCTCAATGCTAACAAAACCAAAATCATGTTCTTTAACCATAATCTCACAACCACCCTCCTCCATTTAAGGCATTGGAAAGCACCGTCATAGAGGCTGTAGACAAATATAATATCTGGGCATCTGGCTAGATAAGGATCACAACGTCAAACATCACATCTCCTACTTAACAATAAAGCTCAAATTCTTAGTGAGCTTCTTATACAGATCCAAATCGTGCTTTTCTACTGTTGCCCTTAAGCGTTTAGTCACCAGTTTATTTCTATCACAGCTTGGCTTTGGCGATGCCATCTATAGATTTGCCTGCCCGTCCACCCTAGCCAAACTGGATCCCATTTACCATACTGCCTTGAGGTACATAACAGGTCCTGCTTACAGGACTCACCATTGCACTTTATACACACTCGCTGGTTTTTCCCCCCTTAACACCCGGAGGTTACAGCACTGGTATATTCTTATATATAAGGCTATTTTAGGCAAACTGCCTCCATACCTCTGCTCAAAGTTTACTGCTGTTCAAATGACACATGATCTTAGAGCTAATAGCTGGTTGCGATTCAAGGTTCCCTTAATGAGGACAGAGTTAGGGATGAGGACCCTCTCCTACTCTGGGCCTTGGTCTTGGAATGACCTGCAAGTCAAGATGAGGATTGGAACTCTCATCCCTCTTTCTGGCTTTAAAAAATGTCTTCCTGAACATTTAATCACCAGTTGTTCCTGTGACTCTTAGCTTTCAAATTGTATTGCACTTTTGGGGTCTCTTTTATTGTATAAATTATCATTATTTCTTTGCTACCTTGCTCTTGCTGTGGTGGAAATCAGTTTATGATCACCTGATGAGAAATAAGAATACAACTCCTAACAGCGCTTTTAGTCATTTATTCTATAAAGAGTCCAAAACAGGCTAGCAGTCGCTACAGACAGACTGTAAAGAGACAAAGTCGAATAAGTCAAAGCCCTCGCAAACAGGGGGTCCAAGCGGACCGCATCACCGACATACAGCTTCAGAGCAAACTCTCTGGCCAGATAGGGGCAGACTCCTTAAGAGTCTGACCAATTCTTCAGTCTTGAGAAGGGCTTTTTATACAGATGTTTGTGATGTGTCATCAGAGAAGCATTGTTCCGTTGTTTGTGTAGACGGAGAACTTTGTCCAGAATGTGGTGTTTGAACCACTCATCAGTGTCCATAGATCCATAGTGACTTGCCAGCTGTGCTGGTGTCACAAGATGCATTTTACAACTCATGTAACACATGACATGACATAAGTGCAGAATACAGGTGACCTCATGACACACATGGAATAGTATGAGTTAAAACTACTCAAACTACTAATTATACTATAATGAACTACTAAATGAAAAATTCCCATCACACTTGCTATGTATTTTCTCGCCTGTTTGGTCTGATTGTTTTGTAATGCTTCCTGACCAGGACATCCTTGGAAAAGAGATTGTCAAATCTCAATGGATCCTTTCCTGGATAAATAAAGGTTAAATAAAAATAAAAAAAATCTCTGAGGGATGTTTATTTTCATTAACTACCAGCTATCAGACCATCTTTATCCATCACCATGATTTAATAGGACTGCTTACTATTTCTTTATCTGGTGCACCTTGAGGGGACGGGATAGGGGTTTCAGGATAAAAAGAAAAGGCGTCTGTAATCATTCCAGGGGCTAAGAGGGGGGTTTACTTGAGCATCGACACACTCCCCTGAAATGACGGATTGCTGCCAGCATTAAATGGCTAATTCTGAACTATAATCAAAGTCTCTCACAGAAGGCTGGACATGATGTCTTTGGATATGAGGAGATACTTCAACTGTGTGGATCTAAAAATACATTTTTAAAAATAACAAGTCCCAGCAAATGTGCTGCTCATGCTTTATCACAGACTTTTGTTTTGGTGTGAAAGTGAGTGGGGGGGGGGGAGGCCCATATTCAATCTCTTAGCTTTACTTCGATTTGGATTTTATTGTAGAAGATGTTTGGAGTAATTATATGGTAATTATTTACCCTTTTAAAACTCTACAGAACCACAAACTGATCAATCAAATTAAGTAGATATAAAGAATCGGTGCAAGCTGAATAAATTGTATCATCATCAATACACTCATCATGTAGGTATGCTGCTTTAAATAATTCATGTTGAGTTCAATACAAAGTCCAGTTCACATATTCACAAGTCAGTGAATATTGAGCGACTGTAAAACGAAGCCGATAAGTAAGCGGTGGGTTTTACCTTAACGGCCTCCACAAACCAGCGGAGCAGCATCGCCTGGATCTGGCCGTCTGTCAGCTCGCTGTTGGCTGCTTGGATCTTGCTCTTCACCGTGTCCTCCAGCAGCAGGGGCAGGCGCCGCAGGGCCAATAAAAGAACTGACGGGATGTTTTCCATTCAAGGATATCCTGCGATAAGCAAATGACAAAAGAGATAATAATGTTATTGCATCGTCTGTTATTAGAAGCTACTATCACCTACGTTTTGCAATGTATTAAATGTCAACACATAATTCGGCACATTTCATTCTTTGTGAATTTATAGGGGACTCATTTTCTGCCCGTCTCAACCAATTCCTGGGATGTCACAATGACATAGTACTCATTAGGGAAATCAGACTATCTGGCAAAAGAGGTCTGTGCTGTATATTTGGCTTGATTTGAGAAATAGCTGTTTATTTTGATTCCATAACATCAGGCTGTGGGTTCATAAAACAACTTACAGGATATGCAACGGTCTGTGTGTAGGAATCCTTTCATCTGTTGTGAATGTACAAGTGTAACACTGTTTATTGTAGGTTAATGTATGTCACAGAAACCTCTCACACTGTAAAGCAAGTGGACTGACGAAGGGAGGATTTTAGAACCCACTATTACAGATTCCTCTGCTGATGGACTTGAGTTGACCATGCAGACCACTGCATGTATTTTGGTCCATGCATCCCCAAAGTGAACAAGAATTGGATTTGTTGTGTTGACCATTGAGACAGTCTCTCAATCAGATTAAAGAGAGAACACACATTTTTCTCATTGTCCATCCAGTCGACTGTGTCTCCCGTCTCTTTTCCAGTGTTTGGCTAATTTTGACATTTGGAATGCTAAGAGGTACAATTTTGGACCTGGTAACACTATTCCCCCTTTCTCCCTAAGGGGCACATCATTTACTCAATTTGATTCATGCTTTTTTCCCTTCCCAAAGAAAATGTTTAACTATATTATCATACCTCCTAAAAATGTCACATATTGCTTATTTTAGAACTTAAAACCTTGGAACTTGCCTGCGTTCATTTGTACTCTACAAATAATAATAATTTCGAAGTTAACTTCGACAAGATTGTTTGCCTGTAGCACATAGGCCTACCTCTGGTAAACCACTCCTCACCTACTAATACTCTATTTTGTTTCATTTCCTTCCTGAGAGGCTGCTGAGACCCTCACACGTTGGAGGGTGATAAAGTCAAACATTAGTAAATGTTTAACTACATCATCATACTGTGAGGACAATAAGTTCAGATGGTTATAAAAGGGACACTCATATAGTTTTTAGTTATTTCATATTTATATTTTCTGTTATTTTATACAGGCAATACAGGGGTGTAGTGGCCTCTTTACGCCACAAGAGGGAGTATTCCCCCTAATGAGCAACCCTGTCAAGAGTAAACACAGCATGTATTCTGCATCCGGCTGGACAGAAGCATAACTGTATTGCTGTGTTTTCTCAGGTATAAGAAAACTGATAAAAGAGACATATAAAAAGAGTAACACCACAGAGTTATAGAGGTGGCGAGGTAGTTGGCCGAATATTCCTGCACTGTTATATGATGTTTTCTGTCGGTTATCCCCGTCACTCTGAAGCCGAAGCTAAAGCTAAAGCTAAGCTAACTGCACGTGATGAGCCACGTTATTAGCTAGGCCAAGTTACTGGGATATATAGAGAACTTACGGTGTGTTAGGTGTTTATATGTTTACCAAAGCATAGATATGGTGTCAATGTAAAAGAGCCAGTGATATTTGTCTGTATATGTTAGAGTAAAAATGGTTGAATGTTAATACACAGTAACCAGGTTATAAATCCTAACACTTCATCATGGTGGGAGACAAACATCTCAATAAACACATCATTTAAATAGAACAGCGTATTAACGATTTATGGTCAAGATATTTTACTACGATGTGGAGAGATATCTATAGTGCCTACCTTGCAAAAAACACAAAACACGTGAAAACACGTGACCGGTAAAGGACAATCAGCAACAATCGCGTAACGCCTGAGGGCATAAATAATACAACAGGGCCATCTATTGGCCAAAATAGGCAACTGCCTTACATTTGTATGTATGTCTACTGTCTACTGTCTGAGACAGTGTCCATCCTACCGGAGTCAAATTCCTTGTATGTGTGCATACTTGGCTAATAAAGCTGATTCTGGTTCTGAATCTCCCAAGCTGATGTGCTGCTCCTTTCTTGAGTCTTGCTGCAGACAAATGATAGCCCGACTTGTCACTTCATCGACTATTCATATTAGAAACAAGTTAAAAAAGTTAAAAAAAAAAGTATATTCTATTACTTAATAACTAAACTTAAACTAAATTAATAACTAAACTTTTTTAGACACAATACAATGACTTTATGAATTTATTTGACATACTTTAATATCACTTTTTAATGGAATACTATGTAATGACTCTTATAAGACTTGTTTCAACATACTATATCGCGACTTTGTTGTCCTGCAATATAATCATTTTTTCACATTTTACACCATTGATTTTTAAAGCCATATTATACTATGACTTTTACATTTCTTGACAAAACATACTATGATTTTTTTGTATTACTTTCATCATCATACTATACGACCACTTTTATTCAATATGCTACACTATGACTTTTTGAGTACTATTTTAATTTGTTTTCCTTGCATACTATACAATGTCTATTTCATGAATATTTGACATACTACAACTTGTTTTGTCATACTATGAATATGAATATGAATGCATTCTTTATAGATTTTTCAATAATGCATACAAATGGTCTGTCTCCTTAATTTCTGAGCACAGATGCAAAGAGGTTGTACAATTAAATTCAAAAACTTTATTTGTCCCCGAGGGCAATAACAGACACACAGAGTAGCTGTACAACAATAAATGTTGACACAAAACAAAGCAAGCAATACTGTACAGATTGAGATAATATATACAGATTTACACAGACAGATCAACTAGAAAATAAATAATAGTTCTATAAACTATAAATAATCCAAAATAAATCCTGTGTGTGTGTGTGTGTGTGTGTGTGTGTGTGTGTGTGTTAAACAATTGTAACTATAGATGTCTTAGTGCAGGGCAAACATGACAAATCAGCACATCTAATGTTTCATTATTGTGGGCCCAAATATTAGTTATTTTGATGCCAAAAATCCCTCTGAAAAGCCATATTGTTCATACATTGTTGTGCATCCAAATGTGGAGGATATAGATCCTGGATATTGGTCTTGAGGGAAAGTTGAGTTTGAATGGAATTGATTAATTATATTTAAATGGCCATCCTTTTGTACTTTTAAACTTTAGTTTTACTAGATTGCAGTGTTTTTGTGAGTGTTATGCAATATAAAATATACTAGCCAAACTAACAAAAATGACCTCTTCTTTACTCAAGACCATCACAGAGCAGTGGTGAGGTAGAGGTTGAGGTCGCCACACAAAGTGCCAACTCCTCCCGAAGTGAAGGTAGATTTGTCAGCATGTTGACGAGACCACAGGTGAGGGAGACAACAAGGGCCAACAACTCAAACTACTCGGTGCCACCTCAGGGTTGTGTGCCAGCTCCTGACATAGTTGATCTAGATCCCATTGAAGAGAGAGGCTTCCCTGGTTTGTTACGTAATTAAACATTACATAATTTATTTCAATAACTTGTTGCTCTCTGTGATATTAATTGATCCAGTATTAATTTGAACATTTGAACTACTTTTAGATTGGCAAATTGCACCAAATCCTACAGAGGCAGCAAAGAGATTCAAAGAAGCCATTTTAAGTCAGCATGCAACTGGAAAATCTTTAAGTCTTACCATGGATCTTCGAGACAGTGCAGCGGACAGGGAAAGGGCACTCCTTTCTTTTTATAAGATGGCTAATGTTGAGTGGGCTTGCCCCTTGACATGCACACTTAAGGGTAAATTGCTTACACATACAAGACTAAAGGTAAAAAATATATGTATTTTTACAATTTTCATTAACTGACGACTGTACCGTGTGTTTTGCTTTTTCAGGAGATCCAGCAATTGGTGATGGTGTGACTCGCCATTTCTTTGCAACCATCATGTCAAAAGTTCCGTATGGTTTTGAGATCAATTTTGGTAAGTAAATATTCACTTTGGTGTTTGGTTGGTACACGTTCCAGACTGAAAACAGATCTGTCTTCCCAGATCTTTACGCTTACCCAGAGAATACTAAACTTATTCCTAAATGTGAATGCAGCTGCTGTGAACCTTTAGGTTTCTACAGGATCAACCAGAATATTCAGTGGCTGATTGATATTTCCATTACTAATGCTATATGACAGGTAAATTATCTATGTCTTTTTTTTAAGGATTTTTTTTCAGGCATAGACACCTTTATTTTTGACAGTGGATAGATTGGAAATGGGAGAGAGAGGGAGAGCGACATGCAGCAATGGTCCTCCAGACGAGATTCGAACCGGAGTCCGCTGCGTATGCGTACTAAAAAGTAAACCAAATAAATCTACTGGACGCTAACCTGGCGGTGGTAAAACTTAGACACGTAACGTTAATAAATCCAAGCTTTCGGTGTCGTCTCTCCGGTGTTTCCTGCTGGAGGCTGCTGCTGCCGCGACGTCAGTGCAGACGAACTGTGGTGCTCAAAGGTCACAACTCGAAAAAAATAAGTGCAACTTTTAAATATTTCCTCTTTATCTGGTCAAATTAAAGTGACATGAGGTTACGTACGCATCAACTATAGACTGTATAAAATATACAAGACAAAATTTCAAATTAAGAATGACTATTTCAGCTCTGACTAATGATTATCCTTCAAACTTCAAATATGAATGATCACGTTATTTTCCCGAGATTCTCAGCTGTAAGCAGTAAATAACTGTGAAAAGAAACATTTGACCGTTGGGACGCTTGAGCAAGCGTCATGACTCCCAGAATGCTTTGCTTTCACAGCAATACACTGTACAATCGTAATACAGTACTTCACTGTTAGAATTTCACTGTAAATTTCCAGGGAAGTCTTACAGTATACTGTGTAATGTACAGAAAAACAGCTATTCGTTATTATTTTTTCTATATTTATTTTTACAGCGTGACACCGTGAGTGAGAGCGCTGGAGAGGAAATAGAGATACGCTCAGCGCGCCATCTTGTGGGCGTGAGCTGGCCAGTTCATGGGAATGATGAAAGTTGTATTCACTGACCATCCGTGATGTGTCCCCCTCTGACCCCTGAACCGGAACTAACGCTCACCTAATTTAATAAATGTGAATAGAACGAAACATCATAAACTATTAGAAAGTAACCTTGTAACGACTTGCCTGTCATTAAAGTCGTTTGAGAGGATGAGGTCCTGTATGTTTGTGTGACGTGCTGCTGCTGGTTCATAAGCACTGAGTCCAGGTAAGTTTCAATTATTTAATAACTTAAAATGATCACAGCTACTTCAGCGGCTAGATTACACACGCCTAAAGGATGGAAAACGTGCACTGGTGGCGAATATGTAACAAAGCAACAAACTGAACAAATGCGGTCAACAAATATTACAGCTACCTACACTCCTCTCTCTCCTCCCCCAGTGCAGGTGATCCAGTTCCCTATATCTCCTACGGCAATCATCCCCTGTGCCCACGTGACCCAAGCCCTGTGTATCACCGTGACAACCAGACCAAACAAATCAAAAGACAAATAATCCACCAGTGACACAATATGGCTCCTACAAAGAGCAATATGTGACATTTTTAGGAGGTATGATAATATAGTGAAACATTTTCTCTGGGAAGGGAAAAAAGCATGAATCAAATTGAGTAAATGATGTGCCCCTTAGGGAGGAAGGGGGAATAGGGTTACCAGGTCCAAGATTGTACCTCTAGCATTCCAAATGTCAAAATTAGCCAAACACTGGAAAAGAGACGGGAGACACAGTCGACTGGATGGACAATGAGAAAAATGTGTGTTCTCTCTTTAATCCGATTGGCACTCACTCCACAGGTAACGAGTCCAGCTCCATGTCCAACCCTTCAACACCTTTTGCTCTGTGATTCTCTGGGATGGCTTCCAGCACTCCAGGCCTGTTACTCAACCACCTTATGAGAGAAATCCACCCTTTGAACACAAAGAGACCAGATTCCCGTAAAGCAACACTGCTTCCTTCTCCGTGGCCACTGACACGAGGCAATCATCTCCATAAAAGCAGTGCACTAGTTTGTCCACCGTTTCCTCACTGTAGTGATGCCCATAGTCCTCTGCACACTTTCTGAGAGCGAAGTTGGCACAACTGGGAGATGATGTCGCCCCAAACAAATGCACCTTCATCCTATGCTCAGCAGGTAGTTGCTCCATATCCCCGTTTGGCCACTAGAGGAACCTGAGGAGGTCTCTGTCGTCAGGAGGCACCTGTACCTGATGGAACATGGATTCAATGTGGGCCATGATCACAAGATCAGAGAGCTGGTAAGATCAGGGCCCTGTAGAAGTTGAGCATTCAATGATGTACCTTGATATCTTGCTCCACAGTCAAACACAATTTTGCCCATCACCACGGTCCAGCTCCTCTTTGGGCACCTTCTCAGCATAGCCTTTAGCCACCAGGTCATTTATAAAGGTGTTATACTTGGTATGAAATGTTGAGTCCTTCTGAAACCTTCTTTACAGAAAACACAAACGCTGCTCAACAATTCTTTTGTTATTTGGCATATTGACATCAATGTTCCTTAAAGGCAATGAAATCTGGTAATGCCCCTCCACCTGTTTTGCTGAGTTGGTGACAAACTCCAAGAATCTTTGATCCTCTCTTGACATTGCAGGTTGTTCATCAATGCTGACAGTATCTCCACGGTTTCCTGTCAGTGGACCATTGACAGTCCAGCCCAACATTGATTCCTATAAGAAGCTCTATTCCTGCATCAATCTGAGGTAAGTGAATGTCTTTCAGATATGACCATTGTTTAATATCCCTTTCAGTCGGAATATTTCCTCTGTTCACAGGCATGGACTCTTGCGTATAAGCTCTTGGCAGCTCAAGAAAATTGTCCCCCTCCAGTGCTGCAAACTCCAGTCCTGACACAATGTTGCTGCTTCCAACTTTCTCCTGGCCCATGGTTCGGAGGAGAATGTGGCCCTTCCTCCCTGTGAGGTGGAGCTTTTGCATTTAGCTCTCAGTGCAAAACACAGCAGTGCTCCCCTGATCCAAGAAAGCATAAGTGACAACAATTTTGGTTCCTTTATTAGATTTAACCTGTACTGGTACAATAGGCAGTTTGCAGTCCTGGTCTCCAGCCCCTGTTAGACCACTTGACATCAGTCAACACGCAGCTCTGGGCTCCTCTGCGTCCGCTCGGATTCTTTAACGGGTTCCTTGTGAAGTACAGTGGGAGGTTTAAGGCTACACCTTGAGCAGGAAATCCTTTTACGGCAATCTTTACTGATGTGACCTGTACACAAGCATCCAAAACAGATGCCTGCTGCTGGAGGACACGGTGAAGAGCAAGATCCAAGCAGCCAACAGCGAGCTGACAGACGGCCAGATCCAGGCGATGCCTCTCCGCTGGTTTGTGGAGGCCGTTAAGGTAAAACCCACCGCTTACTTATCGGCTTCGTTTTACAGTCGCTCAATATTCACTGACTTGTGAACTGGACTTTGTATTGAACTCAACATGAATTATTTAAAGCAGCATACCTACATGATGAGTGTATTGATGATGATACAATTTATTCAGCTTGCACCGATTCTTTATATCTACTTAATTTGAGTGATCAGTTTGTGGTTCTGTAGAGTTTTAAAAGGGTAAATAATTACCATATAATTACTCCAAACATCTTCTACAATAAAATCCAAATCGAAGTAAAGCTAAGAGATTGAATATGGGCCCCCCCACCCCCCCCACTCACTTTCACACCAAAACAAAAGACTGTGATAAAGCATGAGCAGCACATTTGCTGGGACTTGTTATTTTTAAAAATGTGTTTTTAGATCCACACAGTTGAAGTATCTCCTCATATCCAAAGACATCATGTCCAGCCTTCTGTGAGAGACTTTGATTATAGTTCAGAATTAGCCATTTAATGCTGGCAGCAATCCGTCATTTCAGGGGAGTGTGTCGATGCTCAAGTAAACACCCTCTTAGCCCCTGGGAATGATTACAGACGCCTTTTCTTTTTATCCTGAAACCCCTATCCTGTCCTCTCAAGGTGCACCAGATAAAGAAATAGTAAGCAGTCCTATTAAATCATGGTGATGGAATAAAGATGGTCTGATAGCTGGTAGTTAATGAAAATAAACATCCCTCAGAGATTTTTTTTATTTTTATTTAACCTTTATTTATCCAGGAAAGGATCCATTGAGATTTGACAATCTCTTTTCCAAGGATGTCCTGGTCAGGAAGCATTACAAAACAATCAGACCAAACAGGCGAGAAAATACATAGCAAGTGTGATGGGAATTTTTCATTTAGTAGTTCATTATAGTATAATTAGTAGTTTGAGTAGTTTTAACTCATACTATTCCATGTGTGTCATGAGGTCACCTGTATTCTGCACTTATGTCATGTCATGTGTTACATGAGTTGTAAAATGCATCTTGTGACACCAGCACAGCTGGCAAGTCACTATGGATCTATGGACACTGATGAGTGGTTCAAACACCACATGCTGGACAAAGTTCTCCGTCTACACAAACAACGGAACAATGCTTCTCTGATGACACATCACAAACATCTGTATAAAAAGCCCTTCTCAAGACTGAAGAATTGGTCAGACTCTTAAGGAGTCTGCCCCTAGCTGGCCAGATAGTTTGCTCTGAAGCTGTATGTCGGTGATGCGGTCCGCTTGGACACCCTGTTTGCGAGGGCTTTGACTTATTCGACTTTGTCTGTTTACAGTCTGTCTGTAGCGACTGCTAGCCTGTTTTGGACTCTTTATAGAATAAATGACTAAAAGCGCTGTTAGGAGTTGTATTCTTATTTCTCATCAGGTGATCATAAACTGATTTCCACCACAGCAAGAGCAAGGTAGCAAAGAAATAATGATAATTTATACAATAAAAGAGACCCCAAAATTGCATAAAACGCTTAAGGGCAACAGTAGAAAAGCACGATTTGGATCTGTATAAGAAGCTCACTAAGAATTTGAGCTTTATTGTTAAGTAGGAGATGTGATGTTTGAAGTTGTGATCCTTATCTAGCCAGATGCCCAGATATTTATATTTGTCTACAGCCTCTATGACAGTGCTATCCAATGCCTTAAATGGAGGTAGGGTGGTTGTGAGATTATGGTTAAAGAACATGATTTTGGTTTTGTTAGCATTGAGGACTAACTTGGCATCAAGGAGAGCTTGCTGCAGGAGGGTAAAATCAGTCTGCAGGTTAGTGTATGCCGTTTCAACAGAGAAAGCGGAGGTGTATAAAACTGTGTCGTCAGCATTGGTAAGAGGAAAACCTCAGGTGATCACGAATATTATTTATATAGAGTAGAAAGAGTAAGGGCCCTAAGATTGACCCTTGAGGGACCCCTTTGTTCAGAGTGACGGGGTCGGATATAACTGTACCGAACTGGACTGACTGAACACGGTCTGTTAGATAGCTTTTAATCCACTTACCCACGTTTTCACTAAAGCCAATTTTCTGAGTGATTTTAAGGAGATGACAGTGATCAACAGTATCGAAAGCCTTTGTAAGGTCAATAAACATGCATACATGCTGTACCTTCCAGCCCAGTAAATAAGTTATCACATGATGTACAACAGTATTCATCCTTGGAACATTCCTGCCATCTTTTTCTCAGTTTAATTCAATTTTCAATTCAATTTTATATTTATAGTGTCAAATCACAACAGAAGTCATCTCAGGACACTTAACACATTGAGCAGGACTAGAATACGCTCAAAATTTCAAGTGTCAACACAAATTCAAAGTCCCAACATCACCCAGGGGCAAGCGTTACAGCGACAGTGGCGAGAAAAAACTGCCTTAATAGGCTTTTAGGCAGAAATCTTGTGCAGCCCAGGCCCTTGGGTTCCAACTGCATTTGGTGTTGGTAGTATGGAAATAGTAGCATTGACAGTAGTGGTGGTATTAACAGTAACAATAGTATCAACAGTAGAAGTCCATGGCAGCAGGCACAGCCACGCCGAGATGGATCCATCCAACAATGTCGCCTGTAGACCAAAAAGCAGGAGTAGTTGAGTGCTTGTCAAAGTGAGGCAGGGATCGAGGCAAACAAGACCACAACATCGGTGCAGTCCGGATCAGGTTCCACCACGGTCCAGGGAGACCTGCGAGAGAGAGAGAGAGAGAGAGAGAGAGAGAGAGAGAGAGAGAGAGAGAGAGAGAGAGAGAGAGAGAGACTCAGTGTGTCTCTATAATCCCCCAGCAGTATAGGCCTATAGCAGCTTAACCAAGAGCTGGCTCAGTGCAAACCTGAGCCAGCCCTAGCTATAAGCGGTGTCAAAGAGAGAGGTTTTAAGCCTACTCTTAAATGTGGGAACAGCGTCTGCCTCACGAACCAGAACCGGAAGACGGTTCCACAGAAGAGGAGCTTGATGGCTGAAAGCTCTGGCCCCTGCTCTAATTTTGGAGACTTTAGGAACTACAAGTAACCCTTTATTCTGAGAGCGTAGTGCTCTAGGAGGACAGTAGGGTTTAATGAGCTCTTTAAGATATGATGGTGCCTGTCCATTAAGAGCCTTGTAAGTGAGGAGAAGGATTTTAAATTCTATTCTGGATTGTACTGGGAGCCAGTGCAGAGAAGCTAATACAGGAGAAATGTGATCCCTTCTTCTGGTTTTCGTCAGAACACGAGCTGCAGCATTCTGGACCAGCTGGAGAGATTTAAGAGATTTATTAGAGCAGCCTGATAATAAAGAATTACAATAGTCCAGCCTTGAGGTAACAAATGCATGGACGAGTTTTTCTGCATCTTTTTGAGACAGCATTGGCCTAATTTAGTCACTCTCATCCACGTACTGATTTAATTTGCCCAAAAGAGGTCGCTGTTCTCCCTTTGAATATCTCGTCATGGTTTTGAGGAGAGTTGTTGTTGAGTTTCAATGTTTTCCTGCCAATTTAAATAGCTCTTCGTACATACTGTAATATTAAAATAATGTAAAATGCTGGAAAACAAGTCCTTGGGTCCTTTCATGCCCTATCCACATCTGTTACAAAGGCTAACAACATTTTTGGAAATATCTACAAATGAGAAACTGTCTTTAAATTTAAAGTAATCATAGATAATACAACTCTGGGGGGGAAAAAATGTTTCTCTTTGATTTTAGCGGAGTCACTGGATGAAATCCTGCAACTTTCTGTGGCAAAAAGAATTCACTCAGAACCCCACATGTATATGTATGTGTGGCGAGGTGAATGTGTGGCTGGAGGCCACCAGAACCTGACCCAAACAACGCCACCTGGGGAGTTTCACCCCAGGAAATATCCTATGAAATTCTGAATAAGACCTCAATACTTTCACAGACAACACAAGTTCGTATACTAAGACAAGACAGAGACGTGGTTTCCAAATAAAGCCAAATTTATTTGCTTCAATTGAATTAATTAATAACTGGAGATATCTGTAAACAAAAGGGGATTAATGGCACAAAAAAGATGAATCAAATTAGTAAAGTATTACAAATTTTATTAACAGGGGATTCTTTTATAAAAACACTAAAATTACTATTTTGGTTACACTTATTCTGAAATTAACAAAAAAGGAGTGGACAGAAGCCAACTATAGGGAGGCAGCCTACCTAAGGATGTGTTCCAGAGGTGCAACAACTTACCCACCACGCGTGCTCACGGCAAATCACTGCAAATGGTGCACACTGCAACTGTGTCCCGGTGCGCTTTAACACTACAAACGGTGAAGGGAACCACTCTATCGTGACTAGCCTCCGCTATAAGCCGACTAATGCCACTAAAAGAAATAAAGCAAAACAAACATTAACACAAACAACAAAAACACCAGTTGGTCCGGACTAACAATAATCAACAATAAAAGCAACACTAAAAGCAAGGCAAAACAGCAGCTGACAATGACCTATAAATTCAAGAAAGGTCAGTTAATTATAATAAAACCAAACATGCATTTCAATTCAATTTGTCTCCTTACAGGTCAAAATCACAAAGCCTACCTTAATAAAAAGGTGCACCGGCTAACCCAGGTACCAGCTAATGAGTACCCACATTGGAGAACTCCAGTCGTTCATTAGTAGATCCAGACACCAGTAAGACCGGGGAAGAGAGGGAGAGGAGAGCTGTGGCAAACAATTGCAACCTGGTCACTACATATAATTGGTTTAAAGTAACATTTAAACTAGTGGCTCTATTTCCTACCTCAGAGTCAGAGGAAGCCCACCAGGGCCGGACTGGGAGACTTTTTCAGGCCAGGAGTCAGTCATGTAACCAGGCCACACTGGCCTTGCCCACACGCGCACGTTCACGCCCACACCTACATGCATGCACGCACGCACGAACACACACACACACACACACACACACACACACACACACACACCGCATTCCAAATAGAAGTTCAAATATGGGACCTATGTACAAACTAAGTTAGGAATATACAGTAACTTTTGTGTTTGGGGCCGGGCTGGTAAAATACAGTAACACAACAATCCTCAGCAAAATCCACTAACACACTTACTAGAAGAGAATAAAGATTTAACGCAGTGCCAAGGTTACTTAAACATCATATCATGTGGAATGTCAACTGCCTCTTTGGCATAATCTTTATGTGTAGCCTACAATATAACCTAATAAACAAAGACAACAAAGTCCAAATCAAACAATTAATCAGCTATGAGGGGACAGCCTTTGAATACATGTTCACAGAACATGCACACACTGATAGACGCAATGTATAATACAGTCCGAGAGTATAGTTCCTAATAAGCAATCACATAATATTGACTCATATACTAATATAGGGCTGGGATACATAACAGCAAGTCAGCAACAGACAGCAAAATCTGAATAAATTTGTCAGTTTACGGCATTTGGCCGCATCCTCCTCCAGCGCCTTTCTTTTGTTCTCTCTCTTCCCTCTCTCCTTTTTTACCCGGGGGGTTGGGGTCCATGGTCTACAGTACTAGTCGAAGCCTCGACTCTCCCTCTCTGCTCGGCGCTCGCTACACACACACCGCGACTGCAGCATCAGTGTCACACACACCCCTTCCTCCGCACGCTGTCTGTGTGGTTGATACGGACTGTTGGGGCGGGTGTTAATCAAAACAAACCAATCGCCTTGTCCTCCTCACATGCTACTGGCCTGAGTGGCCTCTGATTGGCCAGGCCTGCATCTCTGACTTAGAAAAAAAAAAGTCAGATAGCCGCGGCGGCGGCTGACCGGCAGACTTAAAAAAAAAAAAAGAGAGAGAGAGAGAGAGAGAGACGCAGGCCAGCACGCCAATCATAGGCCGGCGCTTCGGGAATTCTCCCGGTTCTCCCGATGGCCAGTCCGGGCCTGAAGCCCACACAGCAGCCAGAGAGAGACAAAGACAGCCAAGAGGTCACAGGTGACTTAAATGCCCTCAGTCTAATTAGGAGGCAGTGGAAAGGGGTTGGCCTGAACACAAGGGTGTGTTCAAGAACCAACAACTGCAACTCTGGTTTCCCCGTCACATATGACATGAGGGTGCCTGCTGGAGAGAAACCACATGTTTGTAAGAATTGTGGCCAGGGGTGTACCAGTGGAGGGATGTGCTACAGGCATGCAAAATACTGTGAGGAATTGCCATTTTTCCTTTCCGAAATGATTTGAATTGATCGTTCATCATGTTGAGGTTTAACTTTGTTGCAGCTAAACGGCTGCATATTTCTCATATATTGACTGTAAATCTAGAGGAACAGGAATGCATTTTGATTTTTAACAAAAATACCTAAATTTAGCTTCTATGAATTGTTTTCCAAATGGTTGAAATATGATCTTATTCAGCACTGTGCAGCACGCCTGCACTGACGGATCTTACTGGATGTGTTTATGGAGCATTGTAAGATGATGCTCCTGTAATACAGCAACATTGGTTCAGGAGTGGTTCAGGAAACATTCTTGAAAGTAGTTGATGACTATCACTATTCATTTCCCGCTGAAGTGGACGCACTCATACATAAACACCTCTTTGACCGTCTCCCTCGCCAGTGTAACAATAGGACTGTTTATTTAAGTACTGTTGTATGGGGGACTGATCTAGAGGTTACACCGCGCTCGCGGACCAGTTGAGATAACGTTACAGTTGTGAGATGATGACTGCACTCATGCAATAAAGTTCAAGTAAGCAAGACTGCTTGAATCGTCCATTGTGTATAGTCCAGATAGAGACGGAACACAATGAAACAGCCAGCAGCCTATTGAAACAGCGCCACCAGCCCTTTGACTCTCTGCTGTGGCTGATGTTGCACACTTCAATAAAGACGCCGTGTGGCTTCATTCAATTGCTTTACTGGACAGTCTGAGAAAACACTGCAATAGAGTTCTGCTCCTGTCCAGCCGGATGCAGAATACATACTGTGTGTATGGGCTGTGTTTCCTCGACAGGGTTGCTCATTTGTGGGGATACTCCCTCTTGTGGCGTAACGACGCCACTACACCCCTGTATTGCCTGATGGAAGAACAAGAGCACAGTGATTATTTTAGATAAAATAACAGAAAATATAAATATGAAATAAATAAAAAATATGAGTGTCCTTTTTATAAACATCTGAACTTATTGACCTCACAGTATGATGATGTAGTTAAACATGAAAATATCCATTATTACAAATAATGACTGTGCTTTTAACACGTTTTAGAAGTGTTCCACAGCATGGAGCACAGTAGCAAAGCTGACATTGTAAAGCTGAAATGTGACTTTCACTTCTCAGACGCATTTTTCTATTCATAACTTGTCACCAAGAAATTAGGTAATTCTACTTTTTCAGGGCAAGTTTACGTTATTTTTTCTAAAAGCATCCCAATTTCCTAACATGCATACATGTTGGAAAAGTGTATAAATAGCATGTTTACGTATCAAACCTTTAAAAGATTAATCGAGCGTCATAGTTTACATTACATGCCAATCTGTTATTACATGATGCACTCATGGTTTTCTTACATTTGCTGATTTAAATGTTATGTGCGTTATGAGTTGTCCACGTCCCGTATGCCAAAAAGGAGAACAATTTATGGCCGTTCTAAACTTGTCGTTTTCTTCTTTTCTTTTTTACAGAAGGACAACACGGTGGCTGGATAATACCACAGTGACGGACCCTCAAAGAATTGTAGCCCCTCGTCACAAAATGATTCCTGTTGAAGATATTCTTTGTTGTCAACATTCGACGGAACGAATGAAGACGTCCTCTCAGTCACCAGCAAGAGTCGACTGCTGGAGATCAGGGGGTGAGAGTGCAGCTCCCTTTTCTCCACTTCGAGAGTTAGACTGTTTGTGTTTTTGGCCCACTCATTGAGTTTGATAAACAGCCACGAGATGGACGAGAACATGTGTAAATACCTTGCATTGGAGTAAGTCTGTATTTTTGCATCAGTCAAGTTCATTTCTGACTGAAGTCGTTTGATATTCAAAGCTGTATGCAGAAAAGCCCACTGATACTGTGAGTGGATCACAGTTCATGTGATCAATAGCTTTATTTTCTATTTTCCTTGTTTTGATGATTTATGTCAAACTGCCTGTTGCACCATAATTTTCTCTGCTCAGATTTCTTAGTTTCTTTCTGCCATGTGTTTAGTATTGTGTGTTTTTTCTGGACATTTATTCATTTTCAATGAAGTAGTGAGATCAAAGCCAGCTGAAAGAAACAGAATCTCAACTGCATATTATAATGAATGTATCATCTGAGCTTACCTTCTACTTAGTGTCCCCCAGCAAAGTGGGGCTCACCAAACAGACTCCCTTGTAGTTAATTCAGTATTTAGAATCATGTAGATCATACTCACATCTGATAAATTATGTTTCTGCTTTATGTTTGTGGCTGGAACCATATGCTAGTTAATGGTGGCAATCAATAGAGAGCAGCCATTTGGTCCATGTATGAGGTTTACAGCATTAGGGTTAGAAGGACCTTTTTGTTGACTTTAGCTTTCCTTTCCCAGTCTGTTTTTTTATATAGTTGACTAAACCAAGAGCATTCCCATGATTTGTGTCTGAGGAGCATCTACTACTATTAATGCCTTCAAAAAACCTTTAGGAAAGAAAAGCCTCGTGTGTATTCAGTTAAAACCTGCAGCCCGAATGACCTTGAACAAGTAAGATTTAGATAATAAAAACAAAATGCTCTGCTATTTAGCCAAAAATAATATGTAAGCATCTGGTTGAGGTAAAATAGTTGGCCTATAAGTGCATGTTTTCTCATTGGAGTCTGAGCCACCTGTTAAAGCATGCTCTCTTTTGTTATC
This sequence comes from Chelidonichthys spinosus, assembly GCA_029853015.1. Lineage (NCBI taxonomy): Eukaryota > Metazoa > Chordata > Actinopteri > Perciformes > Triglidae > Chelidonichthys > Chelidonichthys spinosus. Next base: position 2,922,183 of record CM056835.1, read on the forward strand.
AGTGTTAGCGTTGGGAGATTGGAAGAAGAACTAAAGTCCCGACTATTCTTTGGTGCAGAATACATGTCTTTGCACAAAGTAATCACTAGTGATGATTGCAATCATATTTATAGTGTTATTGAGGTTATTTACATCGCTATATAACAACAACATGAATATTTACACCATTTTATGATTATTATGATTAATAATAATCATAATAATAATAACATATTATCATTACAGTCATGTTTTTGTATTATATTTAATATTATAGTTATTAATATTGGTATATTTTGTATTGGGTATTATAATAATGTATACATATTATGTTAATATTAACAGCTAAAATAATAGTAATTGTTATTATTATTATTATTATTATTATGATTATTATTATTATTATTATTGGTTTAATTAATCTTAATGCTGTTTTCATCTCTGTTCAGTAACTGAAGAATAAACAGCCTCATATTTTCAATCATTTAGTTTCCGATCACAAAAATATATTGATTTTTAAACTCTTTTTCAGCCACATATTGAATATACTTATACTATATATGTGTGAAGTCAAAACATTTTTATTTTAATTAAATTTTAACATTGGCTAATTTAAACAGGGTTATTGCTTGGTTTAAATCAATGATAAATCCTTATACTTTGAATTTTCTTCCCCCTCAGTTGGTGCCAACGACGTCATCGGCTGTCCTGCACGAGGTGGACGTGAGTATGGACTCGTGGATGAGGTAGGTCAGGTTGGGTTTTTTTGGAGACTTCTCCGAAGATGAGGACAGCGAGCAGGCGGACGTTCAGGACGATGGATGGACGAGCGATGATTCTGGCTACAGCTTCATGTTTGAGGCTTCTGATGACGAGGATGAAGAGGAGGAAGTGGATGAAGACGAAGATGATGACTTCAGACTTCAGCAGTTCACTCTTCTCAGCGTCTGGCAGGGATTTCGTAAAGAGATGTTTCCCGGTCTCCTTCCCTTTTGTCCTTCCGTCTCCGTCCCTTCTGGTGTGAGCCGTCCTGAAGAAGATCCATCCTTGGTTCCTCAGGGGCCAGAAGATTCCACTCCCTCAACCTCAGGCTGCAGCTCGTCCACAAAGAGAAGCAGAGAAGAGGACGCACAGGTAAGTGTGAAGAGGCAGAGGATCTCTGAGGACAGCAATGAAGAGGATGATGATGATGACTTCAGCTGATCGCCATGGAAACCCATTCCATGAAGCTCTCTATGCACTGTTCTTGAGCTCATCTGAAGGCCACATGAAGTTTGGAGGTCTGTAGTGATTGACTCTGCAGAAAGTTGGTGACCTCTGTCTGCGCACTATACACCTCAGCATCGCTGACCCCGCTCCATCATTTTACGTGGCCTACCACTTGGCTGAGTTGCTGTTGTTCCCAATCACTTCCACTTTGTTATTATCGCACTGACCGTTGACTGTGGAACATTTAGGAGCGAGGAAATTTCACGACTGGACTTGTTGCACAGGTGGCATCCTATCACAGGACCACGCTGGAATTCACTGAGCTCCTGAGAGGAAACAGAAACAGTCTGAATGCCGAGGTGCTTGCTTTTATACACCTGTGGCCATGGAAGTGATTGGAACACCAGATTTCATGGCAATATAGCGTGTCTCTTTTTAAATGATTTACCTTCTGAGTCATAGTTGGTGATGAGAAGGATGGAGGACTACAGGACCAGATGAGAAGGATGGAGGACTACAGGACCAGATGAGAAGGATGGAGGACTACAGGACCAGATGAGAAGGATGGAGGACTACAGGACCAGATGAGAAGGATGGAGGACTACAGGACCAGATGAGAAGGATGGAGGACTACAGGACCAGATGAGAAGGATGGAGGACTACAGGACCAGATGAGAAGGATGGAGGACTACAGGACCAGATGAGAAGGATGGAGGACTACAGGACCAGATGAGAAGGATGGAGGACTACAGGACCAGATGAGAAGGATGGAGGACTACAGGACCAGATGAGAAGGATGGAGGACTACAGGACCAGTGGACTGAGTGAGTAATCTCCTACAGAGACTAATCTCTGTAATCTCCTGAAACTACAGTACCAGTAATTACATAAAAGTTAACTTTACATCAGTGGGATGTATTTATTATAGGAGCTTTCTAGAATAGTATTCCATTGTTTATAATATAATTTCAGACCTTCAGGATTATACACACTGCACCAGACTTCCAACAAGAAGAGACCATGTGGAAGACCTAGACTCATCTTCCAGGGCCAGATGAGAAGGATTGAGGACTACAGGACCAGATGAGAAGGATGGAGGACTACAGGACCAACCATGACATGCTTGTCAAAAACTTAATAACGCTCCAAATGCTAAGAGTTTTCCCCAAAAATTAAGTAATTTCTATATTAGACCTGTTATTTTATTATGATCTTCTCTTTTCAGGTAGCCATACAGATGCAAACGAATTTAAAGAATTTCTGTGTAAAGCCTATCCAAAACTCAGACGAGGGGGTGGATTTGAGTTGCTCAAAATCTCTGGAACAACACGCAGTCGCCACCTGATCCTCATCCCCTGTCCCAATGAGGGTTATCATGTAAGACACTTGAAAGATCCCCAAACCCAGATTGGTCATGCCACTCTTTTCATACGACCACTCCAAAGGAACCTGAATCTGGACCCTGTAAGTTTTTCACTTTTCAACTGGTGCAGACTGTGAATGACAGTCACATAGTTATTGCTTTTGTTGAATTTTTAAAATGATCTTGTTTGTAGGACAGTCCAGATTGCAGTAATGAGCTAATTGGACCACCTCAGAAATGTGTCGGGTGTGGAGAGGAGTTCCCTTTTTCACGCATAAAAGCTCATAGCGATGAATGCATGAGGTATGCTCTACAAAACTGCTTTACACTAGGTGTAAAGCATTTTGTGTGTGTGTGTGTGTGTGTGTGTGTGTGTGTGTGTGTGTGTTAAACAACTGTAACTATAGATGTCTTAGTGCAGGGCAAACATGACAAATCAGCACATCTAATGTTTCATTATTGTGGGCCCAAATATTAGTTATTTTGATGCCAAAAATCCCTCTGAAAAGCCATATTGTTCATACATTGTTGTGCATCCAAATGTGGAGGATATAGATCCTGGATATTGGTCTTGAGGGAAAGTTGAGTTTGAATGGAATTGATTAATTATATTTAAATGGCCATCCTTTTGTACTTTTAAACTTTAGTTTTACTAGATTGCAGTGTTTTTGTGAGTGTGTTATGCAATATAAAATATACTAGCCAAACTAACAAAAATGACCTCTTCTTTACTCAAGACCATCACAGAGCAGTGGTGAGGTAGAGGTTGAGGTTGCCACACAAAGTGCCAACTCCTCCCGAAGTGAAGGTAGATTTGTCAGCATGTTGACGAGACCACAGGTGAGGGAGACAACAAGGGCCAACAACTCAAACTACTCGGTGCCACCTCAGGGATGTGTGCCAGCTCCTGACATAGTTGATCTAGATCCCATTGAAGAGAGAGGCTTCCCTGGTTTGTTACGTAATTAAACATTACATAATTTATTTCAATAACTTGTTGCTCTCTGTATATTAATTGATCCAGTATTAATTTGAACATTTGAACAACTACTTTTAGATTGGCAAATTGCACCAAATCCTACAGAGGCAGCAAAGAGATTCAAAGAAATTAAGTAAAATTACGTTCTTTTTTCAACTTCATTTATGATTGATGATACAAAATCATTTCAGGCAATAAAATAAATGTTGACTTTCTTCTCTATTGCGGCAGCGTCTCCAAGCATCCTTGGGAAACTCCTGCAGTTCTGGATAGGGTGGAATGTGCTGCCCAGACACTTGGATGTTAACGTGGTGGAGAGCAACTTCCCCAGTTCTTCCACCTGCTTAAACTTCCAGGACATTACAAAGAGTCCTCTAACTTTGAAAGAGACATTCTTGCTGCTATTTGTAGCACTGACACTGGGTTTGGACTGGTCTAAGGACACATCAATATATCACTGTACACCTTAGTCTACATTTGTTGTCCAGCAACAACATTTGGATTGCAGCATAAAAGCATTGAAAGAGTGATATCAACTAGGGCCTAGTTCTGCCAGTGTGTGTAACACTGGTGCATTAAAAAGGTCTGCATGCTTGTGATGTGGTGAAGCATATTTGTTATTTGCTTCATGTCTATACCATTGTCTTTTAGGTTTAATCTCACTGTTCACAATTGTATTAAAGCTCAGGAGACTGTTACAGAGACAAAGTGAGTTGTTGCTGTTCTTTATTTGTGGTTTTGTTCTGAAACAGGATGCATGTTGCAGTTTCTCGAGCCTTCTGATTCAGAGACTTAAGTCTCCAATCACATGTGAAATTAATACTTCAAAACAAGTTATCTTGATAACTACAGGACAGTTTATCATACAAGGCTCTGTTACATAACCATAATGGTTTTCAATGTTTAAACTTAATGGTTCACAAAAAGTTAATTAATAGTAATAGACATAAATTGCTTATTGCAAAACGTTTGTTTGCAGTCATATTGTACAATGCAGCAAGTTTTATGACATCTGGTATAAAATAAAAATGCTGTCATTACCATTCTTTTTAAATCATTTTAGACACTTGAAACAAAGATATCAGAACTGCTAAACCATAATACCGGCTTCTTTATCAGAACTTGAGCAATATGGATTTACTGGAGCATTTCTGATAATAAGCTCACACTTTGTACATAGACATCTAACACATTGGACAGAGGGCAATCAGGGTCTGGTAGACTTCCAACTTCCTGGTCAGTCAGTGAGCGCTGCAGCTGAACTTCAGGGACCACAACACCAGGCTGATGGTGACCACACGGTCCGGTCCAGTCAACTCCAAACTCCGTGTCAACCTGCAATTGCAAGAGCTGAGGTTAAACGGTAGGATAAAGGGTCAATCAAAATCAAAGTCTTAAAGATTTTTATGGTCAATATGTCTACAGAACTGTAAGCCATATTAATTCATTTTACAGAAGCTAGTTTGAAATATCACTTGTTTATCATCTGGGATTCTGTATCTATGCCCCAAAAACAGCTATGGCATTGGAAAGAGCTTGACTACAATTTCCAAGAGCCAATTGTAACGCTCTGAGGCTAGGGCACTGACTGCGGACTTAGGGTGTAATTAATTAATCAGAAATAGGTCCGGCCACGGAGCCAAGGGTGCAAATAACCATACAAAACAACAGGTATTACGGTCTGATATTATATATTATATAGTTATGGCATAAATAGGCCGGTATGGTTACTAACAGGTACACAGTATTCAAATAAACAAATACCCATGTATTCCAAAACAACAAAAAAAAGAAAGCAAAAAGACCACAGCAAGGTGGCAAATGTGCAAGTCAGATACAAGGTTTTTTCCCTTAATATTGTTCAAGTTCTGAGAGTCCATTCGTCAGAAAAAGGTTCCAATTTAAGATCCAACCGTAGGGGGCAAAAGAAAAGGTTCGTTTGTCCTACCGCAGTGCAGGTAGGAGAACAATGGTTGGGAAGCTCGCCATCCAATTCGTTGCAGGTGTGGGGGAAAAACCAAGGGGAAAAACCCCTAAACAAAAACCTGACCTAAACAAGGCCAAAGACAAGAATACAATGAGTTACACATAAATCAAAAATAAATAAATTGGTTTGAGCATTAAATAGCAACAGAAATACATGCTATAAATAACAGCAATCTACATCCATTCAAAATGGGTCATCTTAAGGACAAAACACATTACATCATACATACATTAGTAATTTCCAAGTGAAGCTTCAGAGTTCAATAATCACAAAATAAAGTGCACTTAAATCAAAGTCAATGGCTTAAACGCCAAGTCATTTCAAAGTTTTGGTATCAAAAGTATCAAAAATAAACATATGTTGCGCAACAGGGTTCAAGTCTTCAAATAAAATTCAAAGCCAATTCAAGTAAATATAGCCACTTGGGCATTTTGTTCAAAAAACACAAAACAGGCCAACAAGAGTCAATATCGCATAAACGAGACCTTATGTGATTCATTCCGGTAAGTAGGTGGAGAGCACGTAGCTGCGCTGACCGTGTGTGTGTGGATACGTTAGCATTTAGCGGCAGAGCTAAATGGATATTTGCAGCACCATATACATATAGAATTACGAATACACAACGGATTGACTCACCGGTGAGTGGGGGTGCAGATCGGGCCAACAAGCAGGTCCCGACAGGTGGACAGAGGAGCATCTACGGTATTATTATGGAATCGATATGGATAATTAGTATGAGTTATCATCGTTAAATCCGAGCGACAGAATGAACGGACTGGTCAACTCACCGATGAGCGGAGTGAAAATAAGAGCACCGTAAAGGCACCTGCCTACAAGGTTTATCTTGCGGGGGTTCTAACAGAACGCCGGCTTGTTCACGCCACAGCTGGAGAGGATTCAAATGTCGTGCCACAACAGCAAGAGCGGGGGATGTCGGAAGTGACGGAGAGGGTTTAAAGGGAACGGGGCCGCCCCCTTAAAGGAACAGGACGTTGGGACTTTATCTAACATGGGTTACATCTTCCCCCCCTGATCTCATGTACGTCCTCGGACATGGACCAGGCTGGCAGCGAATGACTGATGGACTGGGGTTAGGGACCAGATACTCGTCTTCCAGAAGAGCGAAGTTAAAGGCTGAGCTCAGGCCATTTAGTACACTTTGGATACTTTTCAGAAACGGCTGGCCAGGACGGGAGTACTGCAGGCGGTCTGGTGGGTTCCGTGAGCGAGCTGAACGATGCAGTGGTTCAGGACTTGACAGCCCTGAGCCCACTGGTGAGTCAGGTTCTGGGTCACTGCTGATCGGCTCCGGGGGGAGAGGAGGACTTCCTTGTAGTCTGGAGTCATCAGCATGTTCAACAGGTTCAAGGTGTTCAGGCTCAGGGTCAACATTTTGAACGACAACTTCAGGTTCCACTATATCCACAGCCAGTGGTTCCTTTTCAACCACAGAGGGCTCTTTATCTTCTTCCACATTCCCATCTCCTTGAATGATGGAGGCTGGTAACGGAAGAGGGTCCACAGGTGATTTAGGGGAAGGAGCAGGCTGCTGGGCAGTGGGTAGGTCAATCACAGTTGAAAATCTTAGTGGTTCGAGTGTGGATGGAACATGTAAAATTGGAATGTCGTTATCATCCATTTCATCATCAACAGGGTCTGGAGGAAGCAAGGTAAGATACTTTTCTTTATCCCTCTTCACAGGTAGGACTTTCTCTTGAGCAGATAAATACCCACAAGGAAGGAGAAGATCCCTGTGCAGGGTTCGTAATGGCTTGTCTTTGCCCTCAGGTCTTACAGTGTATACGGGAAGATTGCCGGCTTTCTTGACCACAATATACACGTCGGGCTCCCATTTATCAGCCAGTTTGTGCTTGCCTCTCAAGCGTACGTTCTTCACCAGGACCCTGTCGCCAACACTCAGCTCAGACGGTGTCACATGACGGTCAAAGCGGAGCTTATTCCTGTCCATAAGTTTCTGGGAATTCTCGATGGCCAGCTTGTAACTGTCTTCCAGGTGGGACTTTAGTTTCTGGACGTACTGTGAGTGAGAGTCAGGCTTGTCATCATTCAGTGGTAGTCCAAAAGCAAGGTCCACAGGAAGCCTAGGCTGACGTCCGAACATGAGTTTGTAAGGTGAGAATCCCGTAGCGTCATTCTTTGTGCAGTTATAAGCGTGCACAAGGGGTTTTACAAAGTCTTTCCAATGGTGTTTTTCTTGTTCAGTTAATGTTCCCAGCATGCCCAGCAATGTTCTATTGAACTGCTCCACAGGATTGCCTCTCGGATGGTAGGGAGTAGTTCGTGTCTTGCGTATGCCAGCCATTTGACAAAGTTCTCGAATGATCTTTGACTCGAAGTCGGTGCCTTGATCACTATGCAACCTTTCTGGAATGCCATAATGAACAAGGAAATTGTCCCACAGACACTTGGCAACGGTTGTGGCTTTTTGGTTAGGAGTTGGCACAGCAATGGCATACTTTGTGAAATGGTCTGTCATAACGAGAATATCCTTGGTTCTTCCATCTGGCTCCACAGACAAGAAATCCATGCAAACCAACTCAAGGGGACAGGATGTCTGGATGTTGACAAGAGGTGCAACATGTTCAGGTAAGGACTTCCGTCGCACACATCTCTCACAGGTTTTTACTTTGTTGACTACATCAACGGACATACGCGGCCAGTAGAAGCGGGAACGGATCAAGTCCAGAGTTCTTTCGATCCCCATATGGCCCATTTGGTTGTGGAGCTGGTGAAGCACCTCCGATCTGTACTCCTCCGGCAACACTAGTTGGTATGTGTGCTCGCTTCCCACCTGTCTCCTCCTGACGAGAAGGTTGTTACGGAGCTCCAATTTATTAACTTCTCTCAGTAACAGAGGCAGATTAGGAAGTTGGTCTCTCAGCAATGGTGGTGGCGACTCTCCACGTTCGAGCTGTGCGATGACGTGCTGGATTATGGGGTCGGCTCGCTGCTTGGAAGCAAGTTCGGTGGCTGAGAGCCGAGGGAGTAGAGGCGAGGTGAATTGGGTGTCGTCCACAAAACTGTCTGGAACACTGTCAGCATGGACTGACATGGACAGCACAAGGGCATGGTTGGGAGCAGTGTCTGGACTGTACAGCAGATGACGGTCGGAGACGGCTTTGATAGTCTGCTGGTCGAGAGTGACACCTGCTGGGTCATCAAGGTGTTGCTGGGCAAATTTCATAATGCGTTCTTGTTCTTTCCTCGATGTGTAATCATCAGACAGCTCACCGTGAGGCCTGCGGGACAAACCATCAGCGTCTGCATTCTGCTTGCCAGCTCTGTAGGTGATTTTAAAATCAAATGTGGACAAGGCAGACAGCCATCTATAGCTGGTGGCGTCGAGCTTAGCAGATGTCAACAGGTACGTTAATGGGTTGCTGTCTGTGACAACTGTGAATTGTGCGCCGTAGAGATAATCATTAAACTTTTCACAAACCGCCCACTTGAGAGCCAGGAACTCCAATTTATGGGCAGGGTAGTTGGCTTCACTCCTGGAAAGACCACGGCTGGCATAAGCCACTACTCTGTTCATCCCACCATGTTCTTGGTAGAGTATGGCTCCAAGTCCGGTGGCACTTGCATCAGTGTGAAGAATGTATGGCTTCCTAGGGTCTGCAAATGCTAGGACCGGTGAGGTGGTAAGTTTGGCGATGATGGTTTCAAATGCTCTTTGACAATCTTCTGACCAACGCCCACCAAACGGCTCTTTGGGGTTTAAGTAAGCATTAGGCTGAATCTTGGATTTAAACTTCCTCTGTGACGGAGGGTATCCTGAAGTGAGGTCGTGGAGTGGTTTTACAATTGCTGAATAGCTTTGGACAAATCTCCGGTAGTATCCAGCGAAACCAAGAAAAGACCGTAATTCTTTAAGGTTTTGGGGAACTGGCCAGGATGTCAAGGTCTTGATCTTGTCTGGGTCAGTTTTGATGCCATCTTGTGAAACCACATGTCCAAGGTACTTGACGGAAGTTTGGAAGAATGAGCATTTCTCTACTGACAATTTCAATCCGAACTCCTTCAGACGGTTTAGAACTCTCATCAGTCGCTTCTCATGCTCCTCAAGAGTTGGGGCAAAGATAATGATATCATCAATGAAAACCAAGACCTCTTTTAAGTGCAGGTCCCCCATGCACCTCTCCATAAGCCGTTGAAAAGTGCTTGGCGCGTTGGTCACCCCCTGCGGCATCCTGTTGAACTCGTAGAACCCCAAAGGGCATACGAAAGCAGTCTTTGCTTTATCTGCGTCATTCATTTCGATCTGGTAGTAACCAGACTTCAAATCAAGCACGGAAAACCATTTGGATCCTGAAAGCGCAGAAAAGGTGTCCTCCAGTTTGGGAAGTGGGTAAGCGTCCTCGATTGTCTGCAGATTTAATTTCCGGTAGTCAATGCATAAGCGCACACTCCCATTTTTCTTGCGCACGACGACGATTGGAGATGCAAAGGGCGACTCCGACTCTCTGATAATTCCAGACTCCAGCAGCTCCTTGAGATGACTTCTCACAGCATCAACATCCTGAGGGTGGATTGGCCTGGGCCTTTGCTTGAATGGGCTGGGATCAGACAGCTTTATTTGATGTTCCACCCTGTCTGTCCGGCCAAAATCCAGGTCGTGCTTTGCGAAGACCTCAGGAATGCTGTTAAGGTGTTCAATGATGCGCTGCTTCCACTCAAGTGGTAGAGGAGAGTCTCCGAAGTCGTATGGTAGTGGAGGCGGAATATCTGCAGGTTGGAATGTATGGACACTTTGCTTGTTGGAACAGATGCGTTGGAATGCACTTACTTGAGCGATGACTGTTCGTGCTGGGATAGTGATGTCATGGTCGGACTCATTGGTTACAATTACTGGTAGATGGCATGGCTGGCGTGCAGGCAGATCAGCAAGACAGGCCTTGACAATGAGACCACCAGGCAGAGCACATGAACCAGGGTGCTCAATTACAACAGCAGTTTCCCCCTGCAGCAACCGTGTGGCCAGAAATCCCTCAAGGACAGCAGTTTGGCCAGCAAAGATGGTGAACGAGTGGTTGAGTTGCAGGGTGGCATATTGGTCATCCAGGCTGTGACTGTGGCGCTGCTGAAGAATCTTGACTACAGCTTGATAACCCGAGGCAGCAGGCTGGATGAGCTGATCAGGGTAACGTTTACAGAATTCATCATAGGCAGAGTCGAGGGTGTTAGTGCCAACAAGGATCAAGGGTTGAGACTGGTTTAGGTCTGGAACCACAAGAGCCAGAGTATCCACAGCGATGGGGGAGCCGAGAAAAGCAGGTGGTAAGGTAATGTTTATTTTAATGTACCCCAAATAAGGCACAGACTGTCCATTAGCCCCTTCTATTTCCAACAGGTCATTTAGTGGCTTAATCTCATGGTCAGAAAGGTAAGTGTTGTAGAACGAGTGGGGCACAGTTGTTACCTGGGAGCCAGTATCGAAAAGACAGTTGAAATGGTTTCCTTTTATTTGGATTTGTCCTGTACTCTTCATTCCCACGAGGCCCCTTGGTAACTGTGGCACTCGGTGTAACTCTTTGGGACTGGTCGTGGTTGCAGCTTCTGAGTGTCCCATCACAGAAACTGCTTCTAGTTTGACTGAGTGTCCTTATTAGTCCATGCTTGCTGTTTTTGACGAAGCAGCTTCCTCTTCTGCTCAACCAGGCTGGGATTTGCTGCGTCAATACAGGAGGAAGACACATGGCCGTCTTGACCACAGTTGAAACAGTACCATGGCTTCGGCTTGACGATAGGTTTCGTTGAAGGGCGACTGGACTGGCGCGGTGCTGGCTTGAATTCTGCTGGATTTTTCTGTGCAGACAGGAAGGCAGACATCTGGAGCTGTAGCTGTCTCATTTGTTCTTTCAGTTCTTTAAGTTCGCTGGAACTGGTATGGCTACAGGAACAAGTACTCTGCGACTTAATATCAGCTTTCGGTTTAGAAGTACTGGAGCCGATGTGTTTCTTCATCAGTGTTTCTTTAGCCTGTTGTCGGTCTTCTTCTGTACGTAATAACAGCAGGAGTTCTGAAAAGGGCGGAGGATTGTTTTTGCGCTGCTCTAATTGTAACTTGGTGATTACAGCGTTGTCCCAGCATCCACGCACAAACTGATTCAGCAATTGTTTGTCTGTCTCAGCAGCTGAAATTCCTCCTCTCTTCACAACAGTGTTGAGCATGAGCTGAAGCCGCTGAAGGTAGAATGACGGTCGCTCTCCTGTATTTTGCAGGATATTCAGATATTGAGCATACAACTCCTCTCCGTCCTGTACCGTCCCAAAAGCAGAGTCCAGAACACGCAGCAGGACAGCGGGAGGTGTGTCAGGTCCAAGTCCTTTGACCAGGTCAGCAGCGGGTGTCAACAGGCTCTCTATGATGCGTCTGGTAACGTGTAAAGCAGACAGATTGGGATCAGCAAGCAGCAAGTCAATTTGGGAACGCCATGCTTCATAGTCTGCTTCATTATTAGGCTTTGGTTGGCGGCCAGAGAATGAACGGAGGCGAAGCAATGTAGGAACACTCAGGTCAGTATTTCGAACAACATGTTCAACAACAATCCTTTGTATCTCTGGTGGGTTGAGGTCATTTTGAGAGAGGGAAACCCGTGGAGTATAACCAGGTCCCCTTTGTTCAGGTTGAGAGCTTACTCGAGGTCTTGTCCCTGGCTGACCAGTAAAGGACGGACGAGAGGGCGGTTGAGAGGGATGTTGTACAGGCAGTGACATTAATGGCTCAGGCGCGGGCTGTGCTGTGGCTTGAATGTCCACCTTTGAATCCTGCGTTTCCTCTGTATTTGTCTCATCAATTTCATTTCCATTATTTTTATCCTGAGCTGTTCCACTCATTTCTAAATGCTGTTGGATTTGAGTCATCACAGTTCTTAGCACGTCCTCGAAACGTGTTCCGCTGCTGTCAGCCATTTCTTTAAAACTTCTCATGAAGTCGGGGGGTGGATTGGGGTTTGGATTGCTGCTCCCCGCTGTAGCACCGCACTCACTGGCGAGAGTAGTAATGTGGTACACACGGTCAGCAGCTGAATCTGATTTATACTTGTATGGAAGAAGTATATTTATTTTATGGAATGTGCTCGCGTCATCATACTCAGCGATCAGGTTTTTATAAAATAGGCTTTTTGGGTCACTAACATACACAAGGGTAAGGGTACCGAAACTGCGCAGAAATTTATGGACTTCATCGTCAGAGCTAGTATTTGTTACGCCGGTAACAAGAACAGAGCGTGTTATGTTAATGCCGGAGTTTGTGATGAAATCCATTGGGGGAAAAAAATCAATATTTTTTTTTTCATGAAAATATGAACCCAAAATGATTAAAAAAAATTAGTCACACACAAGGCTCCTGGCTAGCTCGCCAAATGTAACGCTCTGAGGCTAGGGCACTGACTGCGGACTTAGGGTGTAATTAATTAATCAGAAATAGGTCCGGCCACGGAGCCAAGGGTGCAAATAACCATACAAAACAACAGGTATTACGGTCTGATATTATATATTATATAGTTATGGCATAAATAGGCCGGTATGGTTACTAACAGGTACACAGTATTCAAATAAACAAATACCCATGTATTCCAAAACAACAAAAAAAAGAAAGCAAAAAGACCACAGCAAGGTGGCAAATGTGCAAGTCAGATACAAGGTTTTTTCCCTTAATATTGTTCAAGTTCTGAGAGTCCATTCGTCAGAAAAAGGTTCCAATTTAAGATCCAACCGTAGGGGGCAAAAGAAAAGGTTCGTTTGTCCTACCGCAGTGCACGTAGGAGAACAATGGTTGGGAAGCTCGCCATCCAATTCGTTGCAGGTGTGGGGGAAAAACCAAGGGGAAAAACCCCTAAACAAAAACCTGACCTAAACAAGGCCAAAGACAAGAATACAATGAGTTACACATAAATCAAAAATAAATAAATTGGTTTGAGCATTAAATAGCAACAGAAATACATGCTATAAATAACAGCAATCTACATCCATTCAAAATGGGTCATCTTAAGGACAAAACACATTACATCATACATACATTAGTAATTTCCAAGTGAAGCTTCAGAGTTCAATAATCACAAAATAAAGTGCACTTAAATCAAAGTCAATGGCTTAAACGCCAAGTCATTTCAAAGTTTTGGTATCAAAAGTATCAAAAATAAACATATGTTGCGCAACAGGGTTCAAGTCTTCAAATAAAATTCAAAGCCAATTCAAGTAAATATAGCCACTTGGGCATTTTGTTCAAAAAACACAAAACAGGCCAACAAGAGTCAATATCGCATAAACGAGACCTTATGTGATTCATTCCGGTAAGTAGGTGGAGAGCACGTAGCTGCGCTGACCGTGTGTGTGTGGATACGTTAGCATTTAGCGGCAGAGCTAAATGGATATTTGCAGCACCATATACATATAGAATTACGAATACACAACGGATTGACTCACCGGTGAGTGGGGGTGCAGATCGGGCCAACAAGCAGGTCCCGACAGGTGGACAGAGGAGCATCTACGGTATTATTATGGAATCGATATGGATAATTAGTATGAGTTATCATCGTTAAATACGAGCGACAGAATGAACGGACTGGTCAACTCACCGATGAGCGGAGTGAAAATAAGAGCACCGTAAAGGCACCTGCCTACAAGGTTTATCTTGCGGGGGTTCTAACAGAACGCCGGCTTGTTCACGCCACAGCTGGAGAGGATTCAAATGTCGTGCCACAACAGCAAGAGCGGGGGATGTCGGAAGTGACGGAGAGGGTTTAAAGGGAACGGGGCCGCCCCCTTAAAGGAACAGGACGTTGGGACTTTATCTAACATGGGTTACACAATACATTAATTTTGAGAGCTAAGATGTATAATTTTCTCTCTAAATCACTGCTCCTTGTTTGACCACAACATGGTAGCAATACCTTATTGTGTTGAAAGTGACAATGATAGGCAGTATAAATCCATCACATTTAGTTCCTGAACAACAGGCTACTATAGTTACATTTTGCTACTGATACATGCACTTAATAATGGACATAAAGTAGAGATAATGTTGACAATATCCCATGTAGGAAATTAAAAGTTAAAGTAAAACAGAATTACTGAATAAATCCAAACCTGTATAGGGGCCCTGCTGCGCCTCATGCTCATGGCGAGTCCACAGTTGCAGCGGTGACTGGTTGCCCTCAGTGCGTAGTCCTTGGCAGTTCCAGCCACGCTGGAAAAACTGAAGGTGCTTCTGTATGTGGGGCACAAAGCACCAGTGCAGAGCATAGAGATGCATTTCATTGTCAGGATTGAGAAGGCCTTCTCTCTCAAGGTTGGTAAAGATGGTGTAGAAGAGATCAAGAACTCCCATATAAACGTCTCTCCAGAGCCTTTCGATTCTGATGGGTATAAAGGAAAAACTATTTATTCTACCTACAATGAACACAAACAAAATATACAGGGAAAATACCTTTACCTAATACTTTTACCTACTGTTGGTGTATGACAACACTCCCATCAATGATAAGCGCAGTAAATTAGAACTGAATTAAATACGTAAGTAATAAGTGATGTATTCAATATTCACTCTAAATAACAGTTAATGACAAAGTTTAATTTTAATTCTCTTAAAGGATAAGTTGATTTTTTCAAGTTTGTCTTCAAACAATGCTCACATGCCCACATGTATGATGAAAGAGTTTTTTGTTGCTGTAGTTGTTCCTCTGTCCATCTATACTGGCTGTGGAAAATCTAATGCTAACCATTCCATTGTAAGTGATGGCTGGCCTTGTTCTGTGACTGCTGAAGCCTCATATATGCTTCAGAATGAAGTTCAGCTGAACTACAGAATGAGGACTAGATTTGTCATCACTTACATTGGAATCACACTAGAATAGTAATGTTCTCCTGGTCAGTATAGATTACAGAGAGACAATTAGAGAACAACTCTTGATATTTACACTAACGTTAATGTTGAAAAGCTCATAATCTGCTGCCACAAAAGCTTGATTGTATTAAGATAGACCTGAAGAGACAGGTTAAGTCAGTTTATATTGCCATCTTTTACAAAGTGTTATTTTGATAAATTCTAAAAGAAACGTAGTTCTGGGCAAGAAAAAAAAAGTCTCAAAAATGCAAAAAGGACCAGGGCATGGGGACAGGATTCAGTGTAGGGTGACGCCGGCCACCCCTGGCCACCACCCAGATCCGCGATCCCCATGGCATGCTTTGTCATATAGACTTATTGCCTCATCTTTGCAGGTCTTCAGAAAGCTCAGTCCCGGACCTAAAATGACCAGGAAGTGGTTTGTAGACGCATGACTTTAGTTGCCGACTTTGAACTTCATCATAGGCATAGATAGCTATCACCACAGCCTTTATTGAATGTTAGCCATACCCTATAGTTCCCAGGCATGGATATTTTAGAAATAAGTAATACAAATAGAAAGAAAAGAAAAGGTAATTGTCAAACACTATCGGGTTTTCCACAATTTGTTTAAGATTTTTGATAAGTGATTGTGTCCAAACATGCAGCTGTTCTTCAATTTTAAAATCCAATTTCAAGATTTGTAAATTAGTATCTCTACAGGTAAGTCATTAATGCCGCTATGTGGGGGACACGTGTATATTGTAATTGAGCTAACAAATGTTAGGGCATTACATTCATTTAATTGGTTCAGCATTTAGGGAAGCCTGAGGGGACAGTAATGATCCTGCAGGACAGCCGACAGAATCGAGTCACACACACAGTCAGCTTACGTCCGTGCAGCTTCCCACCTAAAGGCAGGGTATGTTTGGTGCATCCTTGTATGGTCTTGCTTTCACGGCTCAGTCCAGAAGGAAGAAAGTAATTTGAGAGTTGTATGGATTCTTGTGATGGTGTGCATTTAGATGAATGAGTTGATAAATATGCTTTTAAAATGAAAATGAAATGATTAGTCGTTATACACTCTGTCTGGAGGTCTCTGACTGTACACACAGAAACACTGACACATGACAGGAATGTAAAACGGTTATTCTTGCCTTTTCTTTCAAAAGGGACATTGGCAAAGTGGTGGAGGTGCTCTATGGGGAGAGCCCACCTCCCATCATGATTATTGGACACAGCATGGGTGGGGCCATTGCAGTTCACACTGCCGCTGCAACCATATACCATCCCTGCTTGGCCTCTGTGTCATTGACGTTGTAGAAGGTAACTAACTGGAGACAGATATTTTTCTTAATTTACATGATAAATGTTCGTAATTAAATCAAATGATCTCCGTATTAATCGGTGTATTCATGTCAAGTGATTGTTGTTTATTGCGTTCAGGCACAGCGATGGATGCTTTGAACAGTATGCAGAATTTCCTCAGAAGTCGGCCAAAGACATTTAAATCTCTGGAGAATGCCATTGAGTGGAGGTAAACCTGCTTCGATGTATGATTGGACTAAAATATACTACTCTGCAATTTGGTTAATGGTAGCATATAGTGTCATACACATTATTTACTAAAACCGAAAAGAACCTCGCTGAAAGCATTTCCCCTGTGTTGCTTCTCCTTTGCCGTCAGTGTGAAGAGTGGCCAGATTCAAAACATGGAGTCAGCACGAGTGTCAATGGGAGGCCAGTGAAAAAGTATGTCTTCTCTGCTTCTCATCTGTACGTTAAAGGAGAAATCCGGTAATTTTTGACCCCATTTCCGTTGTCCCCAGGGTCATCCCGACTTATTAGAAGCAAAAAAACAGACAAAAATTGACGTTGCCTAGCCCGAGATCTGTACCTGCCTGGCAGCCTTCCAGACTCGCTCCAATGCTAACCCATTGGGGCAACTTTTATCTGCTTTCCTGGGCCTCAGAAAACAATTCCAAGACCTATGCAACACAGGTTGGGTCCATACGAGACACCACGGCGCTCGTTTAGCTCAAATAGTGTGGCAAAACGACATAAATATGTGTGTTTTTGCATGGAGTTACTCACCTCAAATCACTCCGTAGACATTAGCAGTCGTTAGCCGAGCGCCTGTCGTCCCTCCCAGTCACCGCAGAAACGAAAACGTTTTCCTCGTAGTTTTGATTTTGTATCCATAAAGAAACGACCGAGCAGTGCAGTCGTTCTGTCCTGTCCGTAATAAATCCAGGAAGCTGTTATATCCATATGTATGACTATGTTACAACATAGCAACGATAGCTTACAGCTAGTAACGCGCCGGGCATGTCCATGTCCAACCCTTCAACACCTTTTGCTCTGTGATTCTCTGGGATGGCTTCCAGCACTCCAGGCCTGTTAATCAACCACCTTATGAGAGAAATCCACCCTTTGAACACAAGGAGACCAGATTCCCGTAAAGCGACACTGCTTCCTTCTCCGTGGCCACTGACATGAGGCAATCATCTCCATAAAAGCAGTGCACTAGTTTGTCCACCGTTTCCTCACTGTATTGATGCCCATAGTCCTCTGCACACTTTCTGAGAGCGAAGTTGGCACAACTGGGAGATGATGTCGCCCTAAACAAATGCACCTTCATCCTATGCTCAGCAGGTAGTTGCTCCATATCCCCGTTTGGCCACCAGAGGAACCTGAGGAGGTCTCTGTCGTCAGGAGGCACCTGTACCTGATGGAACATGGATTCAATGTGGGCCATGATCACAAGATCAGAGAGCTGGTAAGATCAGGGCCCTGTAGAAGTTGAGCATTCAATGATGTACCTTGATATCTTGCTCCACAGTCAAACACAATTTTGCCCATCACCACGGTCCAGCTCCTCTTTGGGCACCTTCTCAGCATAGCCTTTAGCCACCAAATCATTTATAAAGGTGTTATACTCGGTATGAAATGTTGAGTCCTTCTGAAACCTTCTTTTCAGAAAACACAAACGCTGCTCAACAATTCTTTTGTTATTTGGCATATTGACATCAATGTTCCTTAAAGGCAATGAAATCTGGTAATGCCCCTCCACCTGTTTTGCTGAGTTGGTGACAAACTCCAAGAATCTTTGATTCTCTCTTGACATTGCAGGTTGTTCATCAATGCTGACAGTATCTCCACGGTTTCCTGTCAGTGGACCATTGACAGTCCAGCCCAACATTGGTTCCTATAAGAAGCTCTATTCCTGCATCAATCTGAGGTAAGTGAATGTCTTTCAGATATGACCATTGTTTAATATCCCTTTCAGTCGGAATATTTCTGTTATATTCTCTGTTCACAGGCATGGACTCTTGCGTATAAGCTCTTGGCAGCTCGAGAAAATTGTCCCGCTGCTTCCAACTTTCTCCTGGCCCATGGTTCGGAGGAGAATGTGGCCCTTCCTCCCTGTGAGGTGGAGCTTTTGCATTAAGCTCTCAGTGTAAAACACAGCAGTGCTCCCCTGATCCAAGAAAGCATAAGTGACAACAATTTTGGTTCCTTTATTAGATTTAACCAGTACTGGTACAATAGGCAGTTTGCAGTCCTGGTCTCCAGCCTCTGTTAGACCACTTGACATCAGTCAACACGCAGCTCTGGGCTCCTCTGCGTCCGCTCGGATTCTTTAACGGGTTCCTTGTGAAGTACAGTGGGAGGTTTAAGGCTACACCTTGAGCAGGAAATCCTTTTATGGCAATCTTTACTGATGTGACCTGTACACAAGCACCAAAACAGATGCCATTTTCCTTCAAGAAGCCTATTTTCCTCTCATGAGGCATTCTTCCCATCTGTACACTAACGTGTGTCCTCCTCCACAGCAGATGCATGCTCTCCTTCCCGTTTGTTCAATTTCCTTTTCTTTCCTTGCAGACAGATGTTTGTTCTCCAGAGGGCCTACAGTGGTAGCAAAACTGCTCCCCTTGTTTCCAGGACGAAACTGTGGCTGAGGTTTGTTTGTTCCTCTAATCATAGTTATGGGTTGAGAGTCTTGTATATTGCCAAACACAGGATCTGTCATAATTTTCACTTGCCTTTCAATGAAGTCAGCAATATCTGTGATTCTAGCTCTTTGGTCGTATCGTTCTTGCAACTCACATGTTTGGTTTCTCCATTTGTCTCTGAATTTGTAGGGAAGTTTTGGTTTTGTTCATATGAAGTTGTATTCATGTTTGTATTTGTTTCTGTTTGTTTTGGAATAAATTCATCTGCATTGACATTGAGTAATTGTTTAGCTTGTGCCTTTTCAAAATATGATTTCATTCCATCCGAGACTTTTGATGTTCTTTTTCCACTCGTTAGCTTTTTGGCTTGAGAATTTTAAGTTTTGGCATTTTATTTCTCCAATTTCAGTGTTCAGTTTGAGCTCTTCTCTCCTTTTGCGCAGGCGTTGTTCCTCTTCTTCCAAAGCGTGCTTTTCCTTTAATAATTTGTGCCTCATGGTTAAGGCTGCCAGCTCCGCTTCTACATTTACATACAAAGCGACTTAAAATAAGTACATTTGTCAAAAGAAGGAAACAAAGAAAACACAACATATCATTGCCGATAAAGTAAGAGCTAAAAATAGAACAAGTGTTAGGTCCTCATCTGAGTAAAGTAGATGTGACGTCCCTGTTCTGTCTGCTTCTCGGTGCCTTCCAGGAACACCAGGAAGCAGTGGGCGGTCCTAAGCAGACCACACCTTAGGGCGTGGTGTCATTGATAAAAGGCCGCCTCAGTCAGTCTGCTCTCTCTCTCTGGTGGTTGAGCAGCTGACTGCTGCTATGGCCTACAACCTGCTATAGTTTGTTTTCTTACACACACACATACATGCACACACCTGCACACCCACACACACTACATTTGATGCAACACACAGCCACATTATGTTCCTTTTGGGTTGTTTAGTTTAATAAACACTGAGAAATTCTCAGAGCTCTGTGTGTGCCCTCTCCTTTGTTTCAAACTGTGAGTCAGGATTGTAACAAAATGGGGGCTTGCCGGGATACTCCAGAATCCTGGATTGTATGGTTGCTTGGTAGGTTTCAGCTGTAATGTTGTGTTGTTGGCTTCATCAGTGGTCTGTTGTGGTGAGTACCCAAAAGCTGATGTTGTTGCTGCAGCCTGAGGAAAGCATTTGTTTGGGGGAGAGGCTTTCACATCTCTGGGGAAATGTGTGTTGGGTCAGTGTGTGATGAGGTTGTTGCCTCAGGAGTTGGTGTTGCTAACCTGCCTGCATTTTGTTGCCCTTAAATCAATGTCGTGCTATGAAACAGCCTAAGTCAGTGGAACTACTTTCCCGGTAGGCATAAGAGCAACCTCCACCTGCGAGCTTGTTGTTTAATGTTGACAGTTTGTTATTTTTGTGCACTAGCGCGGCCACAGCAAGTTCTGCTTTGGGTACACCTCCATGACTGTCCAGGTGGGTCGCTATTTCAATAGTAGCCCGGCCGAGTCGATGGGCTTTGTGTTTCAATTTCCCAGCAATGCTAGTGCATGAAGACTAGGGTTGAGAGAGTCATCTAGTTTCTGGTTAGGTAGTCAGCTAGGGGAAAGGAGGTTTCACATTGTGGTTGTTTCACAGGGTTGAGGGGAATTTGTCCGGTTGTGGTGCTGTGCAGGTTAATCTAACTTTAGTTTTGCCGGTAAAAAAAAAAAAATCCCTTCCAGGTATGGTTGGTGTGGGTTGGTGCAGTTGGGGGTGTTGCCTGCTGCTGTTGAAGGCGTTGATGCTGTAAGTGCATCAACTCCTGCCTTACCGGCAGTTTTTCCCAAGGTCAGCCCCCCAGAACAGTCTTTGAAGTTTGTGCGGCCTGTGGTTGGCATGTCTTTGACCTTTTGAGCAACAAAAAGAGTTGTTGACCCTGCAGCATAAATTGGAAATGGAGCGTGAGGAAAAGGCTCAGGAGATGGCCCAGGTTCTTCATGCTCAGGCACATGCTGTTGAACTGGAGAAACTGAAATGCACCGCCAAGATACGTGAGGCTGAATTACTCCAGCAGAGGGATCAGCAACAAATTGAACGTTACAAGCTGGATTTGTTAAGGAGGGTAAGATGGTTAATCCAGCATCGGATAAAATGGGGGTCCATGGAGCTGATGGGTCTCCATATTTTGATGTGTCTACATGTTTACGGTTGGCGCCAAAATTCTCAGAGCGGGACCCCGACACTTTTTTCTTACTCTTTGAGCGGTTAGCCAGAAACAGGATTTGGAGTGATTCAGAGCAGACCTTGCTGCTCCAGTGTGTGTTAACGGGGAAGGCCTAGGAAGCCTAGGAAGCCTATTCCGCGTTATCGATGTTGGACAGTGAAAACTATCTGATGGCCAAGCAGGCCGTGTTAAAGGCTTATGACTAGTACCAGAGGCATATCGGCAGAAGTTCAGGGGCGTCCGGAGGCAGGACCGGGAAACATACGTTGAATTTGCACGTGAACTGTCTACTCTTTTTGGCCGTTGGCGGCTGGCCTCTGAGGTTAAGACCTTTGAACAACTGTGTGAACTGGTTTTGGTGGAACAATTCAGAGAAACTTTAGCTGAGGCTGCTGTTTTAGCTGATTTATTTATTTATTTATTCCGGGCATGTCAGTTAAATCATCATCATCACACATCTTTGTTCAAATAATACAATGCACATGGCCGAAAGGGAAAGCGGGAGAAGCCAAGGCTTATCTAGTCCCGCCCCCATTACCCACAGGATAAAATCGTCATCATAATATTATCTTATCTTTTGCATTTTCCATTTGACATAACATTTTCTTTTACTTGTGACATTTGACATAACATGTTACAGCAGTAGGTGGTACAGAGAGCTGAAGTCCAGTGCATACAGATTACGTGGATGTCCCGTCCGGGCACGTAGCTTCACCAGAACCCGCACGCCGTGTTGAGAACACTCTGTCGATGGCATTCAGTGACCAGTTCAGCAACTCCATAGTGGACTGTTGGATTAATAGTCACGGTTGGTATTCATACCTAATTTATCTCCACATTGTTGATACTCCCTGCTACGTACAACTGACATCGTACCATACAAGTTTCTCAGGTTCAACTTATTGTTTGGGTACAGAATGTTCATTTGTTATGCTCCCATCCCGTCACAACACCATGTCTGCTGATTCGTGCCTCAGACCAATGATATGATGAATATGCTCTGACTCATAAAGTCTGGGGGGAAAATGTACGTAAGGGCGGAGCTAGTGGTTATCCCAGGACTTCAGGGGGTGACTCTCCTGCATTCAAAACAGTTAGCAATATTGGCAAATGGGATTCTAGTCGAACTTCATTGTTTGGGCAAAGGCCACTGGAAAGCTGACTGTCCTGTTTTTCACCAGTCCCACTCAGGTTTCCGGCCTGTTAAACCTGCAGCTTTAGTTGCTCCTGTACGGGGGACAGTGAACATGCTGCGTTAAAAGGCTGAGGCCATTGCTGCAGTACAGCAGCACACTAAGCCTGTTGCACTGGTTTCCCGCCTCGCATTTGAGGAGCCGTTGTGTCCCCCTGAGAAAACCTTCGTGAACATTTCAGAGAAAAAACACAACATGGTTAAGCTTGAAGACATTGATCCTGGTTATCGAAAACATGTGAGTGAGGGGGTTGTTTCAGTGGTAGGAAGTGAGGAAAAAGTTCCAGTCAAAATCCTCAGAGATTCTGGTGCGCTG
The DNA here is from genome assembly GCA_029853015.1 of Chelidonichthys spinosus. NCBI lineage: Eukaryota > Metazoa > Chordata > Actinopteri > Perciformes > Triglidae > Chelidonichthys > Chelidonichthys spinosus. The sequence goes on from CM056835.1 coordinate 2,945,201, forward strand.
GACTCTTTCATTGTAGCCTCTGTGTTGCAATTTTCAACAGACACCGCCACTGGAGACTCTGTATTGGTGAAAGGTATGGGGTTGAATGTGTTTCCGGTGCCTTTGCATAGGGTTGTCCTCTGGTCAGATCTGATCAAAGGGGAGGTGTCTTTGGCAGTGCGGCCGGCTCTTCCAGTTCAAGGGGTGCAGGTGATTTTGGGAAATGATCTGATTGATGGTCCATTTCCTGAGTCTCCTCCCTCACTCGTTGTCACCTCTTCTCCAGTTGTTGGCCAGATGGAGGTTGAGTGTGATGACTACAAACAGATTTTTCCAGTGTGTGTGGTCACAAGGTCACAGACACTAAACAAAAATGACTTGGTGGCTACAGAAAAGAATGTTCCACATGTCCAATTTCCTTTACCTGCCTTTCCATTCTCTGTCTCGAAAGCCGAGCTGGTACAGGAGCAGCAGAGGGATCCTGCTCTGACCGAGCTGTTCCAGCAGGTGCGTCCACTGGAAGAGATGGAGAGTGTGGCACAGGGGTATTTCTTGGAAGATGACGTGTTGGTGAGGAAATGGTTGCCCCAGAGCGAAAGGTTTGTTGGTGACGCCATTTTCCAGATTGTGGTTCCATCTGGACTGAGGGTTGGTATATTGAAAACCGCTCATGATATGGCTGCGGGACATGTGGGGATTAAAAAGACCTATGACAAAGTTTTGTAGTATTTATATTGGCCTCGGCTGAAGAAAGATATATCTGTTTATATTAAAACATGCCATACTTGTCAGCTTACAGCTAAACCAAACCAGTGCATTAAACCAGGTCCTTTGCATCCTATAGCAGTTGCAAATCAACCATTTGAACATTTGTTAATTGATTGTGTCGGCCCACTACCAAGTCTAAGTCTGGAAGTTTGTATCTTTTTACAGTGCTGTGTCAGACAACTCGTTATCCGGCTGCTTTTCCCCTCCGCAACATAACAACCAAGTCAGTGTTGAAAGCTTTGACACAGTTTTTGTCTGTATTTGGTATTCCCAAGGTTGTTCAAAGCGATCAGGGAACCAATTTTACATCAGGAATGTTTGCAGATGTGCTGGGAAAGCTTCATATTAAACACATCCAGTCAACCGCTTATCATCCAGAGAGTCAGGGGGCCATCGAACTCTTTCATCAAACTCTCAAGTCCCTTTTGCGCTCATAGTGTACGGAGGTGGGTCTGGATCGGGAGGAAGGACTGCCATGGCTAATGCTGGCGGCTCGTGAGGTCACACAAGAGAGCACTGGTTTTAGCCCAAATAACCTTGTGTTTGGTCACGCAGTTCGTGGTCCTTTGGCTGTGTTACAGTCTGATTGGACGAAATCTCCTCCGGAAGAACTTACAGCTTATGTAAATGGGTTCAAGAGACAGTTGTATGAGTAAAGATGGCAAAAATTTAGAAAAGGCTCAAGATAAGATGAAGCAACTGTATGATCGCCGGGCTGAAGTGCATGTCTTTTGCCCCGGGGATCAGGTCCTGGCCAACCTCCCAGTGGTGGGGTCTCCTTTTCAGGCTAGGTTTGGGGGGCCTTATTCTGTTGCTCGACAGGTTACAGATTTAAATGATCTGATTTCCACTCCTGACAGACGGAAGACTACACAGTTGTGTCATGTTAAGATGTTGAAACCCTATTTTCCACGTGTTAGTGGGGGTGAAGTGAAGCCGGTGGCTTTGGTGTCTTCAGTGGGGGGTGTGATCCCTCCCTCTGTGGATGGTGGAGAGGAGTGGAGCTGTCTGATCTCATTTTGTCATTTCCTGTTTTGTTCTCAGACACTCCCACGAGGACCCACCTCATAGAGCACGATATTGAGGTGGGCGATGCTGCACCGATTCGTCCGAGGTTTTACCGGTTCCCTCATGAGAAACGAACTCAGCTGGAGGCAGAGGTGAAATACATGTTAGAGCACAAGATTGCTGAGCCGTCCTGCTCTTGCTGGGCTTCCCCGTGTGTGTTGGTTAGTAAACCTGATAAAACTTTCAGACCCTGCACTGATTTTCACAAGTAAATAACATCACAAAACCAGACTCGTATCCACTTCCTCGCATGGAGGATTGTGTGGATCATGTGGTCACAGCAAAATATGTCAGCAAATTTGATCTCTTACAGGGATATTGGCAAGTGCCATTGTCAAAACGTGCTCAAGAGATTGCTGCGTTCATAACACCCTCAGGCCTTTACTCCTACACTGTCATGCCGTTTGGTTTAAGAAAGGCCCCTGCCACCTTTCAGCGGCTAATGAACCAAGTGAGCAGCAGCACTTCTGCAGGCTGGTCCTGATGGTATTGACCATCCGGTCGGGTTTTACTCCAGAAAATTCAATTCTTATCAGTTGAATTACTCTATTGTTGAAAAAGAGGCCCTGGCCCTCATTTGGGCCCTGCAACATTTTGAAGTATATGTTGGTGGAGTTAGAACCCTAGTAGTTTATACTGATCATAACCCGCTAACGTTCCTGCACTCATTACAAAATCCAAATCAGCGACTGATGAGGTGGTGTTTGTTTTTCCAGCCCAGATAAATCCCGTTATAGGCGTGAATGAGGAGCTGATGTCATTTACTTTCTTGGTGAGGTAAGTTGCAAAGTCATCGGCAGTAAGGGAGGAAGGAGAGGGTGGGGTAGGAGGGGTGAGGAGGGAGGAGAACATGAAGAAGAGTTTCCTGGGGTTGGAGGCAGAAGAGTTGATCTTTGCCAGGTAGAAGGCAGATTTAGCTGCCGAAACAGTTGAGGTCAAGTCAGAGAGGAGGTGGTGGTAGTGAGCAAGGTCCTCGTGCTGGCCCGATTTCTTCCATTTTCTCTCTGACGCTCGCAACAATGATCTATTGGTTCGCAGATGTTCAGACAGCCAGGGAGGGGAGGGAGATGATCGCGCAGGTTGTGAGATTGGGGGACAGAGAGTGTCCAAAGAAGAGGAGAGTGAGGACATCAGGATGGAGGAGGCTTCCTCAGTAGGCATTAAGGAGAACTGTTCTGAGGATGGTAGCGAAGAAATAACAGTTGAGAGAGTGGAGGGAGTGAGGGATTTCAGGTTGCGGCGGCTGGTGACCGTTCGAGGCGTACAGGGGAGGGATGTGGTTTCTGCCATTAAACGTGCAGAAGAGGTTGAAAAACATTGTGACTGAGATGTTTTGTGGCTTCCAACATTTGAAACACTGTCGCTTGGTTTAATGTCATCCTCATTTTCATTTGCTTCATTCATTTCCACAGAGAGTTATGGTATTTCTGGTGAGTCCTGTTGTTCCTGAGAGATTTTTTGTTCAATCTCAACAATCCATGTTTGAGTGTTCTTTTGAAATGTATTGTAGTTCATAATCCTTGGAAACCATTCCTTTTGTTTAATGAGTTCATCCTCAGGAAGTAGAGGCAACAGTTCATTGTATGAGGCTGTGGCATTTTCACAGTGTGTTTAAATTCCCCAAAGGTCATTCCGTGTCATTTCATCAAATTTCTGAAAATCTTCCCACCTGACCATCTCAAAATATCCTGAAAGAATTCAAGTACAAAAACACACTTGTTAATAGGACAAATCCAAAATATTAGTTCTCTACTGTTAACAGTTTTCTTATGAAACATCATTGAATGAAGGGTAGTTTAGACGCTTTTTGGCATCATACTCTGAAAAGCCATTTTTAAACAGCAATATCTGGAAAAATATCTCACCTGGGGCCTTCAAAATTTCTACAGTGTATATCTGTTACTAATAGCCTCCAGACATGAAATATCAGGGGTGTAGCTCAATGATAACCTAGTATGGTAGGTACTTAAAATGTGGCTTGTTCCGATCTCAAAAATGTATTGATTTTTAAACTCTTTTTCAGCCACATATTGAATATACTTATACTATATATGTGTGAAGTCAAAACATTTTTTTTTTTTTTTTTTTAATTTTAACATTGGCTAATTTAAACAGGGTTATTGCTTGGTTTAAATGAATGATAAATCCTTATACTTTGAATTTTCTTCCCCCTCAGTTGGTGCCAACGACGTCATCGGCCGTCCTGCACGAGGTGGACGTGAGTATGGACTCGTGGATGAGGTAGGTCAGGTTGGGTTTTTTTGGACACTTCTCCGAAGATGAGGACAGCGAGCAGGAGGACGTTCAGGACGATGGATGGACGAGCGATGATTCTGGCTACAGCTTCATGTTTGAGGCTTCTGATGACGAGGATGAAGAGGAGGAAGTGGATGAAGACGAAGATGATGACTTCAGACTTCAGCAGTTCACTCTTCTCAGCGTCTGGCAGGGATTCCGTAAAGAGATGTTTCCCGGTCTCCTTCCCTTTTGTCCTTCCGTCTCCGTCCCTTCTGGTGTGAGCCGCCCTGAAGAAGATCCATCCTTGGTTCCTCAGGGGCCAGAAGATTCCACTCCTTAACCTCAGGCTGCAGCTCGTCCACAAAGAGAAGCAGAGAAGAGGACGCACAGGTAAGTGTGAAGAGGCAGAGGATCTCCGAGGACAGCAATGAAGAGGATGATGATGATGACTTCAGCTGATCGCCATGGAAACCCATTCCATGAAGCTCTCTATGCACTGTTCTTGAGCTCATCTGAAGGCCAGTACCAGTAATGACATAAAAGTTAACTTTACATCAGTGGGATGTATTTATTATAGGAGCTTTCTAGAATAGTATTCCATTGTTTATAATATAATTTCAGACCTTCAGGATTATACACACTGCACCAGACTTCCAACAAGAAGAAACCATGTGGAAGACCTAGACTCATCTTCCAGGGCCAGATGAGAATGACACCACCCGCCTCACCCACCAGCCAAAGGGTGAGGCGGCTCCCGACCAGCACAGAGGACTTTTTTGGGAAGCTCCTCTCTCACTCACACACACACAACACACACACACACACACACACACACACACACACACACAGGATTTATTTCGGATTATTTATAGTTTATAGAACTATTATTTATTTTCTAGTTGATCTGTCTGTGTAAAACTGTATATATCATCTCAATCTGTACAGTATTGCTTGCTTTGTTTTGTGTCAACATTTATTGTTGTACAGCTACTCTGTGTGTCTGCTATTGCCCTCGGGGACAAATAAAGTTTTTGAATTTAATTGTACAACCTCTTTGCATCTGTGCTCAGAAATTAAGGAGACAGACCATTTGTATGCATTATTGAAAAATCTATAAAGAATGCATTCATATTCATAGTATGTCAAAACAAGTTGTAGTATGTCAAATATTCATGAAATAGACATTGTATAGTATGCGAGGAAAACAAATTAAAATAGTACATCTCAAAAAGTCATAGTGTAGCATGTTGAATAAAAGTGGTCGTATAGTATGATGATGAAAGTAATACAAAAAATCATAGTATGTTTTGTCAAGAAATGTAAAAGTCATAGTAAAATATGGCTTTAAAAATCAATGGTGTAAAATGTGAAAAAATAATTATATTGCAGGACAACAAAGTCGCGCGATATAGTATGTTGATGAAACAAGTCTTATAAGAGTCATTACATAGTATTCCATTAAAAAGTGATATTAAAGTATGTCAAATAAATTCATAAAGTCATTGTATTGTGTCTAAAAAAGTTTAGTTATTAATTTAGTTTAAGTTTAGTTATTAAGTAATAGAATATACTTTTTTTTAACTTTTTTAACTTGTTTCTAATATGAATAGTCGATGAAGTGACAAGTCGGGCTATCATTTGTCTGCAGCAAGACTCAAGAAAGGAGCAGCACATCAGCTTGGGAGATTCAGAACCAGAATCAGCTTTATTAGCCAAGTATGCACACATACAAGGAATTTGACTCCGGTAGGATGGACACTGTTCTCAGACAGTAGACAGTAGACATACATACAAATGTAAGGCAGTTGCCTATTTTGGCCAATAGATGGCCCTGTTGTATTATTTATGCCCTCAGGCGTTACGCGATTGTTGCTGATTGTCCTTTACGGTCACGTGTTTTTCACGTGTTGGTTCAGTGTTTGTTTATGGTTTGCAAGGTAGGCACTATAGATATCTCTCCACATCGTAGTAAAATATCTTGACCATAAATCGTTAATACGCTGTTCTATTTAAATGATGTGTTTATTGAGATGTTTGTCTCCCACCATGATGAAGTGTTAGGATTTATAACCTGGTTACTGTATTAACATTCAACCATTTTTACTCTAACATATACAGACAAATATCACTGGCTCTTTTACATTGACACCATATCTATGCTTTGGTGTGAAACATATAAACACCTAACACACCGTAAGTTCTCTATATATCCCAGTAACTTGGCCTAGCTAATAACGTGGCTCATCACGTGCAGTTAGCTTAGCTTTAGCTTTAGCTTCGGCTTCAGAGTGACGGGGATAACCGACAGAAAACATCAACAGTGCAGGAATATTCGGCCAACTACCTCGCCACCTCTATAACTCTGTGGTGTTACTCTTTTTATATGTCTCTTTTATCAGTTTTCTTATACCTGAGAAAACACAGCAATACAGTTAAGCTTCTGTCCAGCCGGATGCAGAATACATGCTGTGTTTACTCTTGACAGGGTTGCTCATTAGGGGGAATACTCCCCCTTGTGGCGCGAAGAGGCCACTACACCCCTGTATTGCCTGTATAAAATAACAGAAAATATAAATATGAAATAACTAAAAACTATATGAGTGTCCCTTTTATAACCATCTGAACTTATTGTCCTCACAGTATGATGGTGTAGTTAAACATTTACTAATGTTTGACTTTATCACCCTCCAACGTGTGAGGGCCTCAGCAGCCTCTCAGGAAGGAAATGAAACAAAAGAGAGCATTAGTAGGTGAGTTGTGGTTTACCAGAGGTAGGCCTATGTGCTACAGGCAAACAATCTTGTTGAAGTTAACTTCAAAATTATTATTATTTATAGAGTACAAATGAACGCAGGCATGTTCCAAGGTTTTAAGTTCTAAAATAAGCAATATGTGACATTTTTAGGAGGTATGATAATATAAATATGATCCAAATGTCAAAATTAGCCAAACACTGGAAGAGAGATGGGAGACACAGTCGACTGGATGAACAATGAGAATAATTTGTGTTCCCCCTTGAATCCGATTGAGAGACTGTCTCAATGGTCAACACAACAAATCTAATTCTTGTTCACTCTGGGGATTCATGGACCAAAATGCATGAAGTACATAAGTTATCACATGATGTACAACAGTATTCATCCTTGTGGAACATTCCTGACATCTTTTTCTCGGTTTAGTCACTCTCATGCACGTACTGATTTAATTTGCCCAGAAGAGGTCGCTGTTCTCCCTTTGAATATCTCGTCATGGTTTTGAGGAGAGTTGTTGTTGAGTTTCAATGTTTTCCTGCCAATTTAAATAGCTTTTCGAACATACTGTGATATTAAAATAATGTATAATGTTTGGGGATCTGCAGACAGACACAAAACATAGCTGCATCACATTCACACAACACCTGGTAGTCACATGACTAATCAGGAAGTGGTAAATGTTTGCTGGCTGCAAGTCAGACTCCTTTATGTTTGCTGGACACTGTTGTGTGAGTTGGGCTCCCTTCTTCATTGGAGGTACTGTTGGTCATGGTAGAGCATGTTTTAATCACTGCCATCTGAGTTTTAATACTTATGCATTTCATTTTAATAGGGTAGTTTCTAGAAGTGTGCGTCCACTCTTCACGGAGGACACAGGCTTCTGCAGGGAGTTTTTAATAGTGATGTGACTACCTCAATGTGACCTGAGCTGCTGGGCTGCACTGGTAAATGTCTCAATATGCACATTTCCATTGAATGCGTTATCTGCATTTGAACGTGTCCTTTTAATGATTTTCTCTGTTTGTAGCAACGGAACGTTCAGTGTTTCTTCACCTGTCATTGTGCTGTAGGACAGTTGAGCATACTGAAAAGTAGGCCTTTATTTTTGTGTCATGTTTGAATTGTTTGAATGCTATGCTGTTTAATGAGGCTGGCCACTAACAGGATTGTTTTCTCTTGAAACCAGGGACCAGGCCAGTCACTGTGTGTTCTTTAAGTAGTAGGCAGTTTTTTTTTATTGTTTTCAGTTTTATTTGTTGTTTGGTTTTCTGTGATTTTTGCCGTTGAGCCTACCATCCCTCTATTCATACTAGTCCATTGTCCATGGTTCATTGGACTATTGGTGCTATTAATGCTGTTGGTTCTCCTCCCTAACCTTGTCTTCTGCGTAGGATATCCCTGTACAAGGCCGGATCCACACTGATGCTTTGCTGCTTGTCGAGGGACCACACTGGGAGACGCTGTAGTGGTGTGTACTTAAGACTACAACACGGTGTGATATTTTGTAGTGGTATCTCCAGGTCTCAAGTGTTTAGTGCTTGTTGTCTTGCATGCTTCTACTGGTGTTGGGTTGTTGTCTCCGTTTTCTTCTGTCTCACCAGGGGCGTCCTGAGCAGAGGTGTTGCATTGGCTGATCCGACCTTCCTAGACTGAGGAGAATCCATCAGCTATTCATAGCAGTATTTTTAACACCTATATTAACTTTGCTTTAACCTTTGAATTAAATGATAATAAATGTGGAATACATTTGTATATCTGCCTCTTGTCCATTGTCCCTTTGCTGGGGGAAATATAGAATTAGCCACACCACACTCAGGGGAAGATTTCTGGGTCCTCCTGCCCATCAGGGGGTGGTGTTGTCGGACTATAAAAGGTATACTGCTAGTCGGGTACCACAATGTATTTAGAGGTTCGACACTGTCTCCTTGCATGTTGATGGAACAGAGGTGCAGAGAAGGAACAAAAGGCAATGAATGTGTAAAACTGCCGTCTGCAGAGAATAAATGCTGGAAAACAAGTCCTTGGGTCCTTTCATGCCCTATCCACATCTGTGACGAACAACCTTTTTGGAAATATCTACAAATGAGAAACTGTCTTAAAATTTAAAGTGATCATAGATAATCCAACTCTGGGGGGGGGAAAAATGTTTCTCTTTGATTTTAGCGGAGTCACTGGATGAAATCCTGCAACTTTCTGTGGCAAAAAGAATTCACTCAGAACCCCACATGTATATGTATGACATGAGGGTGCATGCTGGAGAGAAACCACATGTTTGTAAGAATTGTGGCCAGGGGTGTACCAGTGGAGGGATGTGCTACAGGCATGCAAAATACTGTGAGGAATTGCCATTTTTCCTTTTCGAAATGATTTGAATTGATCGTTCATCATGTTGAGGTTTAACTTTGTTGCAGCTAAACGGCTGCATATTTCTCATATATTGACTGTAAATCTAGAGGAACAGGAATACATTTTGATTTTTAACAAATACCTACATTTTGCTTCTATGAATTGTTTTCCAAATGGTTGAAATATGATCTTATTCAGCACTGTGCAGCACGCCTGCACTGACGGATCTTACTGGATGTGTTTATGGAGCATTGTAAGATGATGCTCCTGTAATACAGCAACATTGGTTCAGGAGTGGTTCAGGAAACATTCTTGAAAGTAGTTGATGACTATCACTATTCATTTCCCGCTGAAGTGGACGCACTCATACATAAACATCTTTTGACCGTCTCCCTCGCCAGTGAAAAATATGGGAAGCCTGAGGGGACAGTAATGATCCTGCAGGACAGCCGACAGAATCGAGTCACACACACAGTCAGCTTACGTCCGTGCAGCTTCCCACCTAAAGGCAGGGTATGTTTGGTGCATCCTTGTATGGTCTTGCTTTCACGGCTCAGTCCAGAAGGAAGAAAGTAATTTGAGAGTTGTATGGATTCTTGTGATGGTGTGCATTTAGATGAATGAGTTGATAAATATGCTTTTAAAATGAAAATGAAATGATTAGTCGTTATACACTCTGTCTGGAGGTCTCTGACTGTACACACAGAAACACTGACACATGACAGGAATGTAAAACGGTTATTCTTGCCTTTTCTTTCAAAAGGGACATTGGCAAAGTGGTGGAGGTGCTCTATGGGGAGAGCCCACCTCCCATCATGATTATTGGACACAGCATGGGTGGGGCCATTGCAGTTCACACTGCCGCTGCAACCATATACCATCCCTGCTTGGCCTCTGTGTCATTGACGTTGTAGAAGGTAACTAACTGGAGACAGATATTTTTCTTAATTTACATGATAAATGTTCGTAATTAAATCAAATGATCTCCGTATTAATCGGTGTATTCATGTCAAGTGATTGTTGTTTATTGCGTTCAGGCACAGCGATGGATGCTTTGAACAGTATGCAGAATTTCCTCAGAAGTCGGCCAAAGACATTTAAATCTCTGGAGAATGCCATTGAGTGGAGGTAAACCTGCTTCGATGTATGATTGGACTAAAATATACTACTCTGCAATTTGGTTAATGGTAGCATATAGTGTCATACACATTATTTACTAAAACCGAAAAGAACCTCGCTGAAAGCATTTCCCCTGTGTTGCTTCTCCTTTGCCGTCAGTGTGAAGAGTGGCCAGATTCAAAACATGGAGTCAGCACGAGTGTCAATGGGAGGCCAGTGAAAAAGTATGTCTTCTCTGCTTCTCATCTGTACGTTAAAGGAGAAATCCGGTAATTTTTGACCCCATTTCCGTTGTCCCCAGGGTCATCCCGACTTATTAGAAGCAAAAAAACAGACAAAAATTGACGTTGCCTAGCCCGAGATCTGTACCTGCCTGGCAGCCTTCCAGACTCGCTCCAATGCTAACCCATTGGGGCAACTTTTATCTGCTTTCCTGGGCCTCAGAAAACAATTCCAAGACCTATGCAACACAGGTTGGGTCCATACGAGACACCACGGCGCTCGTTTAGCTCAAATAGTGTGGCAAAACGACATAAATATGTGTGTTTTTGCATGGAGTTACTCACCTCAAATCACTCCGTAGACATTAGCAGTCGTTAGCCGAGCGCCTGTCGTCCCTCCCAGTCACCGCAGAAACGAAAACGTTTTCCTCGTAGTTTTGATTTTGTATCCATAAAGAAACGACCGAGCAGTGCAGTCGTTCTGTCCTGTCCGTAATAAATCCAGGAAGCTGTTATATCCATATGTATGACTATGTTACAACATAGCAACGATAGCTTACAGCTAGTAACGCGCCGGGCATGTCCATGTCCAACCCTTCAACACCTTTTGCTCTGTGATTCTCTGGGATGGCTTCCAGCACTCCAGGCCTGTTAATCAACCACCTTATGAGAGAAATCCACCCTTTGAACACAAGGAGACCAGATTCCCGTAAAGCGACACTGCTTCCTTCTCCGTGGCCACTGACATGAGGCAATCATCTCCATAAAAGCAGTGCACTAGTTTGTCCACCGTTTCCTCACTGTATTGATGCCCATAGTCCTCTGCACACTTTCTGAGAGCGAAGTTGGCACAACTGGGAGATGATGTCGCCCTAAACAAATGCACCTTCATCCTATGCTCAGCAGGTAGTTGCTCCATATCCCCGTTTGGCCACCAGAGGAACCTGAGGAGGTCTCTGTCGTCAGGAGGCACCTGTACCTGATGGAACATGGATTCAATGTGGGCCATGATCACAAGATCAGAGAGCTGGTAAGATCAGGGCCCTGTAGAAGTTGAGCATTCAATGATGTACCTTGATATCTTGCTCCACAGTCAAACACAATTTTGCCCATCACCACGGTCCAGCTCCTCTTTGGGCACCTTCTCAGCATAGCCTTTAGCCACCAAATCATTTATAAAGGTGTTATACTCGGTATGAAATGTTGAGTCCTTCTGAAACCTTCTTTTCAGAAAACACAAACGCTGCTCAACAATTCTTTTGTTATTTGGCATATTGACATCAATGTTCCTTAAAGGCAATGAAATCTGGTAATGCCCCTCCACCTGTTTTGCTGAGTTGGTGACAAACTCCAAGAATCTTTGATTCTCTCTTGACATTGCAGGTTGTTCATCAATGCTGACAGTATCTCCACGGTTTCCTGTCAGTGGACCATTGACAGTCCAGCCCAACATTGGTTCCTATAAGAAGCTCTATTCCTGCATCAATCTGAGGTAAGTGAATGTCTTTCAGATATGACCATTGTTTAATATCCCTTTCAGTCGGAATATTTCTGTTATATTCTCTGTTCACAGGCATGGACTCTTGCGTATAAGCTCTTGGCAGCTCGAGAAAATTGTCCCGCTGCTTCCAACTTTCTCCTGGCCCATGGTTCGGAGGAGAATGTGGCCCTTCCTCCCTGTGAGGTGGAGCTTTTGCATTAAGCTCTCAGTGTAAAACACAGCAGTGCTCCCCTGATCCAAGAAAGCATAAGTGACAACAATTTTGGTTCCTTTATTAGATTTAACCAGTACTGGTACAATAGGCAGTTTGCAGTCCTGGTCTCCAGCCTCTGTTAGACCACTTGACATCAGTCAACACGCAGCTCTGGGCTCCTCTGCGTCCGCTCGGATTCTTTAACGGGTTCCTTGTGAAGTACAGTGGGAGGTTTAAGGCTACACCTTGAGCAGGAAATCCTTTTATGGCAATCTTTACTGATGTGACCTGTACACAAGCACCAAAACAGATGCCATTTTCCTTCAAGAAGCCTATTTTCCTCTCATGAGGCATTCTTCCCATCTGTACACTAACGTGTGTCCTCCTCCACAGCAGATGCATGCTCTCCTTCCCGTTTGTTCAATTTCCTTTTCTTTCCTTGCAGACAGATGTTTGTTCTCCAGAGGGCCTACAGTGGTAGCAAAACTGCTCCCCTTGTTTCCAGGACGAAACTGTGGCTGAGGTTTGTTTGTTCCTCTAATCATAGTTATGGGTTGAGAGTCTTGTATATTGCCAAACACAGGATCTGTCATAATTTTCACTTGCCTTTCAATGAAGTCAGCAATATCTGTGATTCTAGCTCTTTGGTCGTATCGTTCTTGCAACTCACATGTTTGGTTTCTCCATTTGTCTCTGAATTTGTAGGGAAGTTTTGGTTTTGTTCATATGAAGTTGTATTCATGTTTGTATTTGTTTCTGTTTGTTTTGGAATAAATTCATCTGCATTGACATTGAGTAATTGTTTAGCTTGTGCCTTTTCAAAATATGATTTCATTCCATCCGAGACTTTTGATGTTCTTTTTCCACTCGTTAGCTTTTTGGCTTGAGAATTTTAAGTTTTGGCATTTTATTTCTCCAATTTCAGTGTTCAGTTTGAGCTCTTCTCTTTTTGCGCAGGCGTTGTTCCTCTTCTTCCAAAGCGTGCTTTTCCTTTAATAATTTGTGCCTCATGGTTAAGGCTGCCAGCTCCGCTTCTACATTTACATACAAAGCGACTTAAAATAAGTACATTTGTCAAAAGAAGGAAACAAAGAAAACACAACATATCATTGCCGATAAAGTAAGAGCTAAAAATAGAACAAGTGTTAGGTCCTCATCTGAGTAAAGTAGATGTGACGTCCCTGTTCTGTCTGCTTCTCGGTGCCTTCCAGGAACACCAGGAAGCAGTGGGCGGTCCTAAGCAGACCACACCTTAGGGCGTGGTGTCATTGATAAAAGGCCGCCTCAGTCAGTCTGCTCTCTCTCTCTGGTGGTTGAGCAGCTGACTGCTGCTATGGCCTACAACCTGCTATAGTTTGTTTTCTTACACACACACATACATGCACACACCTGCACACCCACACACACTACATTTGATGCAACACACAGCCACATTATGTTCCTTTTGGGTTGTTTAGTTTAATAAACACTGAGAAATTCTCAGAGCTCTGTGTGTGCCCTCTCCTTTGTTTCAAACTGTGAGTCAGGATTGTAACAAAATGGGGGCTTGCCGGGATACTCCAGAATCCTGGATTGTATGGTTGCTTGGTAGGTTTCAGCTGTAATGTTGTGTTGTTGGCTTCATCAGTGGTCTGTTGTGGTGAGTACCCAAAAGCTGATGTTGTTGCTGCAGCCTGAGGAAAGCATTTGTTTGGGGGAGAGGCTTTCACATCTCTGGGGAAATGTGTGTTGGGTCAGTGTGTGATGAGGTTGTTGCCTCAGGAGTTGGTGTTGCTAACCTGCCTGCATTTTGTTGCCCTTAAATCAATGTCGTGCTATGAAACAGCCTAAGTCAGTGGAACTACTTTCCCGGTAGGCATAAGAGCAACCTCCACCTGCGAGCTTGTTGTTTAATGTTGACAGTTTGTTATTTTTGTGCACTAGCGCGGCCACAGCAAGTTCTGCTTTGGGTACACCTCCATGACTGTCCAGGTGGGTCGCTATTTCAATAGTAGCCCGGCCGAGTCGATGGGCTTTGTGTTTCAATTTCCCAGCAATGCTAGTGCATGAAGACTAGGGTTGAGAGAGTCATCTAGTTTCTGGTTAGGTAGTCAGCTAGGGGAAAGGAGGTTTCACATTGTGGTTGTTTCACAGGGTTGAGGGGAATTTGTCCGGTTGTGGTGCTGTGCAGGTTAATCTAACTTTAGTTTTGCCGGTAAAAAAAAAAAAATCCCTTCCAGGTATGGTTGGTGTGGGTTGGTGCAGTTGGGGGTGTTGCCTGCTGCTGTTGAAGGCGTTGATGCTGTAAGTGCATCAACTCCTGCCTTACCGGCAGTTTTTCCCAAGGTCAGCCCCCCAGAACAGTCTTTGAAGTTTGTGCGGCCTGTGGTTGGCATGTCTTTGACCTTTTGAGCAACAAAAAGAGTTGTTGACCCTGCAGCATAAATTGGAAATGGAGCGTGAGGAAAAGGCTCAGGAGATGGCCCAGGTTCTTCATGCTCAGGCACATGCTGTTGAACTGGAGAAACTGAAATGCACCGCCAAGATACGTGAGGCTGAATTACTCCAGCAGAGGGATCAGCAACAAATTGAACGTTACAAGCTGGATTTGTTAAGGAGGGTAAGATGGTTAATCCAGCATCGGATAAAATGGGGGTCCATGGAGCTGATGGGTCTCCATATTTTGATGTGTCTACATGTTTACGGTTGGCGCCAAAATTCTCAGAGCGGGACCCCGACACTTTTTTCTTACTCTTTGAGCGGTTAGCCAGAAACAGGATTTGGAGTGATTCAGAGCAGACCTTGCTGCTCCAGTGTGTGTTAACGGGGAAGGCCTAGGAAGCCTAGGAAGCCTATTCCGCGTTATCGATGTTGGACAGTGAAAACTATCTGATGGCCAAGCAGGCCGTGTTAAAGGCTTATGACTAGTACCAGAGGCATATCGGCAGAAGTTCAGGGGCGTCCGGAGGCAGGACCGGGAAACATACGTTGAATTTGCACGTGAACTGTCTACTCTTTTTGGCCGTTGGCGGCTGGCCTCTGAGGTTAAGACCTTTGAACAACTGTGTGAACTGGTTTTGGTGGAACAATTCAGAGAAACTTTAGCTGAGGCTGCTGTTTTAGCTGATTTATTTATTTATTTATTCCGGGCATGTCAGTTAAATCATCATCATCACACATCTTTGTTCAAATAATACAATGCACATGGCCGAAAGGGAAAGCGGGAGAAGCCAAGGCTTATCTAGTCCCGCCCCCATTACCCACAGGATAAAATCGTCATCATAATATTATCTTATCTTTTGCATTTTCCATTTGACATAACATTTTCTTTTACTTGTGACATTTGACATAACATGTTACAGCAGTAGGTGGTACAGAGAGCTGAAGTCCAGTGCATACAGATTACGTGGATGTCCCGTCCGGGCACGTAGCTTCACCAGAACCCGCACGCCGTGTTGAGAACACTCTGTCGATGGCATTCAGTGACCAGTTCAGCAACTCCATAGTGGACTGTTGGATTAATAGTCACGGTTGGTATTCATACCTAATTTATCTCCACATTGTTGATACTCCCTGCTACGTACAACTGACATCGTACCATACAAGTTTCTCAGGTTCAACTTATTGTTTGGGTACAGAATGTTCATTTGTTATGCTCCCATCCCGTCACAACACCATGTCTGCTGATTCGTGCCTCAGACCAATGATATGATGAATATGCTCTGACTCATAAAGTCTGGGGGGAAAATGTACGTAAGGGCGGAGCTAGTGGTTATCCCAGGACTTCAGGGGGTGACTCTCCTGCATTCAAAACAGTTAGCAATATTGGCAAATGGGATTCTAGTCGAACTTCATTGTTTGGGCAAAGGCCACTGGAAAGCTGACTGTCCTGTTTTTCACCAGTCCCACTCAGGTTTCCGGCCTGTTAAACCTGCAGCTTTAGTTGCTCCTGTACGGGGGACAGTGAACATGCTGCGTTAAAAGGCTGAGGCCATTGCTGCAGTACAGCAGCACACTAAGCCTGTTGCACTGGTTTCCCGCCTCGCATTTGAGGAGCCGTTGTGTCCCCCTGAGAAAACCTTCGTGAACATTTCAGAGAAAAAACACAACATGGTTAAGCTTGAAGACATTGATCCTGGTTATCGAAAACATGTGAGTGAGGGGGTTGTTTCAGTGGTAGGAAGTGAGGAAAAAGTTCCAGTCAAAATCCTCAGAGATTCTGGTGCGCTGGACTCTTTCATTGTAGCCTCTGTGTTGCAATTTTCAACAGACACCGCCACTGGAGACTCTGTATTGGTGAAAGGTATGGGGTTGAATGTGTTTCCGGTGCCTTTGCATAGGGTTGTCCTCTGGTCAGATCTGATCAAAGGGGAGGTGTCTTTGGCAGTGCGGCCGGCTCTTCCAGTTCAAGGGGTGCAGGTGATTTTGGGAAATGATCTGATTGATGGTCCATTTCCTGAGTCTCCCTCACTCGTTGTCACCTCTTCTCCAGTTGTTGGCCAGATGGAGGTTGAGTGTGATGACTACAAACAGATTTTTCCAGTGTGTGTGGTCACAAGGTCACAGACACTAAACAAAAATGACTTGGTGGCTACAGAAAAGAATGTTCCACATGTCCAATTTCCTTTACCTGCCTTTCCATTCTCTGTCTCGAAAGCCGAGCTGGTACAGGAGCAGCAGAGGGATCCTGCTCTGACCGAGCTGTTCCAGCAGGTGCGTCCACTGGAAGAGATGGAGAGTGTGGCACAGGGGTATTTCTTGGAAGATGACGTGTTGGTGAGGAAATGGTTGCCCCAGAGCGAAAGGTTTGTTGGTGACGCCATTTTCCAGATTGTGGTTCCATCTGGACTGAGGGTTGGTATATTGAAAACCGCTCATGATATGGCTGCGGGACATGTGGGGATTAAAAAGACCTATGACAAAGTTTTGTAGTATTTATATTGGCCTCGGCTGAAGAAAGATATATCTGTTTATATTAAAACATGCCATACTTGTCAGCTTACAGCTAAACCAAACCAGTGCATTAAACCAGGTCCTTTGCATCCTATAGCAGTTGCAAATCAACCATTTGAACATTTGTTAATTGATTGTGTCGGCCCACTACCAAGTCTAAGTCTGGAAGTTTGTATCTTTTTACAGTGCTGTGTCAGACAACTCGTTATCCGGCTGCTTTTCCCCTCCGCAACATAACAACCAAGTCAGTGTTGAAAGCTTTGACACAGTTTTTGTCTGTATTTGGTATTCCCAAGGTTGTTCAAAGCGATCAGGGAACCAATTTTACATCAGGAATGTTTGCAGATGTGCTGGGAAAGCTTCATATTAAACACATCCAGTCAACCGCTTATCATCCAGAGAGTCAGGGGGCCATCGAACTCTTTCATTAAACTCTCAAGTCCCTTTTGCGCTCATAGTGTACGGAGGTGGGTCTGGATCGGGAGGAAGGACTGCCATGGCTAATGCTGGCGGCTCGTGAGGTCACACAAGAGAGCACTGGTTTTAGCCCAAATAACCTTGTGTTTGGTCACGCAGTTCGTGGTCCTTTGGCTGTGTTACAGTCTGATTGGACGAAATCTCCTCCTCCGGAAGAACTTACAGCTTATGTAAATGGGTTCAAGAGACAGTTGTATGAGTAAAGATGGCAAAAATTTAGAAAAGGCTCAAGATAAGATGAAGCAACTGTATGATCGCCGGGCTGAAGTGCATGTCTTTTGCCCCGGGGATCAGGTCCTGGCCAACCTCCCAGTGGTGGGGTCTCCTTTTCAGGCTAGGTTTGGGGGGCCTTATTCTGTTGCTCGACAGGTTACAGATTTAAATGATCTGATTTCCACTCCTGACAGACGGAAGACTACACAGTTGTGTCATGTTAAGATGTTGAAACTCTATTTTCCACGTGTTAGTGGGGGTGAAGTGAAGCCGGTGGCTTTGGTGTCTTCAGTGGGGGGTGTGATCCCTCCCTCTGTGGATGGTGGAGAGGAGTGGAGCTGTCTGATCTCATTTTGTCATTTCCTGTTTTGTTCTCAGACACTCCCACGAGGACCCACCTCATAGAGCACGATATTGAGGTGGGCGATGCTGCACCGATTCGTCCGAGGTTTTACCGGTTCCCTCATGAGAAACGAACTCAGCTGGAGGCAGAGGTGAAATACATGTTAGAGCACAAGATTGCTGAGCCGTCCTGCTCTTGCTGGGCTTCCCCGTGTGTGTTGGTTAGTAAACCTGATAAAACTTTCAGACCCTGCACTGATTTTCACAAGTAAATAACATCACAAAACCAGACTCGTATCCACTTCCTCGCATGGAGGATTGTGTGGATCATGTGGTCACAGCAAAATATGTCAGCAAATTTGATCTCTTACAGGGATATTGGCAAGTGCCATTGTCAAAACGTGCTCAAGAGATTGCTGCGTTCATAACACCCTCAGGCCTTTACTCCTACACTGTCATGCCGTTTGGTTTAAGAAAGGCCCCTGCCACCTTTCAGCGGCTAATGAACCAAGTGAGCAGCAGCACTTCTGCAGGCTGGTCCTGATGGTATTGACCATCCGGTCGGGTTTTACTCCAGAAAATTCAATTCTTATCAGTTGAATTACTCTATTGTTGAAAAAGAGGCCCTGGCCCTCATTTGGGCCCTGCAACATTTTGAAGTATATGTTGGTGGAGTTAGAACCCTAGTAGTTTATACTGATCATAACCCGCTAACGTTCCTGCACTCATTACAAAATCCAAATCAGCGACTGATGAGGTGGTGTTTGTTTTTCCAGCCCAGATAAATCCCGTTATAGGCGTGAATGAGGAGCTGATGTCATTTACTTTCTTGGTGAGGTAAGTTGCAAAGTCATCGGCAGTAAGGGAGGAAGGAGAGGGTGGGGTAGGAGGGGTGAGGAGGGAGGAGAACATGAAGAAGAGTTTCCTGGGGTTGGAGGCAGAAGAGTTGATCTTTGCCAGGTAGAAGGCAGATTTAGCTGCCGAAACAGTTGAGGTCAAGTCAGAGAGGAGGTGGTGGTAGTGAGCAAGGTCCTCGTGCTGGCCCGATTTCTTCCATTTTCTCTCTGACGCTCGCAACAATGATCTATTGGTTCGCAGATGTTCAGACAGCCAGGGAGGGGAGGGAGATGATCGCGCAGGTTGTGAGATTGGGGGACAGAGAGTGTCCAAAGAAGAGGAGAGTGAGGACATCAGGATGGAGGAGGCTTCCTCAGTAGGCATTAAGGAGAACTGTTCTGAGGATGGTAGCGAAGAAATAACAGTTGAGAGAGTGGAGGGAGTGAGGGATTTCAGGTTGCGGCGGCTGGTGACCGTTCGAGGCGTACAGGGGAGGGATGTGGTTTCTGCCATTAAACGTGCAGAAGAGGTTGAAAAACATTGTGACTGAGATGTTTTGTGGCTTCCAACATTTGAAACACTGTCGCTTGGTTTAATGTCATCCTCATTTTCATTTGCTTCATTCATTTCCACAGAGAGTTATGGTATTTCTGGTGAGTCCTGTTGTTCCTGAGAGATTTTTTGTTCAATCTCAACAATCCATGTTTGAGTGTTCTTTTGAAATGTATTGTAGTTCATAATCCTTGGAAACCATTCCTTTTGTTTAATGAGTTCATCCTCAGGAAGTAGAGGCAACAGTTCATTGTATGAGGCTGTGGCATTTTCACAGTGTGTTTAAATTCCCCAAAGGTCATTCCGTGTCATTTCATCAAATTTCTGAAAATCTTCCCACCTGACCATCTCAAAATATCCTGAAAGAATTCAAGTACAAAAACACACTTGTTAATAGGACAAATCCAAAATATTAGTTCTCTACTGTTAACAGTTTTCTTATGAAACATCATTGAATGAAGGGTAGTTTAGACGCTTTTTGGCATCATACTCTGAAAAGCCATTTTTAAACAGCAATATCTGGAAAAATATCTCACTGGGGCCTTCAAAATTTCTACAGTGTATATCTGTTACTAATAGCCTCCAGACATGAAATATCAGGGGTGTAGCTCAATGATAACCTAGTATGGTAGGTACTTAAAATGTGGCTTGTTCCGATCTCAAAAATGTATTGATTTTTAAACTCTTTTTCAGCCACATATTGAATATACTTATACTATATATGTGTGAAGTCAAAACATTTTTTTTTTTTTTTTTTTAATTTTAACATTGGCTAATTTAAACAGGGTTATTGCTTGGTTTAAATGAATGATAAATCCTTATACTTTGAATTTTCTTCCCCCTCAGTTGGTGCCAACGACGTCATCGGCCGTCCTGCACGAGGTGGACGTGAGTATGGACTCGTGGATGAGGTAGGTCAGGTTGGGTTTTTTTGGACACTTCTCCGAAGATGAGGACAGCGAGCAGGAGGACGTTCAGGACGATGGATGGACGAGCGATGATTCTGGCTACAGCTTCATGTTTGAGGCTTCTGATGACGAGGATGAAGAGGAGGAAGTGGATGAAGACGAAGATGATGACTTCAGACTTCAGCAGTTCACTCTTCTCAGCGTCTGGCAGGGATTCCGTAAAGAGATGTTTCCCGGTCTCCTTCCCTTTTGTCCTTCCGTCTCCGTCCCTTCTGGTGTGAGCCGCCCTGAAGAAGATCCATCCTTGGTTCCTCAGGGGCCAGAAGATTCCACTCCTTAACCTCAGGCTGCAGCTCGTCCACAAAGAGAAGCAGAGAAGAGGACGCACAGGTAAGTGTGAAGAGGCAGAGGATCTCCGAGGACAGCAATGAAGAGGATGATGATGATGACTTCAGCTGATCGCCATGGAAACCCATTCCATGAAGCTCTCTATGCACTGTTCTTGAGCTCATCTGAAGGCCAGTACCAGTAATGACATAAAAGTTAACTTTACATCAGTGGGATGTATTTATTATAGGAGCTTTCTAGAATAGTATTCCATTGTTTATAATATAATTTCAGACCTTCAGGATTATACACACTGCACCAGACTTCCAACAAGAAGAAACCATGTGGAAGACCTAGACTCATCTTCCAGGGCCAGATGAGAATGACACCACCCGCCTCACCCACCAGCCAAAGGGTGAGGCGGCTCCCGACCAGCACAGAGGACTTTTTTGGGAAGCTCCTCTCTCACTCACACACACACAACACACACACACACACACACACACACACACACACACACAGGATTTATTTCGGATTATTTATAGTTTATAGAACTATTATTTATTTTCTAGTTGATCTGTCTGTGTAAAACTGTATATATCATCTCAATCTGTACAGTATTGCTTGCTTTGTTTTGTGTCAACATTTATTGTTGTACAGCTACTCTGTGTGTCTGCTATTGCCCTCGGGGACAAATAAAGTTTTTGAATTTAATTGTACAACCTCTTTGCATCTGTGCTCAGAAATTAAGGAGACAGACCATTTGTATGCATTATTGAAAAATCTATAAAGAATGCATTCATATTCATAGTATGTCAAAACAAGTTGTAGTATGTCAAATATTCATGAAATAGACATTGTATAGTATGCGAGGAAAACAAATTAAAATAGTACATCTCAAAAAGTCATAGTGTAGCATGTTGAATAAAAGTGGTCGTATAGTATGATGATGAAAGTAATACAAAAAATCATAGTATGTTTTGTCAAGAAATGTAAAAGTCATAGTAAAATATGGCTTTAAAAATCAATGGTGTAAAATGTGAAAAAATAATTATATTGCAGGACAACAAAGTCGCGATATAGTATGTTGAAACAAGTCTTATAAGAGTCATTACATAGTATTCCATTAAAAAGTGATATTAAAGTATGTCAAATAAATTCATAAAGTCATTGTATTGTGTCTAAAAAAGTTTAGTTATTAATTTAGTTTAAGTTTAGTTATTAAGTAATAGAATATACTTTTTCTTAACTTTTTTAACTTGTTTCTAATATGAATAGTCGATGAAGTGACAAGTCGGGCTATCATTTGTCTGCAGCAAGACTCAAGAAAGGAGCAGCACATCAGCTTGGGAGATTCAGAACCAGAATCAGCTTTATTAGCCAAGTATGCACACATACAAGGAATTTGACTCCGGTAGGATGGACACTGTCTCAGACAGTAGACAGTAGACATACATACAAATGTAAGGCAGTTGCCTATTTTGGCCAATAGATGGCCCTGTTGTATTATTTATGCCCTCAGGCGTTACGCGATTGTTGCTGATTGTCCTTTACGGTCACGTGTTTTTCACGTGTTGGTTCAGTGTTTGTTTATGGTTTGCAAGGTAGGCACTATAGATATCTCTCCACATCGTAGTAAAATATCTTGACCATAAATCGTTAATACGCTGTTCTATTTAAATGATGTGTTTATTGAGATGTTTGTCTCCCACCATGATGAAGTGTTAGGATTTATAACCTGGTTACTGTATTAACATTCAACCATTTTTACTCTAACATATACAGACAAATATCACTGGCTCTTTTACATTGACACCATATCTATGCTTTGGTGTGAAACATATAAACACCTAACACACCGTAAGTTCTCTATATATCCCAGTAACTTGGCCTAGCTAATAACGTGGCTCATCACGTGCAGTTAGCTTAGCTTTAGCTTTAGCTTCGGCTTCAGAGTGACGGGGATAACCGACAGAAAACATCAACAGTGCAGGAATATTCGGCCAACTACCTCGCCACCTCTATAACTCTGTGGTGTTACTCTTTTTATATGTCTCTTTTATCAGTTTTCTTATACCTGAGAAAACACAGCAATACAGTTAAGCTTCTGTCCAGCCGGATGCAGAATACATGCTGTGTTTACTCTTGACAGGGTTGCTCATTAGGGGGAATACTCCCCCTTGTGGCGCGAAGAGGCCACTACACCCCTGTATTGCCTGTATAAAATAACAGAAAATATAAATATGAAATAACTAAAAACTATATGAGTGTCCCTTTTATAACCATCTGAACTTATTGTCCTCACAGTATGATGGTGTAGTTAAACATTTACTAATGTTTGACTTTATCACCCTCCAACGTGTGAGGGCCTCAGCAGCCTCTCAGGAAGGAAATGAAACAAAAGAGAGCATTAGTAGGTGAGTTGTGGTTTACCAGAGGTAGGCCTATGTGCTACAGGCAAACAATCTTGTTGAAGTTAACTTCAAAATTATTATTATTTATAGAGTACAAATGAACGCAGGCATGTTCCAAGGTTTTAAGTTCTAAAATAAGCAATATGTGACATTTTTAGGAGGTATGATAATATAAATATGATCCAAATGTCAAAATTAGCCAAACACTGGAAGAGAGATGGGAGACACAGTCGACTGGATGAACAATGAGAATAATTTGTGTTCCCCCTTGAATCCGATTGAGAGACTGTCTCAATGGTCAACACAACAAATCTAATTCTTGTTCACTCTGGGGATTCATGGACCAAAATGCATGAAGTACATAAGTTATCACATGATGTACAACAGTATTCATCCTTGTGGAACATTCCTGACATCTTTTTCTCGGTTTAGTCACTCTCATGCACGTACTGATTTAATTTGCCCAGAAGAGGTCGCTGTTCTCCCTTTGAATATCTCGTCATGGTTTTGAGGAGAGTTGTTGTTGAGTTTCAATGTTTTCCTGCCAATTTAAATAGCTTTTCGAACATACTGTGATATTAAAATAATGTATAATGTTTGGGGATCTGCAGACAGACACAAAACATAGCTGCATCACATTCACACAACACCTGGTAGTCACATGACTAATCAGGAAGTGGTAAATGTTTGCTGGCTGCAAGTCAGACTCCCTTTATGTTTGCTGGACACTGTTGTGTGAGTTGGGCTCCCTTCTTCATTGGAGGTACTGTTGGTCATGGTAGAGCATGTTTTAATCACTGCCATCTGAGTTTTAATACTTATGCATTTCATTTTAATAGGGTAGTTTCTAGAAGTGTGCGTCCACTCTTCACGGAGGACACAGGCTTCTGCAGGGAGTTTTTAATAGTGATGTGACTACCTCAATGTGACCTGAGCTGCTGGGCTGCACTGGTAAATGTCTCAATATGCACATTTCCATTGAATGCGTTATCTGCATTTGAACGTGTCCTTTTAATGATTTTCTCTGTTTGTAGCAACGGAACGTTCAGTGTTTCTTCACCTGTCATTGTGCTGTAGGACAGTTGAGCATACTGAAAAGTAGGCCTTTATTTTTGTGTCATGTTTGAATTGTTTGAATGCTATGCTGTTTAATGAGGCTGGCCACTAACAGGATTGTTTTCTCTTGAAACCAGGGACCAGGCCAGTCACTGTGTGTTCTTTAAGTAGTAGGCAGTTTTTTTTTATTGTTTTCAGTTTTATTTGTTGTTTGGTTTTCTGTGATTTTTGCCGTTGAGCCTACCATCCCTCTATTCATACTAGTCCATTGTCCATGGTTCATTGGACTATTGGTGCTATTAATGCTGTTGGTTCTCCTCCCTAACCTTGTCTTCTGCGTAGGATATCCCTGTACAAGGCCGGATCCACACTGATGCTTTGCTGCTTGTCGAGGGACCACACTGGGAGACGCTGTAGTGGTGTGTACTTAAGACTACAACACGGTGTGATATTTTGTAGTGGTATCTCCAGGTCTCAAGTGTTTAGTGCTTGTTGTCTTGCATGCTTCTACTGGTGTTGGGTTGTTGTCTCCGTTTTCTTCTGTCTCACCAGGGGCGTCCTGAGCAGAGGTGTTGCATTGGCTGATCCGACCTTCCTAGACTGAGGAGAATCCATCAGCTATTCATAGCAGTATTTTTAACACCTATATTAACTTTGCTTTAACCTTTGAATTAAATGATAATAAATGTGGAATACATTTGTATATCTGCCTCTTGTCCATTGTCCCTTTGCTGGGGGAAATATAGAATTAGCCACACCACACTCAGGGGAAGATTTCTGGGTCCTCCTGCCCATCAGGGGGTGGTGTTGTCGGACTATAAAAGGTATACTGCTAGTCGGGTACCACAATGTATTTAGAGGTTCGACACTGTCTCCTTGCATGTTGATGGAACAGAGGTGCAGAGAAGGAACAAAAGGCAATGAATGTGTAAAACTGCCGTCTGCAGAGAATAAATGCTGGAAAACAAGTCCTTGGGTCCTTTCATGCCCTATCCACATCTGTGACGAACAACCTTTTTGGAAATATCTACAAATGAGAAACTGTCTTAAAATTTAAAGTGATCATAGATAATCCAACTCTGGGGGGGGAAAAATGTTTCTCTTTGATTTTAGCGGAGTCACTGGATGAAATCCTGCAACTTTCTGTGGCAAAAAGAATTCACTCAGAACCCCACATGTATATGTATGACATGAGGGTGCATGCTGGAGAGAAACCACATGTTTGTAAGAATTGTGGCCAGGGGTGTACCAGTGGAGGGATGTGCTACAGGCATGCAAAATACTGTGAGGAATTGCCATTTTTCCTTTTCGAAATGATTTGAATTGATCGTTCATCATGTTGAGGTTTAACTTTGTTGCAGCTAAACGGCTGCATATTTCTCATATATTGACTGTAAATCTAGAGGAACAGGAATACATTTTGATTTTTAACAAATACCTACATTTTGCTTCTATGAATTGTTTTCCAAATGGTTGAAATATGATCTTATTCAGCACTGTGCAGCACGCCTGCACTGACGGATCTTACTGGATGTGTTTATGGAGCATTGTAAGATGATGCTCCTGTAATACAGCAACATTGGTTCAGGAGTGGTTCAGGAAACATTCTTGAAAGTAGTTGATGACTATCACTATTCATTTCCCGCTGAAGTGGACGCACTCATACATAAACACCTCTTTGACCGTCTCCCTCGCCAGTGTAACAATAGGACTGTTTATTTAAGTACTGTTGTATGGGGGACTGATCTAGAGGTTACACCGCGCTCGCGGACCAGTTGAGATAACGTTACAGTTGTGAGATGATGACTGCACTCATGCAATAAAGTTCAAGTAAGCAAGACTGCTTGAATCGTCCATTGTGTATAGTCCAGATAGAGACGGAACACAATGAAACAGCCAGCAGCCTATTGAAACAGCGCCACCAGCCCTTTGACTCTCTGCTGTGGCTGATGTTGCACACTTCAATAAAGACGCCGTGTGGCTTCATTCAATTGCTTTACTGGACAGTCTGAGAAAACACAGTGCAATACAGTTCTGCTTCTGTCCAGCCG
Organism: Chelidonichthys spinosus; assembly: GCA_029853015.1. Classification (NCBI taxonomy): domain Eukaryota; kingdom Metazoa; phylum Chordata; class Actinopteri; order Perciformes; family Triglidae; genus Chelidonichthys; species Chelidonichthys spinosus. The sequence goes on from CM056835.1 coordinate 2,971,496, forward strand.
GATGCAGAATACATACTGTGTGTATGGGCTGTGTTTCCTCGACAGGGTTGCTCATTTGTGGGGATACTCCCTCTTGTGGCGTAACGACGCCACTACACCCCTGTATTGCCTGATGGAAGAACAAGAGTGTAGCGGTTTTTAATACTCGTCGTTGCGTTGTGTAGTTTTTAAAACATGAGGCAAGTCTTCACAGTTGGCATATCTCGCCGTTTATTATGCGTGGGTCCGTGGACTGACCTGGTAGAAGAATTAACATTTACAGTCAGTCCAGCTCTTCGTTTGCACACACACACACATGTAGCTGAAAAGTGTAAAATAAAAGAAAGTGCAGGTTAGCTAACATGCATAACCCTAGCCATTTCGTAAACAAAAATAAGACAAAAACACCGTCAACTTTTTATGAAAACGGGCGTGCTCAACC